>VXBU01014877.1:287514-305780 GCA_013400315.1 Bombycilla garrulus
TTTGGAAAGGAAAATAAGTTTTGTGTTGGGATGTTTTCCCCTCTACTCTTTACCTTCCATAGTGCTCTTGCCAACTGTTGGCAACTTCTGTGGATTGAAATTTACTGGATTAAATGGATCACACTGTGGATCTGTGGTGGCCACATAGACTGGGTGCCTGCTCCCAAGTACAGATCCCATCTCACTGGGAAGTGTGCAGTGGGAAGGCACACAGAGGTGTCCAAACAGTGTAAGCTGAAAGCAGTAGAATTATCTGTGTGCTGGGCTTCTTCCAGACTTAAATCAGGTGCTTGTGTAGTGCTGTGGGGTCTTTAAAAAAAGAGAAAAATACTCATCTGTTTGCTTGAAGACTCCATTGTAGTTATTCTTATATTGTGCCTTCTGGTATCCTGAAGTTTACATTCCCAAACTGGAGGGAATACAAAATGGAATATCCCCTGTAATGTGTTTAATATCCAGCTGTGAAACCTCAGTGCCAGTTGTTGATTCCACCCAGCTGCTGGTTGGCCACATTCACCCGTGTGAGGAAAAAGGAACTTCACTGTCTGAAGGAAAGGGTTGCCATTTAGTGCGTGACCAAACAGATGAGGAAGATGGTTCATCCTTCAAAGTCTAAGCTGATTATCTCTGTGAAAGTACCCTCAGCCAGCAGGGTCTGACTCTTCAGCTTCTCAGTAAACAAAGCAGATGTCCTCTTCTGAGGCTGCAGGTGATCCTGTATTGCTCACTCCTGATCCAAAGCTCAAGGAGTTTTATTTGATGCTACTTTGAGGCAATGAATGTGATTAGATCCCCCTAGGTCATAGGAATCCGGTGTTGAGGTGACAGTATCCAAGGTGTAGCATCATGAGGAAGAGATACATTTGCTTTCTTGTGACTGATGGGCTGATGTATCAAAGTGTGGCTCTTCTGGTGGGTGAAAAAACTTCCTTCAACACTGCAGGGAATTGCACAGAAAAATGAGACCCAGATGTACACCATAAATTTAAGGTGATCTATGTCATTCTTCTGACTGTGAACTTGGTCACTGCCAAACAGTGCTTGCCTCGTGGGATTGGAGGTCCAAACTCAGCTCTCTGGAGAAACCAAGCACACCCATTACAGGGAGGTCTTGTTAAGTTGCACTGAAGAGAATTGTGCTCCAGACCTCTTTGCAATCATCCCTGAGACTGGGAGCTCTAACACTGCTACAGACCTTGCAGCACTCCTGAGCATGCAGATGACAACATAGTCACAGCTGTTTTCAGGAGGGCAGAATTCTGCCATTCTCAACTTGAATGAAAATTGGATTTTAATGAGGAGTACAAGGTGAAAGCTCTGAAACTTGGAAGCCTTTCACCATCCTTTGAGAATGTGGACCATGGAGCAAAAAGCATGAAGGGTGGCTCAGCTGTGCTCCTGCCCACAGGATTGCCCTGTGAACAAGGCTCCCTGGGGAGAGCTCCTGGCTCTCCAAGCTCTCCTTGCTCCATCTGGTCCACAAGAATTAGATAACTTCCATCCAGCCTTAGATTTTAGGGTTAAGTAATTTAGAAACCAGTCTGCAATATTTCTTCTTGTTGCTATATATCCCTACATATTCTCCCAAAAAAAAAGTCCTTTCCAGTTTTTAAAGTTATATCAAATCTCTACCTGCTGGCTGCAGGAGAAGCACCTTCCCTCTCATGGTGTCTGTGTGTCCAAAGAGGCTGTGCCTGGCCCAGGGTTTTTCCTCCTGTGTTGAACCCTGGGGATTGAGTAGTTTGTGGGAGTGAAGAGGAAGTGCTTAGGGAAAGGAGTGGTTGAAAATGTACCTTTGACTTGGGAACTTAATTAATGGCCTTGGTTCAGGTTTCCTAAGGATTCTCCAAGCCCTGAAAATGTGGGTTAGTAAGTATGGCAGGTGAGTCTCTGAGCTGTACAGTAAATTAATGGACATTTCCATGGGCCTGTGTGCAGTGTGTCAAGTAGTGTAATGGTGCCCTTAGTCCAAACTTCTTAATGCAAAGTCATCAGTGATTTTGTAGCCTCTTACTGTTAACAGAGATACTCCCTACCCCAGGAGTGAGACAGGGACTTCTGGAGAAGCCTTAGGTACTTTCTCCCTTCCCTAAAACACTTTGCAGGGCACTCACTGTCTGTGGGCACATCAGTGAAAGCTGAAAAGCAAACTGATCCCGCTGACTCTGCCTCATTTTACTTCCCCTGACAAGTAATTGAGTGGTTGCACTTTATTAATGCTAATGACTTTCTAGTTTGAGCTGTTAGTGTACAGTTTGATATTTATATTTATTTATTTGTAACATCCAGACTTCATACTGTCTGGATTAATCCTTGAGCTAATCTGATGCTGAGCCATTATTGTGACAATTGAGTCACAATACAATTTGACATTCATGCTGTACCTGGTGTAACTAATTTATGTAACTCAATTTATAAATTATATAAAAAGGTTACATAATTTACCCCATACCTTTTACACTTCACAGTAATATTCCCAGCTTGCAATTTAAACAGTCTTTATACTGAGAATAATTTACGCTGAAGACTCTTGAATAATTTTGCAATCTATTCCTGTACAGATAAGGAGTTGTGTTTGTTAAATAAACACTTGCCAGTGTTGATTTTAACTTACTAATCACCCCGTCCTGCTTCCCATATAATCTGTAGCCTGTCCTGGGTGATGCTTTGATGGCAAGACCAGACCTCTGCAGAGGTCCATGTCTTCAAATTGTACCTTTCAGGAGCTGCTTGCCTGGGAATGATGAATTTTTTTCCCTCTGTCATCCAACTGAAACTTTAGTGTAGCTGGTTCTTGCTGGAAAACAAGCTCTGCTGCCTGCAGCCTCGTCCAGGAGTGCAGAGCCCCGGCTTCTCCATCGCTCACCCAAGCATATAGGTGGTGGGTGGTGGTGTGACCGTGGTGAGGAGGGACTGCAGGTGAGGGGGCTTTGCAGGGAGAGCTGTGATGCAGGGTACAGGACACCTCCATGGGCACTGGCCCAAAGATGTTGTATGTGACAGGTCCTTGGGAAGTTTCTGCCTCACCCAGCTGGTGTTAGGGTGAGACAGGTCCTGCTCCAGCCCTTGTGGCACCAAGGTGTCAAAAGGAAGTTGTGAAAAGCATTGTGCAACCTGTTCAGAGCAGCACCTCCAGGCATCTGCAGGCATCTTGGCCCCAAAGCTCTGTGCTTTCCTCCAGGAACAGCTCCTGGCAAGCAGCCCCAGCACTGGGACCCAGAGGACGAGGATGGTGCTGTTCATCACCCCTTGTTTGAGAGGCCTGTGGGCCCATTTCCATCACTCCTGGTCCCTGGGGTTGTGTGAGTGGCCATGAATGTCATTGTGTGTGTGGCAGGTGTGAGCCTGGGTGTCTGGCAGTGCCCAGAGGCAATGCTGCTCCTTACAGCTGGGTGCAGTGTGACCTGCTGGTAATGTTTCCAGAGGTCCTGCTCTCCAGACAGACATCTTTTGGAGTCCAGGCTGTGGCCAAACAGCTCCCACGTGCCAGCTGTAGAGGAGAGGCACTGGAGGAAGGACCTGGAGGCAGGTGTTCGTGCAAACATCAGCATCACCTTTCCTTTCCTTGTCCTGTCACTTTTCATCCTGCTACCACTGCCCAGATCCTCCACTTTCCCCAGGAGCGCCAATGGTGACAAAGACCATTAATTTTGCAACCGTGGCTTCAAAACCCCATCAGACCCCCAAGCTGTCATCCTGTGACTGATGCCTCTGAGCACCATAGATATCAAACTTGCAAACAAAATATTCAGGAGTGTGGGGGCGGAGGTTGTCTCACAGGCCTGGCAGCCACCATGGCCACCACCTCCCCTTCCCCATGGCCCTGCTGGGAGGAGATGTCCCATCCTTGAGCTCCCCGGTGTCTGGGGGACCACGGCTCTCCCCAGCTCTGCCTTTGCTCCTCCCAATCTACATCCCAATCAGAGCCAACAAATGAACTATTGTGTGCACACAATCCCAGGGCATGCACGAGCCAGACCCACGCACCCCAAACCCGTGTGGGCAGACCCTGAGCTGGCCAGATCCTATAATTATCTCCTGCAAGGCAAAACAATTATGAATTTCTGCTCTGCTCTCCCTCCCTTACCCCTTCCTCTTCATTCTTCTTGGCAAAAAAAGGTTAATTAAACTCAGAAAATATCCCTTTTCTTCCCCCTCCTAAGCAAGAGACTTAATTTTCTCTTTATATTTGTATTTAATTAATTCCTGCAAAGGCTCTGACTATATTTTTTTGGTATAATTTCTTTCTTTGTCTCTCTCATTGTTAATCCTTGCATATTCAGTTTTTCTCCTCCCTTTTCCCCTAGATTTGAAATTCTATTACCATTTCAGAAGGCAGGCATTTGAAGAGAAAATTGAATACCCGTCCAGTCTTGATAAGAAGGGACATTTGGTACTAACGGTAATTTGTGAAGCAGATTTCCCCACGCCTCGCGGTTGGTTCCCACCCTTTTCTCCACGTTAGCTGTGGATGATGTGCGTGTGCCACAGGGGCGTGGGGATGTCACAGCATTTTGCAGCCTTTATATCCCTGGATTACTGCATCAGGGCCACGACACCCTGGCAGCCACGTGTGGGGATGGGGTGACACGGTGACATGCTGCGTCTGACACCTCCCCTGCGCCTTCACACGCCTCAGGAGCCGACCCTGCACCCCCCCTTTGCTCTTTTTGCTGAGGGGTAATGCCCAGTCGTGTTGTCCCCATGGTTTTAGGGGAAGCTGTGTTGTTTTCAGGAGAGCTCCGGGAATATCCTCCGTGCCAGCAGGAGTGGGAGCAGCTGCTCTCAGCCTCCCCGGGCGGAGCACGAAGGGTTGGTCATTCTCGGGCTGTGGCTGTTGCAATGCGCTGGCCCGGGTATCGCATCCACGCCGGGGTGCCGGGGCTGTGTGCCCGGGCTCCTGCAGCTCCCCCGTCCCAGACATGGCCCTGGGCACACCTGTGCCCCTTGTGCCCTTCCCCGCCTTGTCCTCGCACCCAGTGTGGCACCCCACATGGTGCTGAGGTTCGGGCATCCGCTGACGTTGGGAAAGCGGCTCTGGGGATTTACGGTGTTTCCCCCTGCTCCGGGCTCGCTGTCTCCTCCCGTCCCCTCCCCCGCGCTGGTCCCGGCTCCCCGCGCTGCCGAGGGCTGCGGGGCCGGGGCCCGAGCGTCCATCGGTCCATCCGTCGGTCCGTCCGTCGGTGCCGGCAGCAGCAGCAGCAGCTGCAGCAGCAGCAGCAGCAGGTGGCACTGTCGGCCCGCGCCGCTGCCGCTCCGCCGGGCCAGGGCCGCCGGCGGGGCTGGGGCCGAGGCCGGGCGGGTCCCCGGGTGCCCGAAGTGCATCTCGGAGAGGGCCCGGCCGAGCCGGGCGCTGCCTGCCTGGTGCAGGACAAGCACAGTGTGCCGACGGGGTGGAACGAGCTCCTGACATCGTCTGGGTGATGCACATGACTGCTTGGACTGAGCTGAAGTGAAATATTCCCCGTTTCCTTGCCCGAGAGAGAGACTCCCCAGGCAGCCTATTCCGATGTTTTACAGCCCTTTCAGTGAAAAAAATTTCCTCATATCCAATCTAAACCTCCCCTGGCACAACTTGATTCTGTTTTCTCTTGTTCTGTCACTTGTTACCTGGGAGAAGAGCCTGATCCCCACTTGGCTACAACCTCCTTTCAGGCAGGTGTAGAGAGAGAAAAGGTCCTGGTGCTGCTGTCCCTGGAGTGCCCAACCTGCGCTGGACAGTCAACACTGTGGCCACTGGCACGTCTGTGACTCCAGAGAACCCCTGCACAGGGCTGGGTGTTGTGTCCTGTTTGGTGTCATGCTGGGACTGGAGGGTCCTGAGTGATGTCCAAGGACCTGGAAGTTCCAACAGGAGCCCCAGGGAGAACTCCCCATCCTGATGCAGCCATGACCCTGGAGTGGAATAGGTGGGACACGATGGGGAGATGCGGTGGGATGTCAGAGTCTGGAAAAACCTTCTAAGTGCAGGGGCAGCAGCCTGGGAGTGGAGAGCATGGGGGTGACTGCTGAAGCTGCAGAGCCCTCAGGGAGCAGCATTCTCCCCACCTCCCTCACTGCTGGGTAAATCATGACGGCTTGGACTGAGCTGAAGTGAAATATTCTCTGTTTCCTTGCCCAAATCTGTAGTTTCCTTCTGGCTCTGAGGCTCTGGGCCATATTGCACATTTGAATTTAAAAGCAGACTTGTGCTTGGGCTTGTTATTTATTTATTTATTCTAGAACTGTTATTTTCTTTAAAATCAGGGTCCTTTTTTGCTGCAGCTTTGTGGTTCCTCTTGGAGCAATGACTGATGGACCTGGGTGCAGAGGGCTGGGGATGCGAGTCAGAAGTTGGTCCCTGGTTGTGTGGGGTGTCCTCGGGGATGTCTGGAGCTGGCAGGAAGAGAGTGGTGGAAGGGAGAGCCCAGGAGCCTGGTGCTGGCTCCCAGCCCTGAAAAGGGAGATGCAAAGTTAAGGCGATAGCTGGGGGTGCTAATGGGCACCCCTCTTCCCCTCCCTGCTGTAGGATTTGCCATCTGCTGTGTGAGAAGCGGCATTTGCTTGCTTCAGGGATGTCACACTGGGGATGACACGTCCCTTCTCGGCATTGCTGGGCTGTCCTGGCTGGGCTACACTCCGCCCATGCCCAGCGAGCCTCGTGTCCCCGAGGGCAGGGCTGCAGCAGGGTGGCTCTGGGCCCTGAGGGTGACCTTGCGGTTTGTCACGGTTTTATCTTGCTCCCTGGGAAGCCAGAAAGTTGGTCCCTGAGACTGTGGCACAGGATGCCCAAGTCCCAGTTGCCATGGCATGGGCTCTTGGGAATCTGCTGGGAGATGAGTGTGGCAGGCAGGGCCCAGCCTGACCCCAGCTCTGGGGACGGGAGCAGCACTGCGGAGCAACTTTGGAGCGCAGTGCTGGCAGGGCAGGTGGGAGGAAAGAGTGGAGAGGGACAGGAGGAAACAGGGACAGCTAGAAGAGGCAGGAGAGGGGAGGAGGTGGGACAGGCGAAGGAGGAGCTGCGCAGAGAGGAGGACACTGGGGAAGGAGGGGTAAGAAGCGGGGACAGAGCCCTGCAGCAGAGCAGCCACCCCGTGCCGTACGCCCAGCGAGCCCAGCTCCCCGACAAGCTGCTAACGAGGATTAATTGCCGGCTCCGGGCTCCTGTGCGGGGCTGCAGCCGCTGCCGCCTGCCCTCCGGTGCGGGTCCCCAATGGCTCCGTGGGTAATTTATGACCACAGCGGTGCAGGCAGCTGTTCACAAGTTGGCAGCAGCGCCGGTGGGAGCCTGTGCCTGGTTTGAGGCTCTGAATAACCCCATCGGCTCTGCAAGCCGTCCTGGCCAGGCTACCCAGCCAAAGTGCAGGGAGGACAGGGTGGGAGTCAGGAATCACTGGTGCATCCCCCACAGGCATCGAGGTCCCCAGGCCAGGGGAGAAGATGGCTGCAGCCAGCTCATGGTAACCTTGTCACAATGGGGTCCCTTAAATACCGGTAGCACAATTAATTGGGATTCGCTGATCTCTGCTGAGTCTTGCTGCCTCGCTGCACATGGGGCAGGCGGGCGGTGGCAGTGGGTGCGCTGCCCAGCGGAGGCTGGAGGCGCTGCTGGCACCGCTCTCCATGCCCTGGGATATGTGTGGAGACATATGCTTCCCCAAGCTGCTCGAGCCTTGGTGAGCTTTGGCCATCCCTTGCCAGTGGCCTCGGAGGGTTTTAGCTGGGGAAGGAGGTGCCAGGGACACTGAGGCAGTGAGATGGGGGCTGCCCCACAGCCCCGTCATGCCCTGATGGAAAAGGCTGGAAGGGGCAGGAATAATTTGGGGGTGCAAGAAAAGCCCCAGGGCCATGTGCTGGGTGTTTTTGGCGATGCTGGCTCTTCTAGAGCTGGATCTCTGTCCTAGGATGATCCACGTCACCCTGAGCCTAGGCCAGCACAGCCAGAGGTGTAACCCAATCTATAATCCTTTGCCTTCAAGGATTAAGTGTTTTTTAAGCGTTGTCCTGGCTCAATACAACTGAAAAATAAAAGTAGAGCTTGCAACCATCTCCTCAGAGTTCTCTGGCTGTTGTGAGCACTTCCAACATCATCTCACTGGTCTGCAAGTCAGGAGGATGTGACCTGACCTGGTGCCTGCATCACTTCCCCACGTGAGGTGGCCACTGGGGTGCAGGGGAGCACAAGGGTTCCCCCAGCTGCACCCAGGGCAAGCCAGGGGCCGTGCTGGCTGCTGGCCCTGGCCATTGGCATTTTGGGGTCCCTGGGGGAACACTTCACTTGCAGCCTGCCCTGGGAGTGGCTGCCATGG
This sequence comes from Bombycilla garrulus, assembly GCA_013400315.1. Classification (NCBI taxonomy): domain Eukaryota; kingdom Metazoa; phylum Chordata; class Aves; order Passeriformes; family Bombycillidae; genus Bombycilla; species Bombycilla garrulus. The sequence goes on from VXBU01014877.1 coordinate 295,803, forward strand.
CTCTGTACCTCCAGCACCTTTGACAGCACAGAAGTGATGTGTTTCTGGTGTGCCACTTGCCACAAGCAGTGATTTTGCTTTCTAAGGGCTGCCTCTGTGTTCCTCAGTTTGCTTCTCCGTTTGCCACATGTGCCACACGTGCTCTTCCCTGATCTATTCCTTGGCTTCTGCCATCAGACAAATCCAAATCCCTGGCACGTGGGCTGAGGTTCATGGGGAGAGCAGGGGACAGAGGGTGGGGTTGAGGGAGGAGGGAGAGCTCACGGGGGTGCAGGGATCTCGGAAGTGACAGCAAAGCCCCTGCCAAGGGCCAGGGAGGTGCACGGGCTCTAGAGGTTCATGTCTGCAGGACGGGGCTTTCCTTGCTAATGGAGTGGGGCTCTGTGGCCTGGAGCCCAGTGGGATTGCAGCAGGCACAGTCGTGCTGGGGTTTATTAGAGCCACTTAATAACTCTGCACTGGATGGTTCGTTAAAGGAGTTAATTTAGCCTGGGCTGTTCTCTAATGTGGGCTGCAAGGCTCAGCTGTGGCCGTGTCAGGCTGAGCCTCTGCTGCCTCGCTGCCCCAAGACATTGCCCTTCTGCCTCGCTCCCTGCAGCAGGGCTTGCGGGGTGAGGAGGTGCCCGCAGGGATGGGCTGAGTCCCCACAGGGTTTCTGCTGGCCTCCCCTTCTTTGTGAGCCCCAAGTGTGTTCCTTGGCTGTCCCCCTCCCCACCTGCGTGTCCCCACTCCTGCACTGAGGCACCAGCAGAGCCCCGTGGCTTGGCTCAGGGGCCTGCCCTCCCTGGTCACCCCCAGGTGGCTGAGCTTTCTCATGGCACCATGTCAGGAAGTGGCTTTAGGAATTCATATTGACATTAAAAAAGGCCCCTTTGTACCTATTAATTGAAGTAATTAAATTTAATGGAATGGTTATTGCATGTTAAATAAATACTGGCTAATTATGAAAAACATATTTGCCAAGGCTTAACTATAGAAAAGATGCCTCAATTACATGGTTATTAAACCTAAAAAATATACACTTCTAATAATGAAGTGACATTTAAATAACATACATTAACTGTCTTATTAAATGTTGATTCTTTTCATATTTGAGGACTTTAATTTAGAATGTTTTCTCTGGCACTAACTATACGATGCATCATTAGCTGTCTTTCACTCATCATTTTGTAAACTTTTTTAATAAATAGGCTGAAGTGTTTGTGTTTGCTTTTGTTTTCCTAGCTTCCATCTCTCTCTTCAGGCAGCAGGGATGTGCCAGGGGAGTGTGCAGGCAGAGCAGGAACTTCCAGGCAACTTCTTCAAATCGCTAAACCCTTCCTAAAGATGGTAAACCCGTTCCTAAATCTGTCATCTTGAAATAGGCAGGCAGCCAAGCTCTTCGGGATTTTTGACACATCCTTATGGAAAGGACCACTCTGCCTCGCTCTTGGTTTTCCAGATCAAATTGGTTTGTAAAAGAAGTACCAAAGAGAAGGAGAGCAGGGTAAGAGCAGGAGCTCGGGGCTGCAGTGGAAGCTCCATCCTGGTACAGCATTCTGTCTCTTGCTGCCAAACCATGGCACTAATCCTTGCAAGAGTCAGTATTTCGGGGTGCCTGCATCCTTCCCAGGTGTGGGGGAACCTGTTTGGAGAGGGGTGCTCTGTGGGGCACACCCCCAGGTGCTGCAGCACCCATCCCTGCTGCTCCCAGGGGTTCCTCTGTGGCCAGAGGGGTAGGGAGCAGGGTTGGGCTGTGGAGCAGCACAACCCAGGGCATGCAGGCTCCTTCCTTAATGCATTTATCGATTGCAGTGTACACGTCAGGATGTAATTTAGAAATCACTCTCCCAGAATCAATTAAAGACCTTACTGGCAACATAGGCATCTCTTCTAGTTAAAGCCTTCACCCTTCCCTCAAATGCACACCCCATCATTCCTGCTCAGCTTTTGGGGAGTTCCTGTCTCCCTCCCAGCCATCTGGAAGTGTGGGTGCTGGGATCACCCTCTGGCAGACCTGCTGCCTTTCTGAGAGCTGCTGTTGCCTCAGCTGCCTCCCAAAGCAGCCATCAGTTAGGGGCTGTCAGGGAGCCAAGACCTCTCATCTTCCGGACACATTCTTAATGTTCCCTGCGTTTGCAGCGAGGTGAGTAATCTGTGCTCGGGAGGCCCCGTGGGCAGCACACAGGCACTTAAATTAATTATGGAGGAGTTAAGTCCCACGGGGGCTCCCGGGGGAGCAGGGCTCAGGCTGGGCTCGGAGGCAGTCGGCCGTGATGACCGCTTTGGGCAGGGGCTGCAAGGACCCTCGCCTGCCCTGTGGCTGCTCCATCATGGGAGGAGCTGCCCCAGCATTAGACCACAGGCCCCTGAGAGGCAGCAAGTGGGGATGGCATTGTGGGCAAGGGGACGTGGCACATCCTCTGGCTTTCAGGCCAGGTATAGCCAGTGTGGGACAGAGATGAGCCAGCTGGTCCGTGCTGGCTCTGCAGGGCTCAGTGTGATGCCTGTATTCTGTGATGGCTTTTTCTGGGGCACAGCCAGGGCTGCCTGGCGCATTGGGATGGTGTTGGGGGTGAATGACCTCCCAAGCCCATCAGCTCATCCATTTCCCCACCCTCCTGTTGTGCCATTTAGTGTTGGCAGGGAAAGTGGGGGGCAGCTCCCAGTGAGTGGCTCTGGGACCAGCTGATGGTGGCCCTAGGTCTCCTGACACAGAGAGGCATCAAGGGGGTGGCTGAACCCACCTGAGTGCAGCTGGTGGTGCAGGTCCAGCAGGATTACAGCACTGTAGGTTCAGCAAAACAGAGTTTGGACTTCTTTGTTTCGGTGGAGAACCTGAGATTCTAAAATGCATCTTGGAGTGGGATGATACAATTTTTACTCAGGGTTCCTGTGCTGCAGGATGGGGGCAGTCAGACTGGGCTGCTGTGGTACAGCACGAGGCTTTGCATTCTGATTTTGACTTGGTTAATATTACAGGGTTTGTTCACAAAAGGGAACTGAAAAATCCTTTTACAATAATAATCTTTCTTCAAGACGTAGACCTTTGACCATGTCTAAAAGAATTTCCCTTTTTTCTTCCCAGCCCCTCCTTTCCTTACTGTGGTGATGAACTTTCATCAAAACAATTGCAGGTTGGGTTTCAATTCTGTAAAAAACACTTTAGTCAATAATAATTTTTCCATGGAAGGCTGGGATTTGGGTCCTCTCTTTGTGCCGTCTCTCCTACCGATTGTTACAGGTGCACAGATTGAAGTAAGAGCCAGAGTGAAACACCCCTGCTCCATCCCAGCACCATTATGCCATAGCAGTGATGCCAGGACTCCTCTGGTAGTGACGTAAGGAACAAACCCAGCTCTTCCTCTGGCTGCCTTGGCTCTCCAGGTTCTCCAGTTCCTCCCACTGCAGAAACAGAAGGAACATGATGAATTGCAGACCCACCTCAGGAGGGTTCATAGGCAGGAAGCTCAAGCCAAGAGAGCTCAGGTACCCTCAGGTGCCCTGTCCTGCTGCCCTGGGATGAGGTTTGTACTGCTTGGTATTTCACAGCCCTGAACACTTCTTCCTCACCAAGGTTCGTGGTGCTCCTCAAGGGATCTCTGTGCTGCAATTTAACATCCCTGTGTAGAGAAATTGTCTTAAGTAATGGTTTCTGCGGATTTTTCAAGGTGTATTTATCCTATCTTTTATTAGAATAGAATTAAAGCAGAATTAGAAACTAAAATAACTTTAATTACGAACTTCGTGATTCGGTATGTTGTAAATCTTTCAGCATAATATTGTGCCATAAAAATGCTATTTTGTGATAATTATTATTATTATAATTAATGTTCCTTAATTGCAGGCACATGTTAGCTCCCAGGTTTTCCTGCAGTGTCTCTGGAGGAGCTCTTCCACGGCAGGGGAGTGCAGAGGATCCAGGGGGTGCCCAGGCAGGGGCTGGCTGTGTGCACAAGGGTGGGTGTCTGTGTTCCTGAGCCATGCTGCCAGCTTATCCCAGCCTGTGGATTCTTTCAGCACTTCCCAGATGAGGAGGGTGCTACAAGCTGTGGATAATGCCTCTGCCCCAGCCTCTGCTCTGGTCATACACACACTCGTGGTTGCCCACAGGGAGATGGGCTGAGCGTGGTTTGATGGCTCTGCCCATGGTGAGGGCACCCCAGGGCACCTCTCTGTCCCTGCAGGGGTAGGTGCTGATACTCGTGAGGAGGAGATGCACGGTACGAGCAAGGGGAATGTGTGATGGAGAACTAAGACCAACCAGAGGGAGGTGGGGAGGAGGCAGTGGGATGAAAAAGTGGTGGGGTGGATGCAGTGGCCAGAGCAGGGCCTAGCAGTTCTCATTAGCAGTTCTCATTAGCATCTTCTACCAGCTCAGGGAGTGCTGCTGGGGTCTGAGGGCAGCTACCCAGAGTGCGCCTTTGGGCCCAGGTGCTAGGGAGGAGCTGGAGCATGGGGGTGGAAAAGGCCTGGTGCCAAGTGCGTGAATTTTTCATGTGACCCAGAGACCTCACTTGTGACAGCATGGGGCTACCCAGGCCCAGCTGAGCGAGGGAAGGCATGAAAATAGCCACCGAACCACCTGCTTCACAGTGATGAGTGTATATGGGATGAAGCTGAAACCAGGATACATTTTTAATGACTCAGGCAGGGCTGGGTTTCTTTAAATAAGACTAGACAATGAATATGTGCTCCCAAAGCTGTGTAGTGCACCATGAATGCATTATTTACAGCAGCTTCTTCCTTGTCCACTTTAATTTTACATGGGTACTCGAGAAAGGGAAGGGACTCTTGGTGTCTAATGGCCACCCACTTGTTCCATGTGACAGAGGTGAATTTTTGAGCCACCAAAGGATTTGATGTTGATCTTTGAACTGACTTGAGTCATGGGGAAAACTCATCCTAGAAATGGAGCCTGGCACCTAGGAGTGGAGGGAGCTATGGCCTGAAGTTTTGTCTGACAGATGCATCATCTGGACTTGATGGTGCCATTTTGTGCCTTCTCCCCACGGATGAAATGCAGTGGGATGTTCTGAGGTTGCTGCAGCCTTCCCTGGTGCCTACACAGGCTCAGCAGAGAATCTCTGCAGCTTGCACTGGTGGGGGACCAGAAAGCCTTTGGGGAATGGACAGTGACACAAGATCCTAAGAGTGAGGGAGGAGGTGAATGTGCTCCATGGAAATGGTCCTCAGCTGACCCTGGCAGGGGAGGGTATGGAGCAGGTGGGAATAAACAGGAATACGGAGGGCTGTGGTAGAGCAGGGCAGGAGGAGTGCTCCAAAGGACACAAAGTTTCCCAATGTCTCTTCCACTGGCTGTTGTTCCAGGTGGGATGGGTGTCCCTGCACCATGTGGCAGTGATGCCACATCCATGGTAGTGCATCTTTGTGGACCTGGGGAATGGGGCAGTGACTTTTTCCCTATCTTCAATGCTGCCCTGACTCAAAGTCTGTGCTTGGTGCCCCTTGTGTGGGGATGTGGGGCTGCCAGGGGAAGCACAGAGGGGTTCCAGCACTCTTGAGAGGCTGCTGAGGTGGGATCAAAGTCTGGGAGCTGATGGACATGAGGCTGCTTTCCCCAGCACTGCCAGGCCTGGAAGGGTTGAGATGGCAGCTTGACGGCTTGGAAAATAGGCTGAGATGAAGGAATATCAATACGAGAGCGAGCTGTTCCTGCCGAACAGCCCCGGGGCAGCTAACGTGAAATGCTGGTTGTCTCGGAGGAGTTGACAGGTGTCTGCATCAGGCATCCTGCTAATTAAGCACCGTCATGAGTCACAGGGCTGAGGGATGAAGGAGCTCAGCCGGAGCAGGTATGGCCAGAGGGGATCTCTGCAGGACCTCCCTGCCCACCGGGGATGGGCTGGTGCATGCCTGATTTGTGGGCTGGTGAATACACAGTCATCAGGGCGGGCGGGGCTTTGGGAGCTGGGGATCAGCTTGGAGAAGAGCAGAGCGAACCATCCCGCCCGGCGTCTGTCTTCCCCCGTGTGTCCTTCCCTGGCTCCCATATGCTGGCACTGATGCCCAGACCAATCTCCTGCCACAGACCCGGCAGGGCCCCCAGAGCCTCTCCTACCCCCACAGCTCCCACACCCATCCCACCAAACCTCTTCCCAAATCAGGGTGTGCATCGCTGCCAGCGTGACAAGCTAGAAAATGAGGATATTCCCAGACTCGTCTCTCTCCTGATCCCCTTCAAGAAGATCCTCTTCAGGAAGATCCTCTTCTTACTAAACCCAGCAATGGTGCTGCCAGCCCAGCAAGGCCTGTGCCACAAAATTCACAGGAACCTGAGCAGGGTGGGGTGGACGGACGGGCTGCTTGCCTCTTTGTGGGCCCTGGCAATCCAGAGGGGCCTGTAGCAGCAGGCAGAGGATGGAAGCTGTTCTGGCAGACAGCAAAGTGCTTTTCTAGCTGGGCAGAGCCAGGAGTGAAGGAATGCTGCCACACTGGTGAGATCCCCTGTGTTCCTTCCCCGTGTGCCCCTCCAGCACCTTTTGCTCACTGCCCTTGAATCCTCTGCAGCTGTGATCCGCTGAAAAATGGCTCTATTCATTACCCATTTTAATTCCACCCTGGATCCCCAGAGCTCTGCAGACACAGTTTGTTATCCTGGCTGTCAAGAAGCTTAAAGAGCTGCTGATGCCTCCTGGAAAACTTTGACAAACCCTCTGGTCAGACCCAGTGCTGCTCCCCAGCCCGGCTGCTCAGCATTTCTGCTCCTGAGGCTGGATTAGCAAAGATGTCTGTGAGGGTGGGAGGAGGGAAAAAAAACCCACAATAAAAAAACCATTGCTGCCATCTGGGCAGAGTGGATCCCTCCTGGTGCCCATGCCCATCAGGGAGATAGCCTGGGACCATCTGGGCACAGCAGAGCTGCAGGGTTCAGCTGTGAAGGTCCCCAAAGCCCACATTTGGATTCCAGACTATTCTCTGGGCCAGTCAGATTTCACAGCCTAAAAACCTTTGGGCTGAAGCTGCTGGGTTTCTCTGATCCTGTGTGTTCAGTGCAGGGAGTTTAAACTGGCATTGCAGGTTCTTGGGGGTTCATTTTCAGAAATTCTTTCCACTTGTGGGTGATAACCAAGGGAAGTGACATGGTCTTGACTCCTGCACTGTGCAGAATTCTGCCTTTAACCAGAAATTTTTAGCAATCAAAACCTGCAAACAGTAGAAAAATTGTAATTTTTTCTGATTATTTTTGGTCCCTCACCACTCAGACTGTGAGAGCAGAGCAGAAGAGCCTCCCCATCTCTTTGAGCTCTCTCCAGTAACTTAATCCTCTCCCAGTTAGTGACTTAATACTCTCCCAGTTAGTTTCTGGTGTTGACAAAGTAATTGTCAGGCTGCTTTTAGAGAACGAGGTGCCCCTCAGTCTCTCTGGTGACACAGGCAAAGTGCCCCAGACACCCCAAGAACAGTTTGTGTCTTGATGTCATCGAAGCTGGGTAAGAAGTGCCGAGTCAGCACTTAACGAAGTGAGAAGGAGCCGGGCGAATCCCTCATCCCTCATCCCTCAACCTTCATCCCTCATCCCTCATCCTCTGCCGGGATTTGGGTCCAGCTGCCTCTGGAGCCAGCCCCTGCCTCCAGCCTTTCCTCTCAGCACCCTGCGGAGCGCGGGGCTCGGGACAGCTTTTGAGGTGCCACTCAAGGCGCTGTCTTCGGGGCACAGCCCGGCTGTCAGCTCGCGGGAGGGGGTGAGGATGAGCCAGGAGGCTGTGGATGAATGGAGCAGCCCCCTGGGATGCGGGATAAAAGGCCGAGCTTCCTGAGATAACGAGAGCGTCTCTGCGGGGGTGAGGTGCCCAGACGTGGGGGAAGTCCTGTGAGTGACAGGCGTGTCCCAATGCCCGCTGGGCATGAATGAGCCACCGGAGCAGCCACGGCAGCTCCGCGGGTCACTGCGAGCCTGAGGCTGTTTGCCCGCCAGTACAAGCCCTGCCAGCGCCCTCCTGGCCCTTGCTGGGCACGGGGATAGGTGGCTCCTGGAATTTCTTTCTGTTTTCTTTTACTCCGTTCTCTCAGGGCTGGGCCCTCCCTGGTGGATCAGAAGGGGCTGGTGCTGAGCTTTCAGCCAGGTGCCCGTTCTTTTCTCAGCCCCTCCACCTTGGTTCCCCTTGTCACCATCTGTATGTGGACAAATGCATCTTCCAGCAAAAATAAATCGCTCCAGTTTCCTGTCCCAGGGGCACACGGGAACGGTAGCACCGGCCCAGGGGTCAGCACTGCTGCGTCACTCAGTCCTGCTCTGGGGGAGAATTCATCCCTCTCTTTTTGCCACAGGACCAAGGTGCCCTGGCACCAGCCCTGGGAGAGAGTGGATTTAAAAGCAGTAGTGGGAGATTGCCTGAATATCTCTCCCTTCTTTTTTATTCGTTTAAGAGGTTTTGCTGCCTCGGTAACTCCCCTGAGAGACAGGAGCAGCAGCCTCTTTGGATGTGAATACCTGACAAGTTTTTAATGTGAAAGGAATTCACTAAATTTAGTCTCTTGGAGGAAGGAAAAAAAAAAGAAGTGTTTCTTTCAGTCTGGGGGAAGTGATCCAAATCCCAGCCACTTCCCTGCCGGCAGAGCTTGATGATGGCTTCTCTGTCTCAAAAGCTTTTAAGTCTGGGCCCCATGTGTGTCCCTGCACAAACAAGAGGTGGGAGAATGGCAGCCACTGATGCTGTGCCCTGGGGAACGGGCCTGTTCTCAGCTCCTCTGGCCTCCTGGAAATGGATGCTGGTGAGGGCTGGATGGGGAGATAAATGAGAAGAAAACCGTGCTGTCCAAGTTGCAGGGACATTGTCTCTGCTCTCAGGTGGGCTCTGAGTGAGGTGTGAGCATTGGGATGCTGAGGGGAGTGCAGCTCTGCTGTTGAACGCAACCAAATCACTCTTTTTCTCCTCCATTTTCCTCCCTACTCTCACTGGAGCCTCTGAAGGTCCATTTTCTTCTCTGTTCTGGTACTTGAGACTCACCTGTACCTCTCCTGTCATGTCCTCTCCCAAAGTGCCTGTCCTGCTCTCCGCAGCTCTGGAGTTCAGTCCTCCTGCCAGAGGGGGCAAGGAGCTCCTTTGGTTTGCAGACGCACACGCACCTGCTGGGATCTCGCAGAGGAGGTGCTGCACAAGGTGAGCTCCTGGGGAGTAAAGGACAAAGCGTCAAAAGGACAAAATGTCGAAAGGACAAAGTGTCGAAAGGACAAAGTATCCCTGTGCTGAGAGCTGCTGGGGCTAAAGGTCTGGCTGGTAACAGGAAAACCTGGCTGAACAAGGCACCTGGAACCGACTGTGCTGCAGCAAATGGTGGAGTCCCAGGGACCCAGAACCACTTACAGCTCCATCTCCTGATGGGGAGGTCTGGAGGGATCCACTCCCTGTCCTTTCCATCCCTAAGGTCTCTTCTGAAATCTGTGGAGGTCCCGATAACAAACACTCTATTTATTCCTGCTGATTTTTACAAAGGTCCCTCGCTGATGGAGAGATGATGGAGCATTTCAGTGGGGCCTCACCACACACAGCGCAGGGGAGAGACAAGATGCCACGGTAGCACGGCTGTGTCTGGAAGGGACCCTCTGGCTGGCATGGTGACAGAAAAAGGTTACAAGAGCGGATAATAGTGAGCGTGCTTAAAAAGACAAACAGCCACTTCAGACCTGTAATTAATATATTTTAATGTTTTTTATTATTTTTCTCCCCTTTATAATTTTAATTTTAGGCAGAGTGGATCCGATGCCTGCGAGAAGGCGCTGAACGGGCAGCCCTGGGGGATGAAGCGTTGCCGTGGGGTGCAGGGGTGCGGTAGCCCCGGCTGGGTGCGGGCCCCTCCTCGCCCCGCAGCCCCCGGCTGTCGCCTCCGCTCGGTGCCCGCTTTTAGCGCGGCCGTTCCGCCGTCCCTCCCCTCGCGGCATCGCCCCTTTAAGGGCGGTCGGGCGGGGGGCGGAGCGGCCGGTGTGGCCCCGCCCCTTCCCCGCCCCCTTTCACCACCTCGGGCGCCCCCTGCAGG
>VXBU01014877.1:306497-584977 GCA_013400315.1 Bombycilla garrulus
ACGCGAACCGGGCTCAGCCTTTCCCGGGCTCGCCGCCTTGGATCGCGCATCTGCCCTGCCCTGCGTCCCCTCTGCCGTCTCCGCATCGCGCTGCCCCACATCCTCGCTGTCATCCCCGTGTCCGCACTGCCCCGTCTCCCCGCTGCCGTCCCCGCATTGTGCTATCCCGTCCCCGCTATTCACGCATCTCCGCATCCCGCCGGGGCGCGGTGAGCGGCATCCGGGCTGGGCTCGTCCTGGAGCCCACAGCGCCGCCGTTCCCTCCGCGCTCCCCGCTCCCCAGCCGCCGGCGGGGAGGTGCCGTGGGCGCCCTGCGGGATGGGATGGAGCGGGATGGGATGGGGTAGGGTGAGATGGCTGCCGTCGCCCTCGTTGTGGTCGGCACTATTGTGATCGCGCCGTAGTTTGGCAGCGCAGCGCTGGGCACCTCCGAGCGAGGCGTGGGAGGCTGCGGTACCTGTGTGCGGGGCTGCGCCGGTGCGCGCCTCCCGCCGCCGGGATGAACGTGGAAGGCGGCGAATAAAGCCGGCTGCGCGCTCGGTGTCCCTCAGCCCCTTCCCGTTCCTGCCCTGCGAACACACACGGCGGCTCCGGCGTGCAATCGGGGAGGGATTTGCAAAATCTCTGTGGCATGCTGAAATAAATCCCGGAATCCCGCAATCGCCTTCTCCTCCCTTGTCTTCCTTGCGAGAAAATTCTTCCTTGTGCCTCTGGCCGAGCGCCGGGGTAGGGGGAGCCAGGGGAGGGGGGCTGGTGTGTAAACAGGGCTTAACATGAAGGTCACTGGTTAAAGAGGAGACGGATGGGAGAGAAAAGACGGGCATTAACCTCACTTGTTAGCTTCCCCCTGGCTCCTGCTTGGGGAGGACAAAACAAAAGCAGAACCTGCTAACGGGGGGGATGAATATTCATGATCCTTCTCGTATGCTCCGGGACACGGTGGGGAGAAAAGTTGGGCAGATGAGCCGCCTCCCGAAGCTGCTTTTCCTCCAGCTTGCGAGAAAATCCTTTTTTGCTGAGCGAGAGCTGTGTCGGGGGGAATTACCAGTCTTTTGCTGGATTTATTATTTAATTTTTTTATTTTTTATTTTCTTTTGTGTGCGGCTGCAAGAATTAAAAAAAAAGAAAAAAAAAGAGGAGCTGAGGCTATTGACTACATCAAAGGTTATCCATTTGAAAACACCATTTTCCTCTGAACAGCGGCTAATTGCTTCCTGAACAATCCCAGGGTCTTTTGTATATACTCAGTGGGTAAAATGAGTGACTCGATGTCTCTCTCTCAAGACACTGGTGACCGAACAGGGCGGAAAGGTGGAGAAGCCAAGGAAGAGCAGTGGGGCAGATGTCTCTGGAGGATGCATGGATAATTTCTTAAGTGGCTGCAAGGAGGGAAGGATTTCTTCTTCTTCCCGCTCGCCGCCGAGCGATCTGCTGGTGCCAGCGGATGCCGGTGCCGGCAGCGGCGTGGCGACACGGTGCTCTAAGGAAGGCTGGTAAGAAGTTCGGATTCAAAATACCCGATCATGCGTGTGATCTGGTGCTCCCCATCCGCCTGTGGCTGTGGCTGCCGGTGCCGCTCCTCCGAGACAGGCAAGCCTGGCTGCTCGCTGCTCCCCGGGGGCTGCGGGGAGGCAGCGCCGGGGGCTGGCTGGCTCCTGCTCCGTTGGGTGGCTGGGCTTTCTGCAGCTGCTACCCTCAAGATTAAAGTTTTGGCGACGTCGCTTTTGTCAGCGCGGTGATAGCGGCGTCGGGGAGAGTTTTCCTCTCTGATCTTATTGTATTTTTTGATAGAAGCATCGGATTTGGAGCAGAGCGCAGGCATCCGCCTTCGTGCACGCTCGGGCTGCGCACGGAGCCGCGGAACAGAGCCCTTGTGCTTCGTTACACAAAGCCCTTTCCCCGAGCGAGGCAGTGCCCTGTGAGAGATAAACAAACTCCTCTCAACTCCTCCGGAGCCGGGGCCGAGGGCCGTGCCGGTGGCTCCCGGGGAGCGCGTTTCACCGGGGCTTTGCGCAGCCGGAACGGAAAGGGCAATAAAGCGGTGCTGCTGCGTGCTGGCAGCGCTGCCTCCCCTCCTCCACGGCGGGGCTGGCCCCTGCCCTGCTCCCTGCCTGCCCGTGTCACGCCAGGCCCGTGGCTTCCGCGGCTTCGCTGCGTTTGACTTCTGCTGAGCAAAGCGAAGGATCCGGCCCTGGGATCGCGCTTAATGGAGGGAGCTCGGGTGTGTTTATCCTCTAGGCTGAGTGTGGGTCAGGGCCTTTGTTGCTGCCTGTTTTGCTCCTGCTGCGGCACTCGCTGCCGCCGAGAGCCGGACCCGGCCCTGAGCGGGCAATTTCCGAGCAGCAGAGCCTGGTGCTTGCCGTGCTGGCCACAGCGGCTCCCTGCAAGCCAGGGGCAGCATTGCCTGGATCGGGCTTCTGCTGAGTCCCACTGGGCTTTGTTGTAATTGTCTTTCTGTGTAGGGTGTTCTGGTGCCTTGCTCGTTTGTGTCTTCAATGAGGAGTCAGTCGTGGTTTTTGGCACTTCTGGCTCAACGGAAGGGGAACCTTGAAAGAGCCAGGACAGCAGAGGTGCTGCCATGTCTCTGTGCAGCGACAGGAGGGTGGGCATGGGTCACCCCAATGCCCATCATGCCATCCTCACTGCCTGCAAGCTTGGATTTTTCATTGATCTGAACTGGTGGAATGCATGTACTGGGAACTTGGGGCATTGTTGTCTCTGATCCATGAATGTCTCCTTCAAGTCTGTGTGCTACGTGGAAGAAACTAGTGAGTAGAGGGTTCCGGTCCAGGGTTTTACCAGTGAATGGCTTGGTGATGTACCATGTGTGTAGAGGAAGGCCCAAAGGCCGGGAATTATGAGTGATGTGGAGCTTGATTCAGCATGGACCATGACTCCTGACCTTTCCTGAGTTTGGATTGGGGCCCCTTTTCCCAGCAAGGTGCTGAGAGCCATGGCTTCATGCAAAATGAGGAGGAGCCAGTGTTTGCCACCATCCCCTGGTGAGGTGGCTGGTTTGGCTTTAGGCTGGAGACAACCAGCTTCTTCTCTGTCTGTAGCCTGGGAGGTGTTCCATGCAGTGCTGTGGGGAACATCCCATACTGATATGTGGTACCTGGTGTGTGCTCTGACACCGTCCCTGACCCACGGCCTCATCCATGCCCCTGCTACTCTTCCCCGGGGTGCAGCATGGAAGCTGTGTAGATACCCCAACATGGGCTGCCTGCTACGCTTGGAAGTCACATTTGAGCAAACATCTTGTGCATCATGGAGGAGAAAAACTGCAGAAAATAAAAACTGCAAAATAAGTTTTGATGGTTTCAATGCCAGGCATGGGCAGTCCTGGCTTTCGTGCCCTGCACTCGGCATGTGGTGTAGCCAAACCCACATCTTCCCATGGGTTTGTCAGAGCGTGGCCAGACACAGGAAGGTGTCCTTGTTTGCCTTGCTTCCCTGAGCTCTCTGCGGCTGCCTCCAGCCCTTGTTCCAGGTGGAAGCCACCATTTAAAAACCTGAATGAAAAACGTTTCAAAGTTTATTTTCCCTTTAGCCAAGGCTTGGCACACCTCCTCTTTGTTGCTGGTGTGCCGAGATGTTTGAGTCTGGAAGAAAACTCCACATCCAGATCGTCAGGCTCACACTCCACAAACACTTTTGCTCCTTTCTTCTCTGAAGTTGCCTTGTGTGGTGCAAGATGAACTATTTTGGGTGATTCCTCTGTCCCCATGGTGTCTTGGTGTAATGAGGGCCAATCCACGCCTGTCCTGTGGGCTGCTGTGTGCTGGTCTGTGCCTGGGGCCAGGGACCCTCGTGAGCTGCCTGAGGCACAGAAGAGATTTTTTTTTGCTGGGATCAACTCAGGGCCTGGTGCGAGCCAGGGTGGGATATCCTCTTTGCTCCTTGAGCTGAGATTGTGAGGGATTTTGCTGGAGAAAGTGCCCGAGGTGAGAACATGCTGGGGTACCAGAGACAGGCTGCATGGCTCTGGGATATGCTGTGCAGGGACCATCTCCTCCTCCTCACCGGCAGCCTGCAGATCAGCCCTGGGGCTCACTGCCCACCTCCCCATCCCGAGCATCCTGCAATCTGCCAGCCAAATTGGCACAAAGACCTGGGAGCGCTGGTAATCCAATTTGGGCAGTTTAGCTGCACTTTGCTCTCCGTGCTGCTGGCCGGAGCTCGGAGCTCGGGAGCTTTAATCCGGCTAATGACCCCAGCTTGAGTAACCACGACCATTTGCTTGATTCAGTTTTCCTTTCTGCTGGGGACGGCGAATGGGCTGAGGCTGTTTCTGGGTCCTGTCTGTGGTATCAGGGACTGTTTCCAGGTGTAGGTATGTGTAGGGACTGGAGGGTGAGGGCAGCATGGAGGGGCACTGCAATCTCTGCTTTCTTTTTGGGAGATTTCTCCTTCACTCTTCCCGTTTTTTGCCTTCTCTCCCTCTTTTTCTGATAAAGATAAGCCCTTCTTCCGGAGTTATTTCGCAACATAGTATTATTTTCAGAAAGGCAAAGCCAAGAAAAATAAAAGCCTCTCTCTTCTTAGGGTTGCCTACTGTTTAATGTAGAAAATACAGGGGTGGTAATTGCATTAAAACATATATAATTATACTGGAGGGAGGAAAAAAAAATCCTGCTAATTGCACATGTATTTTGAACTGATAAATGTTGAGTGATTCTTCATGTTTTCTTGGGAATTTGGAGAAGCAGAGATGCAGTCTGGTGTGTGAGGGGTTGGGAATGGGAATGGTTTCCCAAAATTATTGGGAAGCTTGGATGCTCTGAGCACTTCTGGGGTGGTGTCGGTGTTGGGGGCCTGATCCTTTGCAGATCCTCATCTGATGCTACCCCCGTCCAGGCAATTCTTGGTGTCACTGTAGGAGCCCTGCAAGTGCCTTTGCTTTATGTGTTTAGTTAAATAACTGTGTGTCAAAATATCCAGGCTCTCTCACAGAGAAGAATTCCTGGCAATAGAAGAGGCAGATTCCTGTACTGGGGGGGAGAAATTTCCTGTCTATGTAGCCCCACATCCAAGGGCTGTTCCTTCACTTTACCATGGTGTTGGCATCAGCGGGTGCTGCAGGGGGGCAGGAAGGATGGTCGCACTCGTTTCAAGAGGCACAATGTGAAAACCACATTTCCTTCTGCGAGTGCCGACCCCGCAGAGCTGCCGATAACATCGCAGGTAATTGTAATGGCAATAAGTTGTTTGCTTTGTGCATGCGGCCGGGCTTTGTGTACGGGCGTTGCTTCGCTCTTCCTGTGTAGACTGTTAGTTTCAACAGGGGAAGAGGAAAACCCAAAAATATTTTAGGAGGAGTTTAAAAATAATCTTGGAGCTTGGCTGGTGGGCAGGATGTTTCGCAGGATCGTGTTCCCTGCTGGTCCGTGTCCAGCTTTGTGGCCCTCGGAAGGCTTTGCTGGTTCGTGTTCAGTCCTGCACTGTCATTTTGGCCAGCCTGAGGGCTTGCTGCTGGGCTCTGGGAGCTGGAGTGAGGTGGGAACCTGCCCAGGGGTTTGACTTTTGCCCTGGGTGGATCAGGCTGCCCTGTAGCAGAGCAGCCTCGGAGCCGGGGCTTGAGCCCCAGCATACAGCTGCCACGCCCTCTGTAAAACATTTGTATCTGTTCCCCAGCGTTGCATTCCCTCCACCCCATCTACTTCTCCATGGTTTTTATTCCTGCAAGTGTTGGCATGCTGGCAGGGTCTCTGCCTGCCCGCTGCTGCTTATCTGCGTGTCCGGCTCCTGGATGGCTGCTTCCTTTCTGGAGTCAAGGGGGGGCTCTCCCCTCTCTGGCGGGACCAGAATCGGCCCGATGAGCCCTGCTGAAGTCAAGAACCTGTTTTTCAGGCTGATGTCATCGGGAAGAAATGGGGGAGGAGGAAGGCAGGAAGGCAGCGCCGTTTCCGAAGGAGAGCCGCTGCCGAGCCCCATGACGCTGCCAGCGGCCCCGGCTTGCACGGCTCTCACTGTTTTTCCTTATCTGCACGGCCGAGGTGCTCGTGGGGCAGCTGGCACATGCGGGAGAGGTCCCGCTCTGCATGGCCTCGTGCCTGCGGGGGAGAGAGCTGGGAGGGAGGGGTGGACAGTGCCAGCGGAGCGTGGCAGTTCCCAGCACAGCAGAACCTCCTGGACCACTGGCTGTGCCTTCTATGGCTCCCTGGCCTTCCGTGGGGGTGATGGCGCGTACTGGAGCTGCCATCCAGCCACCTTCATTAGCAGCAAGTGGGTTTTTGGCAGAGGTGCTTGGACAGCTCTCGCAGTACGGGCGAGCAGCCGCCTCTGCTCGGTTTTGTGCTGAAGGAGCCGATGCATTGTGCTGATGCCTGTTGAAATCTCAGCTCCTCGTGCTGAGCTCGTCAGGCCACAGCAGCAAGGTGATGCCTGTGTCTAGCATGGCTTGGGGCTGCAGCTGGAATCTGCAGAAAGAGGAGAAGCCTTGCTCTGCTCTCCCTCCCAGCCAGCAGCTCTGGGGCTGCACCCATGCTTTGAAGTGTGCTCTGCCCAGGTCTGGTGGGTGAGAACCCCTTGCTGTGGGAAATTGGGGTGGGCTGTGCTGTGTTGGCACTGCCCAGAGGAAAGCAGAGTGTGGGCACCGCCGCTGCCGTGGCACCTCTCTGTTAATATCAGATGCTCTTTGCCCGTGGTGCTGTGAATGAAGCCTCTTTTGGGCTCTCAGAACAGTTTCCCCTGTGGTGGTGCTGCTGCGGGGGGACTTTTGGGTTTTTCTTCTTCCTGTCTCTGCCTGTCCCATTGCCAGCTGAGGCTCTGCTATCGCTCTGGATGTCTCACTTCTCCTGGGTCAGCTTCACCTTGGGCAGATAAACCATGGGGCTGTGCTGAGCTGGAAACTCCAAAGGGGAAGCGGAGCCAGGACCTGAGCCATTTCCAGCTGTAGTTCTTGGGGCAGCATAACTGAAACAGCAGAGGGGGAAGAATGGGAGGCTGATAGGGGAAGGAAAAGCACACATGGCTTGAGAAAGCTCATTTGGAGAAGTTTTGTGGTTGTTTTAATCAGAACTAATGTGATGGCAGTCGTGCTTGGCTCGCCACAGGACAGCACAAGTGCTGGTGTCAGCACGGGGCCAGGCGGAAGCATGGGAATTTCAGCTTAGCTGGGATTAAACCAGCCCCAGAATGACCTCCCTTAGCTGGAGTAGAGGGGATCCAGCAACCAGGAATCCTCCTGTGGCAGTGCTCCATTGCAAAGAGGGAGCTCTCCAGATTCCCTCTGGGATTTGGGGGAAGTGCTTGTGACAGAGAGGTGAAAATGCAGCTTGGAGAGCTGGGCTGGAAGAGGGACCTTGATCTGGGGAGGGTAAGATCATGGCTTGTGTTTGTGGCTGCCCTGGCCCATTGAGGGATGTGGAGCAGCAGGCTGGGCAGTGCTGCAGCCATCTCAGTGCCCCAGGGAATTAGATCAGACAGGGGAAGGATGCTGATGGCCAGAGGATCTCTCCGTGGACTTCTCTGCTGTTGAGAGACCTTGGGTGACCTTCTGGGTCTCTGCAGATCCAGCTGGACCAAGGTGACCTCTGCCAGCAGGCTAGTTTTTGGGACATTTATGTGGGGCAGTGGGCTGATGGGTTGTGAGAATCAGACTCTTGGAGTGTGTGGGCCAAAGCGGGAGGCGGCCTTCAGGGGACTTGGTCTGTACTTCTTTGCTCTTGAGATGGGGGCAAGGTGTTATTAATTGGTCTTGACTGAGGTGACAAAATTCACATCACTCTGGTGTTTGAAGCCTTGAGTTGACCTGGGTGTTGATAGTAGGAAGCCACAGTTCAAGCTGGAGCCTTGGGTTGGGGTGTGTGGATGATGAGAGGCACAGAGGGCTTGCAGGGACTGTGCTCTGTGTATGCTGATGGACAAACTTCCTGAAGCAGGATGGGAAGCAGCAGGTTGTGTCCTGTGTGGGTGATTACCATGGGCTGTGCACTGCTCTCCATTCCAGGCATCAGTCAATCCAGGCTGCGTGCTCCTCTCTTGGCTACAGGGAGCACAAGGGAAAGCGGGGCACACTTTCCTCTTGGGAAATCCAGACCCAGCACGAGGGCTGAAGCAGAAAGCCCCTCAGCAGTCCTTGCAGGGTCCCTGTACAGACTGTGATACCAAGGTGAGTTGTGGGAGTAAGGCAAGGGACAGCCACCAATTCTCACTTTTGGTGTAGGAGTTGGGAAACATGTGCAAGGTCTGAGTCCATGCCTGGTTTCCTGGCAGGACCTGCTGAGGCTGTCCTCATGTGCCTCCTTGCCTTGAGACGTTGTGGTTGCGGGGAGCCTGGGTTTCCATCTTGGAAATGCTTGTGAGCCCTTTTTGGAAGGGCTCTCTGCGGAGCAGCCTGCAGTCTCTTGGTGCTGAGTGCACGTAGTGGCTCCAGAGCTGTTCTGGAGTTCAGGCTGTTCTTGGCATGACATGACTTCTTGCAGAGGACCAGAGACGGGGAATTGTGCACTTGAGAAATGCTATTTAATTTCCTCACTGCTTGTTCTTTTATGCTCTCTTTTGCTGAGGGTCAAGCTTCATGAGCCCTTGGGCAGTGGATGGCTGCTTCTCCTTGTCCCATTTCTCAGGACAAAAGAGGCTGAATTCTTTGCCCACAAGATCCTTGCAGGGCAGGAGTGGAAGCTGGGGTGGGGATGGGGTCCTCAGCCCCCACCTGGGAGGGATGGCTGGAGCCTGGGAGGAAACTGAAGATGTTGAAGATATTCTTGATTGAGTAATGGAGATTGGGGCAGCTTCAGAGCCTGCCATTGATTTCATCAGGGTGTGGTTTGACCCAGGGATAAAGTTTTTAATGATTTAACTTGCTGACTAGGGAGGGGCCCCAGCCAAATAGTTTTCAATGACTGTGTGCACTGAAGGAAGGAGTTAAAGTTTAGCCCTGTTGCAGCAACTGCATGTGTAGTGCAGCTCGAAATTGTACCACCACCAGGCTTTCCTCATTGTTGTGAGACTTTTCCCAGGCAGATGAACCTAAAAATACACCAGCTCTATGGTGAGGCTGCCTCTCTTGTGGCCTGAAGGCTTTTCTCTCCCCTGGATAATCTCCCCTCTCTCCCCTTTGCTAATTACTGGCAGCTTGTAGCTGGTCCCTTCTCGATTGTTTCTTTTTGCTGAGAGCAGCAAGGACTTGGAGGGATTACAGGTAAAGGCCCTTTCAATGCCCCTTTTGTGGGTCAGCTCTTTGGGGGTTTCCAGCCCCATGCCTTCTCTGCTCCAACCTCCCTTGCAAAAGTGCAAGACTATAAAGCTACTGGGGCTTTTTGCTGGGAGTGAGCATGCTGGGGTCCTGTTGGTGGAAGAGCAGGGGTGAAAGGTGGGTCTGTGAGTGCCAGATATGCACCTCTGTGCTTGTCTGCATGTTTTAAACCCTTTCTGTGGGTGTTCCTGTGAGGGCTGCTGCTTTGTAGGCTGGTGCTGACTCTTGGACTTGCTGCCCGAATGAGTGGAGAGCTGGTCCTTACACTCTGTCCAGTCTTTGCCTTTTAAGGTTAGTTTTTCCATCCCAGTACTCCTGCTTTGTGCTATCAAAAGTGGTGATTGTTTTCCCAAAGTGTGATCTCCCATCCCAAACACAGATTTTTGGGCATATTGCAGGACCAAGGAGCTCTCAGCCTCAGGGGATGAGTGCTGCTGTCCCTTGCCACCTCTCCCGTACTAGGAAGTGGGGCAGTGGCATCTCTGGGGCACATCCATGGCTTGTTTTGAAAGGCTCATTGGAAGCTGGGATGTGTGTGTGTGCTGAGGTGGGTGACCCCCATCCAAATCTTGCAGTGGCTGCAGCCATCTCAGTGTGGCCACTGTGAGGTGAAACTGTGAGCAAATGCTCTTTCCAGTGGGGGATGAAGTGGACTGGAGCAGATTTGGCTCTTGTGCTGGCGGGTTTCCTTTTATAAATAAATGTGTGTANCCCAAGCCTGTGGTGCTGTCTGGCCGGCGGTCTGGCCCCACTGTGGGGTGAGCCCTGGGGATGCTCAGTGCTGCAGATGCTCTGTGCTGCATTCCTTGCTGCCCAGCAGTGCAGCCAGCTGTATTTGTGGTCCTGCTCTCCCAGCTGGCATGCATGCAACCGGGCTGGGGTGAATTATTTTATTGCTGCCTGTTTGAGGGCAGGGCTCAGCTCCAGGGATCTGCCAAGGGTTTTCCATACCTTTGAACTGCACTGGATGTGTTCATGGTGAAGGCCTTGCATCCTGGTAGTGGCGGTCGTATGGTGGCCCTGGACTGGGTCCCCCAGAGCGAGGTGCTACTTGAGTGCAGCCCCAGGGGTTTGGGTGGTTTAAAGAGTGTGCCAGTGGAGGAACTGCCCTGCTTTAGCTGCACTGTGACCTCTCTGTGGGACTTGCAGGCTGTGTGACAGCAGGGAAATGCCCTTTGTCTGCTGCTACCACAGGCAGGGAGCAGGGGCTGTGCTGGCACCTATGCTCCAGTGCAGGACTGCCTGCACTGTGCTGGGCTTGAGCCCTGCTTTAATTCAATCCAAAGTTCAGGAACCCATATCACCATATCCCAAAGAAAGCAGTCAAACTAACCATTTGTGCTGTTTTATTTTTATTAATCATTGCTGATGGTTTTAAGCAGGACTGGACAAAACCACCACTGGTGTCAGGTCACTAGGACGAGATGTTGCTGCTGGAGTATATTTAGGAGCAGAAATCTCAGAGGAGCTCTGCAGAGTGTCAACTCTCAGCTAAACCCAGCTCTGCCTCACTTTGCTCTCGTTCCAACTTCTGATTTGCAGTTCCCTACATTAATTTGGGAATCTCCTGTTGGGCTTTCTAGCCCTGGTTTGTGGCAGCAGCTCGACCTCTAGTTCTCTCACCCACTTCCTGAAATAGAAGCAGTGAATCATAGAAATGCACCAAGAAAGCAAGTTCCCTGTTGTGCTCTCTCATCCTGTCAGGAGATGCCCTGGTTGGCATCTCCACACTGCACTGTCACCTTCCCCATCCTCCCCATTCCTTCTCTCCTTGGCATATCACTGATTCATGAATTTGGTGTTGGTCTCCTTGCCAGGCAGCTGCTGTGCTGTTCCTGAGGGGAATGGGAGCAGTGGCTTAGTGACAGCTGTGCCACTTTCTTGGGGTGGGAAACCACTCTCTCGTTTCCTTCAGGAAACCCCAACGCCTGCAGCTGCTGGGCTGTGGCTTTCTGGGCTAACCAGTGGATTTGTGCTGACAGTGCCACTCAGTCCCACATCAATGTGGTTTCGGGCTAATAAGCTCTGATCTGGGGTGCTTGTTATTCTCTTACCAATAAGCACGGAAAAATGATGATTCTGAGCAGTGTGAGTGTCTTTGGGGAGTGCCCTTGCCCTGACAGTTTTGTGACTACCTTTTCTTTGCTGGGAGGATCCCAGTGTTGGAAAAGTTGGTAGGAATGGGAGATTAGGACCATGGGCATGATTTCCAGGGCGGTACTCTGGTTGTCTCTACACCCATGAGCTTTGTGGCACCTGGTTTTGGTCTCAGTGCTGCTCATGTGCCATTGTCAAAATGTCCCTTGAGACTGTTGCCTTGGAGGTGGATGTGTTGGGAAGTGGAAGAGAGCAGGGTGAGAAGCGTTGTGGGGAGAGGCAGATCTGCAGAGAGGGTTTGGGAGTGGTGCAGAAGCTTTGCTCAGCGCGTCTGGGGCTCAGGGGAGCTGGCAGGGCTGCAGGGGTGGCCAGGGCTGGGCTTGCCCCAAAAAAGGAGAGGTGTGTCTTGTGTATGTTGGGGGTTGGAGAAGGGGAAATAAAAGTTTATCCCGTTCCTCAGATCTCTCTCAGTCTGGCTCTGTGGCTTGGGAGGGGAGGAGCAGAAGTGAAGGACGCTGTGCGGAATGCTGGGGTAGCTGTGTGGCTCACTGCTGGCTCAATGATGATGCAGCTCCCCAGGGTTTGCCTGTGGCCTGGCTGGTGGGTCCCACAGCCCTGCCAGGAGCAGGATGCTGAGGCTAGGGCAGCGTTCAGCCCCACACAGCCCTGCTGGTATGGCAACAGGCTATCTCCTAACGCCTTGCCTTGCCAGGGCTGGGATTTGGCAGGGCTGGGAGCTGGCAGAGTTGCCAGTCACCACAGGCCATATTTCCTACCTGTGCCACTCCCTGCTGGGGATCCTCTTGGAGGTTATCCTGGGCTGAGTCAGAGATGGATGATAAGGAGGGGAAGGAGAGAGAGAGAGACTCTCTTCCTCCTCCACTCCCTTTTGGAGCTGCTTATCTGCACTGGCTTGCAAACTGAGCTGGTGCCCCGGCCGTGGAGCTTGGTC
This sequence comes from Bombycilla garrulus, assembly GCA_013400315.1. Taxonomy (NCBI): domain Eukaryota; kingdom Metazoa; phylum Chordata; class Aves; order Passeriformes; family Bombycillidae; genus Bombycilla; species Bombycilla garrulus. Next base: position 318,746 of record VXBU01014877.1, read on the forward strand.
CCACCTGGGTGGCTGGATTGTGGTGGTGGGATGGGCTGTGTGCTGGCAGGGGGGTTACACAACCCCAGGTTAGTCTGGGAGTGCTTGTGCCTGTGTGGGGAGGGTGGATGGAGAGGACAGGGATAGGGTGTAATGGAGTGGCTGCTGAGCTGACACAGAGAGCAGAGGTGTGCTGGGTTTCCTGTCGCCATCTCTTCCCTGCTGCCGGGATGCCAAGGTCACCCTGTGTGGGGTATTTGGCCGCTCCCCACTGCTGTGCCACTCCATGTTGGAGAGCCCCAGCTGTGGCACAGCAGCAGGCAGAGCATTCCATCCCCCCTGCATGTGCCCCCTTGTCCCTCTGGAGCCTCTCAAACCAACTGCCTCATGTCTGGCCTGTGTTTCCTAATGCACAGAAATGCCAGAAGGACAGGCTTGTCCCATGCCTGCTTGCTCCCTCCAACCCCTCCTGCCTGTGACCCTCCTGTCAGGCAAGTGGCAGGATGGTGGGCAACATGCCAGGGCTCTTGGCTCCCTCAGCTTCTTTAAAAGGTGCTTTTGAGATCCTCCTCTGTACAGGGGCTTGGGCTGTGCTTGCTGCTAACTGGGATTTTGCATCCATTCCCAGCACCGCTGTGGAGTGGGATTGGGGCAGCAGGTCAGGGTCTCTTCTGCCTGCTAGAAAAATGTGAAGCAGCAGAGTCTTCTGGGTGGGGTGGAATATGCTTGAGACTGCAGAAAAGCCTCCTAACCTCACTCCTCTTTGTCTTTCTCCCTCTAGGGTTGACTGGACTGGCCACGCCCATGATGCCCTGAATGCTGAGCGCAGTAGAAGCAGAGGAGAGTGTATCCCGTTAGCTCCTCCTCCCTCCCCCATCCCTTTAGTTTGGGTTTGTTTCTATTTATTTTGTGGCTGGGTTGGGCATGGCCTTGGCTGGATGTGAGGCTGCTGCGATGCGGCTCCTTTGGCTCAAGCACCACTTGTCCATCCACATTTGGACCTTGCTGCTCTTGGGGAGCACCTGGCTACCGCTGGCGGAAGGCAGCCCCAAATCTCCCTTTAGGACTTTCCCGGTTACAGACTGGAGCTTGACGCACTTGGTGGTCCATAACAAAACCGGGGAGGTTTACGTGGGGGCTGTCAATCGGATCTACAAGCTCTCCAACAACCTCACGCTCCTGAGGACCCACGTGACGGGGCCTGTGGAGGACAATGAGAAGTGTTACCCTCCGCCCAGCGTCCAGTCCTGCCCGCACGGGCTGGTCACCACCAACAACGTCAACAAGCTGCTGCTGGTGGACTACTCGGGGAACCGGCTGATTGCCTGCGGCAGCGCCTCCCAGGGGATTTGCCAGTTCCTGCGGCTGGACGACCTCTTCAAGTTGGGTGAGCCCCACCACCGCAAGGAGCACTACCTCTCCAGCGTCAACGAGTCGGGCACCATGTCTGGTGTCATCATCGAGGTGCTGAACGGGCAGAACAAGCTCTTCATTGGGACGCCCATTGACGGGAAGTCAGAGTACTTCCCCACTCTCTCCAGCCGCAAGCTGATGGCCAACGAGGAGAATGCGGAGATGTTTGGCTTTGTCTACCAGGATGAGTTTGTCTCCTCGCAGCTCAAAATCCCCTCGGATACGCTCTCCAAGTTCCCCACCTTTGACATCTACTACATCTACAGCTTCAGCAGCGAGCAGTTTGTTTATTACCTGACCCTGCAGCTGGACACCCAGCTGACCTCTCCCGACTCCACTGGGGAGCAGTTCTTCACCTCCAAGATCGTCCGCCTCTGTGTGGATGACCCCAAGTTCTACTCCTATGTGGAATTCCCCATTGGCTGCGTGCAGGACGGCATTGAGTACCGCCTGATCCAGGACGCCTACCTGACCAAGCCTGGCAAGGCTTTGGCCAAGTACCTGGGCATCTCAGAGCAGGAGGATATCCTCTTCACCATCTTCTCCCAGGGCCAGAAAAACAGGGTTAAGCCTCCCAAGGAGTCTGTGCTCTGCCTCTTCACGTTGAAGAAGATCAAGGATAAGATCAAGGAGCGTATCCAGTCATGCTACAGAGGGGAAGGGAAGCTCTCGCTGCCCTGGCTCTTGAATAAGGAGCTGGGCTGCATCAACTCGGTAAGTTCCCACCTGTCTTTACTCAAGCCTTTCTGGTGGTGTTCTCTAGCTGGACCTTTACCAGTGATTTGACATGAGCTGTGTTTTCCTTGTGGATTTGGGCAGTGTCAGTGAGTTGGGCTGCGAGGGTGGTGTGCTCAGGCCTCAGGGCCTCTGCTGCAGCTCTGCTGTGGAGAGCCTTGGAGGTGGCACGTGTGGGTTTGTGGGAGTTGTGTCGCCTGGGGCTTTGGCAGTGGCCAAGCTGAAGGTGTTGGAAGCAGCAGGATGTGCAGGACAGGGAGCACAGACCTGATGGAGGGAGGTGGGGAGGCTGGTGGTCCCAGCAGAAGTTGGTCAGATGTTCAGCATGGAGGATGTTCACATCCTCTCCATGGGGTGCTGGGAGGGCACAAGGCACTGTCAGTGAGGTGGCTTTTGGGAGTGACCAGTGCAAACTGTCATCCAGAGGTGCAGGAGGTGAGTGCTGCTATCCTGGAACAGTGATTCCCAAGGCAGGAAGTGCTCCCCTCTGTCCCCAGAGAGGTGTTCTCTGGCCTGGTTCTCCCCTGGGTGCCCCTGCTCCCTGCTGGTGCCTCAGCTGCTTGGTGTGGGACCTCGGAGTGGTGGCGGGCAGGGACCTCCCAGCTTGGCTCTTGGGGTTTGTTTCCCATTGAACTGTTACTGTTACTGCATTCTTTTCTGGACAATACTATAAACCATGAGTAGCTCCCGGAGGCTACACCTGCAGGTGATAGAGAGGTCACAGGCTGGATAGTCCCCACACAGGGTCAGACATGGGGCTGAGGCAGGCTTGGGCTGCTGGTGTGCATGTTCGGGAGGGTCTTGTGGAGGTCCTGACCCACCTGCTATCACCCACCTCCCCCAAGTGCAGCTCGTTGGTGTTCAGCAGCCATCAGCGAGCCCCCAGCCATGCTCAGGCAGGGCTCTGGGTGCAGGCAGGTGGCAGGGGTGTCCCTGTGGAGCAGCCCTGCCCTCTCTCCCACCGTCCTCGCCGCTGCTCTGAAGGAGACAGCTAACAGCTGCCTGACAAAGTAAAGGGTTTGCTGTCAAGAGCGCTGGGCTCGCAAATCAGATTTTGGCTTTGAACTAATTCAATTTTGCTGGAAAATGATGAAATCGTTACACGGCTGCCTGTTGGGTCGCGCAGCTGCTGGCTGTGGCGCTGGAGCTGCTCGCTGCTGCCTCCCGCGCTCCCGGCTCCCCTCTCCCATGCCATGTCCCCTGCTTTGGGGAGGGTGCTCTGCCCCCCTGCACTCTAGGGATGGTTTTAAACTCTGGTGGGCCTAGGATTGCTACCCAGTTGCCAGCCCCTGGGAGGAAGTGGATCTCAAGTGCTCTCTGGGTCCTGCAGATATGGCTCTTGTGGGGTGGAAGGAAGTGCACTGTGATGGGGATGCTCCTTTTGTGTGGGTTGGGCTGGGGAGTGACACCCTCCCCCAGGGGAACCTGGTGGTGTTTTCTGTCCCTGTCCTTCTCCAGCTGCCAGGCAGAGTGGGGCAAGACACGACTGGATCATAAGTCAAGCCCTTAGCTCCTTGCTGTGTTGAGCACAGGCCAAAACAGACCACTGGAAGTATGTAGCCTCTTTCTGGCAGGAATTTCTGTGCCCCTGATAAGATAAAGCCACTTCTGGGGTGGGTTGTGGCAGTGATGGTGAGGACTGGCCAGAAAATAAAGGACATGCTGGGTGTTTTATTTTTAAGGAGGCAAAATGTAATTGCCCAAGTCAGTGGTTGCTTGGGGTTTACACCCCATCCACATGGAAATGTGCAAGGCACTCTCTTGCTCTGCTCCCTCATGGCAGTAAGGGGTGAGGCTGGTCCATGCTGGAGGAGGTTTTGTCAGCACTGCACTCCCCGACCTCAAGCAGTGCAGGGCTGATGGATATTCGTCCCCAGTGCTGCAGGGTAGCTCTCATTCTGCAGAGCTGGTGCTGGAGCTGGGAGGAGAGGCTGCCAGGCTTGGCAGATAGCTCAGGAGATGTTAGGGATTCCTCTTCAGTGCTGGTGAGTGAACTCCTGCTTCCCATTTCTCTCTCCCTCTTTCTGGGATCCAGTGATCTGGAAGTGGGAAGGGGAAGGGAGCTGGCTCTGTAGGGAGACTCCTCACATCTGTGCACTCAGACCTGAGCAAGGACTTCCAAACGCAGCAGAGGCACCTTGTGGAAGCTCCCAGGCCATTTCCCTGTGCCAGCCCCACTGCCTAAATCACCCCTGAACCTCTCCAGGGGCTTTGCTGCTCCCAGTGTTTCACTGGGAGGAGTTTGGTGTTATGTAGCCAGGCTCTTTTGTGCAGTGCAGGGCTGGGAGGTCTTTGTGCCTGTGGCCAGATGTGCTCAGGGCATCTGCCCAGTGCTCCTGTCCCCAAACTGGGAGGAACAAGGACTGGTGTAACAGGGCTGGGAAAGGGCAGTGGGATAGATCTGGAGTGCAGATGTTGTAGCAGGGAGTTATTTAGAGTTCCTGGAGCCCTTGACTCCTGGGCTGGCAGTGTGGGCAGAGCCAGTGCCTGGAGCCAGCAGGATTTGGGCATCTGCTTTCCCTGGGCTACCCCAGGGAGAAAATGAGTTTTGACTCCTCAGTAAGGCTTGCTGCCCAGCTTGCTGGCATGGGACAATGGCTGGTGACAAGCCGGCTGAAAGTGGGCCAGGATAAGCCAAATCCTTTCCGGGGCAGCCAGAGAAATGCAGGTGGTAACAAACTGTACCACACTCGGATTATTCCTGAGCAGCGATTAATGCACAAGAAGCCTGGCATCCCAGCCTGGCACTTAGTACCAGCCTCCTGTAACCTCCTCCCCAGCTCTTTGCATCCCTCCACATCCTCCATCACAGCCCCTGGAGGTGTGCAGGGGGATGGGGTGAGCCTGTAATGGTGTTAACTGGCGAATTACTGGCTAATTAATAATGCTGAGTGATGCGAGCCTTGTCGTGCTGTCTGCTCCCTCATTGCTTTCGTAAGTGGGCTTGAAGGGAGGCAATGAGACAAGGCATATCAGGAGACACCCGATCCTGCTTGCTTGGTGCTGTGGGCCTGCCTTCCCCCTCCTGCCGGTCTCTTTCCCCAGGAAATCCGAATTTCCTGACCCTGTTTTGGGGAGGAAAAAGTAGTGCTGGGAGAAGATTGCTGTGCTGTGCAGATAGCAGCCCTGGGGTGTCATGGCCAGGGGCAACTGAGACGGGTGCCAAAGAAAAGCATGGAAATAAAAATAAAAGATTAAAATGATTTTAAAAAGAACCCCCTACCCCCAAAACGAACACCCCCTTTGCAATAGGCTGAAGGCTGTGGTCCCTGCAAAAACCCATGCAAATGCGAGAGTGGGCAGATCCCGACAGCTCCTGCAGATCCCGGTGTCTCTTGCAGATCCAGCATCCGCAGGCTGAGCGCTGCAAGGTCACTGGCCCTCACGTGCTGTGGTGCGTGTCGGTGCCTGCCAGCACAGCTGTCCCCCTCTGTCCATCCTTCCCTCCGTCCCTCCGCCTTGCCTCTCCCCGCAGCCCGCATCTGCCGGAGGCGTCGGTGGGTTCCATAACCCCGGCACTGCCGCCCTTGGCCCGACCTCTGTGCCGCCTGCGCTTCCCGCTTCCCTAACGAGGCAGTTTGCTGTTAATGAGCTAATTGTCGGCGTAATTATTTATCGAGGTGGTGTCGGCATGGCGGCGGCGGGAGTTCCTCGGTCCCAGAGCGCAGCTGTATTTGTCATTTCCCAGAGAGTATGTTGAGACAAAGCAGAGAGCAGTAAACACCATAAACATCTCTCCTCTTGCATATTCAGCAGCCGTGGGGTTGGGGAAGCTGCAGATTGAGCTCGGAGAGAGCAGAAGCTGCACCCAGGGGTGCCAGGGCTCAAATACCTTTGTGGCATTGCTTTGTGCCATTGCTGCTGCAGATGTCTGGCTGTAAAGTGCTGGGGTTTATTTGGGCTGTGGGGGACAGAATCTTTTCCCCAGCAAAGCACCTGAGAAATCCCAGGTATTTGGATGGAGCTGTGTATCGGCTGGAGCATCTCACTCTGTGATTAGGAAGATGATTTTCCAGGATCTGCTGTTTTAAAATTCCTAGTCTTGTACTGCAGAGGAGGATGCTTAGTATGTGTGCTGGCCAATATATAGAAGAGGGCAAGAAGAGCTTTCAGAGGATGAGTGGAGAGGTTGTGATTTCCCTTCCCTCTTTTTCTTGTGGTTGCAGAGACTGCGGTGCGTGTGTTCCTGTTTTGGGGATCCCCGTGTCTTTCATGACTGGCTGTAAGAGTTCCCCTAGTTCAGGGAAGGGTGAGCAACAGTCAGGTGGGGAAGGGAGTTGATCTTTTTGTACATTATTTCAACACCCAAAACCAGAAGTTAGAGTAACTGAGGGAGCAGCCCAGCACCACCAGAGTATCTGGTGGGCTGAGTGTGACTGGTTCTTCCCTTTTGGAAAGCTGGTACAGCACTGAGCTCCTGCTGCAGCAGGGAGTGGGACCACTGTCCCTGGAGCTGGAATGGTGGCACGGTGAGGAGGGCGAGCAGCCTTGCCATGGCTGTGGGAGACCGGTGCCATTGTAGCTGCAAGTGTATTATGTGGGGCGCAGAAAAGTGCTGTGTTTTCTCCCCTCCACACGGGTGACTGTTGGTGGGAGCTGGTCTGGGCTGATCCTGCTTCTCAGGCAGCGATGAGTGGGAATTGCAGAGCTCTGTGCTGCCCTTGCGTACGTGGAGCTTGGGAGCTCGGCATTTTCCCATATGCTCTCTACACATGCGGTATGGATTTAAAACCCCTTGGGGACTGGCATGCATTTGGAGCCTGCTGCTTGCCAAAAAACCTCTCTCCCCTTTAAATTCAAAATTATATAAGGAGCCTTGTGAAGCGGAAGAATCCCGTGACCGGAGCAGGCTGTCTCCCTGTCAGCCATGCCTGCATTGCCGCTTCACCCTCCTGCACCCAGGCTCTCTGCACCCTTGGGGATTTCGCAAAGCCCCTCACTGCCTGGGACAGAGCAGGGATTTTGCTGGTGCTGTGTGACCATGTGAGGCTGCTGCCATGTGCCCCTAGGCCAGACAGCTGTGGCCAGGGTCTGTTGTTTGGCTCAGCAGGTCAGGGTGAGGATGCCCAAGGTAGGGGTGAATGCTGTGGATCTGGTCCTGGTCCCACTGCCCTGCCTGCACCTCAGCTTTCACAGGGGACATCCCTTTGCCTTTGCCTTGCCTATCATTGGACTGTCCTTGATGGAGGTCCCTGCTGCCCAGGCCATGAGAGTGGACAGAGGCCAGTGCAGCCCTGCTTCTGCCTTTTCTGGGCAGAGAGGACGCTCGCAAAAGCTTCTCCCAGATCTGTGGGCTCACACTGAACTGAGGAGGCAGCTGGCTGAGTCAGGCACCTTGTCTGGGGCAAGGCAGCTTGAAAAAAATGTGGGGATTTCCCGAAGACGTTCCTGCTGGAGGAGGAACAGGGCTGGCAGGTGGGTAGTGTGTTTGCTGGAGGCTTTGCTATGTGAAGTGAGGCTCTTCCAGGAGCCCTGACTTGTTTGCCTTGGCATGGCCTTGTCTGGGAAGTGTTTTGTCTTTGGGGGAAGGCTGGGGTGCAGGATTCAGCCCCTCCAGCCTCGCTGACAAGCTGGTTTTTTTCTTGAAGCTAGTGCTGGGATGAGTAGGAGAAGGATGTGTGTGTGCTGGGAGCTTGTGCTGGCATCCCACATGTCGGAGATGGCATTGGCAGGGATGGAGGGGGAGCAGGGATGCTCCACTGGCTCCTGCTGTGTTTGTAAGTGCTACTCTCTAGGATGCAGAGGACAGAGAGCCTTGGTCTTGGTCTGCAAAGCCTGTTCAGATATAGAGAGGGTCTGAATGCAGTGCATCTGTCCCTTATATCAGTGTGTAGGGAATGTTGGGGAAATGACAACTCGTGCCTTCCCCTGGTGAGGTGCAGTGGCAGGCTGCCAGAGCTGTAGCTGTGGGGTGAAGGTGGGAGATGCCTGATTGGCATCTGTGAGATCCAGCATGTTGAGGCATTGGCAAAAAGCTCATCTCTCCTCTGCTTTCTTCCAACAGCCGCTGCAGATCGATGACAATTTCTGTGGCCAGGATTTTAACCAGCCTCTGGGCGGGACCGTCACCATCGAGGGGACCCCACTCTTTGTGGACAAGGAGGACGGGATGACCTCGGTGGCTGCCTATGACTACAGAGGACAAACTGTCGTCTTTGCAGGCACACGGAGCGGGAGGATCAAAAAGGTAGGAAAGCCCTCAGTGATGCTGATGGGCCCTTTGTGGGGTATGGTTGGGCTGGGCTTCCATAACAGAGTGACTTGATAAATTTGGGGTGATGTGCAAAGGGCCAGTGAGGGGCAATTTCCCCTTGCTTCTGTCTGCCAATCAAATTTACAAAGCCTCTGCCTTTTGGAAGGGTTATGATGTAAGGAAGTTGAGTTCTTGCTGACGGTTGTTCAGAGCCCATCCCATCATGTCTTGGGGGCAGATGGGCTTGCCCTGGAGCTGCCACAAGGCTGGCTCTGTCCATCTGGATCCTGTGTCCATCTGGCCTTGTCACTGACCTGGGAAGAGGTGGGTGCTGATGGCTCCAGCCCAGCGAGGGGGAGACTTCACTTCCTGTGCCCCGCCCCGGCACAAAAGGCTGCTTGTCGGTGGCAATTAGTAAATAGCTCCATGCGTGCCTTGCTCTGCCTGCATCTCCACAGGGCACGGATTTCCTGTTATCATAACATCATGCCTATAATTACAGCTGTACATGCCCTGTATAAATACAGCTTCCATTAACACATCCTCAGCCAGGGAGAGGCCATGCGAAGGTCCTGGTAGGGTCCCTGCTATGGACCAGAGCTTGGCTTGCGGGTTTGGCCCATCTCTCTGTGACTGCTTCAGCTCTCTGTTTTGGGCACAGCATTCTGCAATTTTGCTACATCTCCTGATGTGTGCAGGCCAGAGTGCCCTGCAGGAGGCAGGGTGGTTTCCCTGGCAGGAATCTGGAGCGGGATGCCACTACTCACTCTGCCCCTGTTCCCCCATGACCCCTGGCTGACCTGCCTGTGCCCCTGCCTATTAGCAGCGTTTTTGGGGCTTGGGCAGCACACGTTGGGGTGGGGTGCAGGATGGAGGGCTCCTCTCTAGCCCCACACCTTCTACTTGTCTTTCTGCAGTCCCTGGAGGGGTGCAGAGTAGCAGTAGGGCTGTTGGGATGGAGGCAGCTCGTCCTCCCTTCCGGATCGATGAGGGATCCAGAGGGAGTGGTGTCATGTTGCTGCCGGCTTCAGCTGCCGCTGGGCTCCAGATGGGAGCTTTTAGATGGTGATGGGAAGGGAGGGGCTTGCAGGAGGTGGGTTCAAAAAGCCACAGCGACAGTGTTACACCTCTAGTTCCGGAGTTACCTAGAAGGGCTAGTAGTTGGTTTTAGATGGCAAATTGGATTTTTCTTCTAACTGCTGTTTTCAGTTTTTTTCCTGGTCTTTGCACCTTCAGAGCCATTTGGAAGGGGTCAGCTAGTGTGGGTGCCTGGTTGGTGTGTGGGCTGTATGCTGCAGCTGTGACTGCAGCCAGAACTTGGTCCCCCGGTGTGGTTTGAGCATTCTCCTTCCCTGCAGGGCTTTCTCAGGCTTTGTTTTTCCTAGTTTTGAGCTTGGTGCCCCAAAGAGCTGGTGGGACTCTCTGGCCCTGTAGGGCATGAGGACATGGAGCTGATGAGACTCAAGAGAAGGGTCTCCGTCTTGTCTCAGTGCTGGAATGCTGTGTAGGTTTTATAGGCGTATCCTGCCTGGAGCCCCTAGATCCCCTGCTACTGCAGAGCTCTCTAATGGCAGCATGGGAGCACTTTGCAGGCTCCAAGTCCTGCGCCACGAGGTCCTCTCCTTGTCCCTGCAATGACCTTGAGGTGGGCAGCCCGGCCCTCCTGCGGCAGGGGCTGCCTGGCTACCCGGCAAAGCGCTGCCTCAGCAGCTACCTGATCCTGCTGCTGGCTGCCAGGGCTGCAGGCAGGGGAGGACCAGCAGGGGCTGCTGACCTGTCTTTGAGTGGAACCAAGGTGTCCCCAGCCAGGGCATGCGATACCTGGGAGGGGTTCAGCAGAGTGTAGCCAAGGTGGCCCCTCCAGGCAGAGGGGATGGGAGGGTGTGTGAGGGCTCAACCTGCAGCAGTGGTTGGAATCCCTCTGCTTTTAAACTGTTGGTCTTTCCCACTGTTCCCTTGGCAAATGCCCACACTAGGCTTGGTGCAGCCTGCCATCCCCCCTGCCCTTTCCAGAAGCCCTGGCATCTCCTCTGGGAGAGGAAGGGCTGCACTGACAGCTGGGTGCCCCCCTCCCCACCCCCAGGAGCCCTGTAATGGCTGCTACTCTGCTGAGGGGCACCGATCTCGCCATCTGGGCCGAGGTAAGGTCAGGGCAGAGTCACTGCTGCGTCTGGCTTTTCCTTGGATGGCAGCTCCCATGCCCAGCATTTGTCCAGACTGTTTTGTGCAGACAGAGTCTCCCTTTGTCCCTCCCCAGAAAAGCCATGCGAGCCTGAGGCTGCCCTGAAGCCTCTCCCCAGGCCTGCCACCAACAGTTGCTGTTGGGAGGGCAGGGTGCTGGGCAGCACCTGTGCCACCACAGCTGCAGGGAGACCCCAGCTTTGCGGGGGGGGGTGTGGAAGGATGTTGCAGGCAGTGTCGGACTTGCAAAGCTGTCTGCGGGGCTGTGGGCTGGATGTGGGGGCACCAGGGGGATGGAGAGCACAACCCCTGGGATGCTGAGCGGGTTGCAGCAGTGGAACTCGTGGCAGCACAGTCTCAGCTTGTCCTGCAGCATTAGCAGGCAGGCTGTTATCTTTGGCTGATCCCGAGTTATGTGGGGAGGCCAGGCTTGGAAAGCCCTTGGTCCCGTGTGCTCGCTGTCCTCCGTGCCAGCAGTCATGGGACTGGGGCACTCGGGGAATTCCAGCCGTGCCCAGGTGAACAATGCAGGGATGGGTTCCAACACTGCAGGAGCTGGCACCGAAGCACTTCCTCTGTACTCCTGAGCTGGCACGGCAGGGACCTGACCTTGCACCCTCTAGTCTGAGAGTGCTGTGGATGGGGAACTGATGTGGGGACGTGAGCCGTGAGCATGCTGCATCAGGGGATGTTTTTGAAAAGGAAATGAAGCTTGCGTCCTAATGCTTGTGTTTTTCCTGGAAACCACCTGGCCTCAATTTGCCATGTTTTTATTGGGCAGTTATAATTTTCCCAGGTTGTCTTTTCTATTTTTCGGGTGGATAGGAAGCTGTGTGTATGATTGCAATGGGAGGACTGAGTCATGTGCTGGAGAGGCACGTTCTACACTGCACCCATGTCAGCTCTTGAGCTGTGTATGCCAAAGACTTGATTTTGGATGTGCTTAAGTGTTGTATAGAAGAAGGGTGATATTGAAGGGAGTGTGCTGATGGTGCAACCCCCTCCCAGTAACTGTACTGGACTGGGCTGGCCGCTGGAAGCCAGAGCAGTGGGACATTCTGGGAGGTGCAGCCCAGACCCGGCTGCCTTCCTTCACTGCCATCTGCTCCTCGTTATGCAAACACGGCAGTGCCTTGGGGCTCTGCTGAGCTCAGTGTAGACCTTGTGGGCTGACCCAGTTTTGGGTGCTGTCTGGTTATTTTTGGGGGGGATGAGCTGAGTTCCTCTCTCAAAGCAGCTGGTAGCTCCCTGCCCATAGCTTTCCCTGGCTGTGGAATGTGGAGGCTGTGAGCTGTCCCTCCTGCCACAGCCCCACAGGAGATACCCAGCACCCCTGGGGATCCAGGCACTGGAGATCCCTAAGGCAGGCGTGGTCACAGGACGGTGCAGCCTGTGCATCCCAGCCAGCATAGCGTTGGGCTACGCATCCCTCGGAGCCAGCTGAGCTCTCATTTTTTGAGGATTATCTGTCTCTGCAGTCACCACTGCAATCCCTGTAGCTCCCTGTTCTGTCCTGGAACTGGCTGGCCTTGGGCTTGAACGCATCGTGTCTCTGTTGGGAATCTGCTTCCCCCCGGGGCTCGTGCTTGCCACGGCTTGTTTATTCTCTCCCACAGAAAGCACAGCTGAACTCGGCCTGTGTCTGGCTGCTTTGATTTCACTTCTTTGATAATATTACTATTAATACTCCTAATAAGAAATTCTTCACACTAAGTGGGTTATCCCCATCCCTAACAAAAGGACATGGTGCTTCTCTCCTGGCCTGGAGAGGGTTGAGGGGGCTCTGCCACAGCTCCCTGCAGGGAGATGAGGGCAGGGAGATGATGGTGCTTTGGGGAGCAGATTTGCCAGCCTGTGAGCACCATGCAGACACCCCCCCTTGAGTTCTCTAAAAGCTTTAGATTAAGGATACTTCAGTATGTTCAGAACCCTTCGTGTGTCTGGACAGAAAATAGGTGCTGTGGGGAGAGGGAGTTGATGATCAGGGCCTTTTGGGATTTCCCTGTTGTCTGCTGGCTCCCTTCTATCACAACAGCCCCCATGTGTTGGCCTCCTGGGTGTGATGCATGACCTGATCATGGTGCACGTGAGCTGGGAGAAGAAGCCGTCAGGCTCCCTGCCCACCCTGCCAGTCCCTGTCCCCACGGATCCTTTTGCATCCCCCTCTGCTTAGAGCTCAGGGTAAGCAGCTCTGGCTGAAAAGGGGCCCTTTGTGTCTCGGCGCGTGAAATCTGGCTCCCAGAGTGCGCGGGAAGGCTTGGCCTGCCTCGTGACCCTGCTGCTGGCTACCCTACTTACTGTCTGTGCCTTGGCTGGCTTTTCTTTTGGGGTGTGTGTGTGGGGACACAGGACAGATTTGGGGCATGAACCCTGCCCTGGCCCTGGCGGTGACCCTTGAGGACTCCCCAGGCATCGACCCCTGCGCAGCCCCTGGAAATGCTCTCCTGCCCGTGCTGCTGCCTCTTCCCAGCTGCTGCCCGGCACAAGGGCCTTTTGTTCCTCCTGCCTCTTCCCGGTGCCCTCTCCTGCTCCGTCCCCATCCCATCCTCTGGAGACCCCCAACCCCCTCCCCATTGCTTACAGCCCCCGTGGGTGCCTGCACTCAGCCCCGCGGGGAGATGCGCTCCTCGGAGCATGCGCCCGCGCCTCTCCCCAATCAATGGCAATAATTTTATTGGCATGACAAGGTAGCCGACGGTTGCCAAAGTGAATCCATCAAATACCTCTTGGCGGCTCCCCGCCCCCTCGAGAGCTCTCGCTGGAGTCGTTAAGCTGGTTTAATCAAGGTGGAGGCTGGAGAGCAGGCGTGTTAACTGGATGGGGTGGTGGGGAGGGGCGGCGGGGCCTTCCCGTCCCCTCGCTCGTGGCAGAGAGCGCTCGGCATCGCCCCGTTGCTGCTCAGCAGGAAGGGGCCCTGCTCGCCGGCGTTGGGCTTTGTTGCGCCGCCTGGCTCTGAACAGGATGTCTCATTGTTGGAGGAAACAATTAGAAATTCATCGTGAACCGCTGGCCTCTGGGATCTGCCGGGGCGGCGAGGCCGTGGCTCCAGGCAGCTGCCAGCTTCGTCCTGGAGTGACTCCTGGAGGGGAATGCCGCTGGGGTTCCTGCTCCTGCCTCGTGCAGGATGGATGGGGCTGAACGTTTCCAGGCTCCTGGCACTCCAAGGGATGCTCCAGCATGCTCCAACAGCCCTGGGGAAGGAGAGGAGGTGTCAGGGGACTCACTGCCCTCAAAGTTCTCTCTCCACCCTCCATGCCCCCCGGCTTTTTGACTCACAACTTTCCCCCCCATCTACTTCGCTCGGCGTGCAAAGCCGGCAGGTGAGTGGGGCCCGGGAGCCTGGCGTCGGGCCAGCCGGGAGGCAGCAGCAGCCAGCCCTGCTCCAACCTTCGCTGCCGAAAGCGCTGACGGTGCACGTCTCGCCTCTCCCTGGCGCCGGGCGCCCGCAGGCAGCCGTGTGCCTCGCCCCCATCTATCAGCCCGCCCCGGCTGCCGTGGAGCCGCCTCCGTTCGGCAGCGGGGCTGCTGGACTTCGCCGGGGTCGGGAAAGGTGACTTTCGGGCAGCAGCGCGCTGTGAAAGCCAGAGAGGAGGGATGGAGGTGGTTCCCAAAGAATCTGTGTCTTCAAAAGGGCTACCGGGTGCAAACCTGGCTTTTGTAGTCGCTCTGCGAAGGGGTTTGAGGGCAAAACGCTGCTGGCAGCCCCTTGGGACAGGTCGGTGCTGTCCTGCAGGGTATGCTCAGGGGCTGGCAGCTCCGTGCCAGCCAAACACGGCAGCATCACCTGCAGACCGTCCTGTACCCTGGCAGGGACTGCCACCATGGAAATATTGTGGAAACAAGGCTGGGAAAGGAAAAAGCAAGAGTCTGTGGGGGGTTTGCGACTGTGTGCCTTGCTGGTCCTGTCCCTGTTGTTGCAGTGTAAAGCATTGATGGCCATGGCTTTGCAGTGCTGGCAGAGCAAGGCAGATGAGTGATCTTTGGGGTACTCGATGGGGATGCTGAACCCCCATAAATGTTTGGGTGACACTCATTGGGGGCTGTTGTTAGGAAACGGGACCTGTGGGCTGGCAGGGGGCGTGCAGTGCCAGCAGTGAGCAGTGGGCTTTCCCTCCTAGCTGGGGGGGTTGGTTTGGCTGCTGAAGCGTGAAGCTGCTGAGCATTTTTTTCTGGATCTCTCTGCTGCTGAACGCAGGGCTGTGGCCCCTGTCTGTGACCTCTATTCTGCTGGGAAGAGCAGGAGCACGACTCTTGCTTTAGACTGTGCCTCCTGCTGGGGACCTCTTCGGTGGCCCCAAGGGGACAGGGCAGGGGGAAAAGCCACTCCATTAAAATGGAAATGAGCTGGGAGGGTCCAGCTCTATTGGATCCCTCCTGTTGGAGCCATTGTGCCTATTCACTGGCTAACTTTCACAAACACTGACTAATTTTGGCTTTTCAGGTGGGAGAATGGCCCCTACCTCCCACCAAAGGCTGCAAGGGAGCATGGCTTGGCTCATCGGGAAGGCAGTGGTTTGGGAGGCAGGGACTGTCAGTATGCCTGGTGTGAAGGGGCAGTGCTGGTGTCCTGCTTTGCCTTTTTGCAGGCCCGTTAACCCAGATTTAATGGTGCCTGAGGAATTTGCCCTCAGCCCCTGGCCTGCTGGAGGAGGGAGGATGTGTGCTTAGCAAGAACTCAGGCAGCTCCAGTGTTGTCTGGGTCTCTGCATGTTCCAGCCCTGCCTCAGGTAGAGACATGACTGTGGGGAAGGTCAGACACCCCCACGAGCTGACCTCCCTGCTTTTCCCTTCTGGGCTGAGAGGAGAATCCATCACAGATCAAGAGCAAGGTGGAGGTGAGGTATGGCACTTGGGGACGCAGGATGTGGACTCCAGCTGCCCCTTAGTGGCTGCTGGATCCTGTAATCCATCTCTGAGACTTTGATACATGGGTGGTTATTTGTCTCCAAGTCCAGGTGGGGATGGTGTCAGTCCCAGGCTGCTTGGAAGAGCTGCTGTTTGGCCTCTTGTTGTCCCCTGCCCTTGTTAATCACAGGCTTTTCTGAAGTGGAATGGGTGAAAGGATGCTAATGGCAGGCTGGTACCAACAGGGAAGGCAGCAGAAAGGTGCCCCATGGGGCTGGCATTGTGGGGTGAAATAGGAATAGAGGAGCTGGGGTGGGTGCTGGGTGGTGGAGAGGGTGCAGACCCCTGGGACAATGTCCCTGTTTCTCTCCAGTGCTTTCTCTGGATGACCTGTGCTACCAGAGCTGATCCTGGCAGCTCCCTGCTCTTTGTGGACCCATGGACCAGCTGCCAGTGTGAAACCTCCCTGTGGCAGTGAGAGCAATTGTCTACATGGGAAGCAAGTGGGAAAGTTTTATTTAATGGATGCTTAGTTCTTTTAATGCCATTTAGCAGCTGGAGAGAAGGAAGAGAGCCAGTGCCGTGTGACAAGCTGGCTGTCTGCAGGCGGAGAATGGACTGAAGTGGTGGGGAGCATCCCTACAGTCTGGTAGAGAAAGACAGGATAATGTGGTAGTGCTTTAATTTGTCCACGCTTTGTGCTCTTGAGGGCAGGATCGCTGGGTAGCTTTGTGCTGGGACAGATCTGGCATGACCAGGGTGCTCAGCCCTAGAATGCAAGGAGAGGGATGCAAGGAGGGGTTCTGCTGGTAGAGCAGGTGCTGGGGGAAGCAGCTCCTTCCCGCTGTAATCCCTGTATGGGCAAAGGAAACAACGCCGGGCTGAAAAAAAGCCAGCATGGTTTTTATTAGCTACAGCCCTAATGATGTATTTTGGATTGCTCTCCTGCGTGGATAAAAATTACCAGTCCTTGAATGAAGGGGAAATAAAAAAGTCTCTCTGACCTTGAAGCTGTTCGTTCACTTGTCTTCATTTCATTCCCCTTGGCTGGGGATGCAGGTCAGTTTTGGGTGCTATTTATAGTCCGCTTCGTTTGGTGGTTTTCTTTACAAAGCAAAAGGTTGTCACCTTTGTTTCTGATACTGCAGAGAGGAGCTGCTCTAGGGAAAAGGAAGAATAAATGAGAAATTTCTCAGAGTGTTCCTGTATGCGGCAAAGCTTTGTAATCTGGGAAGATCAAAAAGCCCCGGACTGCCAAGCTGAGCTCCTCGTGTGGAGGTAACCAGGGTCTGTGGTGCCTTGAGAGATATGGGGTGATGCTTTTCTGTGCTGGCCAGTGGCTGCTGGGGCTGATCAGAGCCTTTATTTGCACAGAGATAGTTTCCCTTTCCAGGCAGCTTGGCTCATGTCTCCACATCTGGGATGGTTGGCTTTTGTTGATGTTTTGTTGTTTTTTTGACATGTGAGCTTGATTCTTCCCTTCTCCCACCCCCGTGAAGGAAGCTGTGGCTGTGTTGTCCATCTTCACTGAAGCCACATGTCCACAGGAGCCCGGCTGCTGAAGCTGAATCCCTTGCCTGTGCCTGCATCTCCTCCTCCAGCCCTGTCCCTGACAGACAGACTCGTTGAAACAACAAATGTTGCCATAATTTAATTTTCAGGCAAACAATAGTCCGGGGACAATGTTAAATTCATGAAACTGGCTTAATGCGATGACATTTAATGAAGCAATTTGTGTACTAGCGTGGCTGTGCGTGGCTCTGGAGTAGCGAGGATGCTGCTCCACCCTGCTGGGCAGTCCCTCTTTGGGAGCAGACTGGGAAAGGCTGGTGCTCCAGGGTAACAGAGGGGGGTTGTCCCGCTGCCCTCTGGGCTGTGTGCGCTCCTGTGGTGCAGCTTTCCCATGCTGATCCCTGGTGCTGCTGCAGTGTGGGCTGGGAGCTGGTGGGTCCAAACTCTGTGGTTTGGCCTGAAGGGAAGGGTTGATGAGAATGTTTTGGAGCAGGAAGGGACTTGTCCTCTGCAGCCTCTGCTTTCCTTGGACTTTTCCTCCCTGTGTCTGGAGCCCTGGAAAGGTTCTTTGCCCCACCTCCCCCCTGCCTCCTTAGTGAGCCAGGTCAAAGCCTCAAACCCTGTAGCACCCCATCTCCCCTGCATGCAGGGCTGGCTCTTCTCTCCAGGGCCACCCCATGCTGCAGTATCCCATGGGCTGTTAAGGGGCTGTTCCCTTTGGAGCAAGAATTAGGAATTATGCTGCATTGGGAGAGCACAGGCTCGGCTTTGGGAGGTTTACAGTTTATAAAAGCAGGTGAGACGAGGCAGTTTGGAGGGTGGAGAGACTGGCTGCTTGCTCCAGGGGCAGATTGGATTTGTGCCATCCCACCAGCATCCCTTGGGCATCCTGGCACCAGCAATGCGTGGGCTTCTGCTGTGTCCCAGGAGAGGGTTCCCTGCCATTTCTTTCTCCCCTTGATTGACAGAGCCCTGTAGATCTTAATTATGTGCCGGCATCCACAGAGCAAACCTGGTGCTGCTGTAGCTGGAGGTTTAATGCTGGTAATGCTGCTCCCTGGGTAGGTGGTTCCCAAGGCAAGGGGTTTCCTTGCCTTTCTAGGGACAACTTGTAGTCCTTGCTGGATATGATGGACCTCTGGAGCTCTGGGAGTGGAGCTGCACTCGTGGGAGCTGCACTTGTGACAGGTGGAGGGATGATGTTCAATGTACAAGAGATTTTGGTGTGGCTGTTCTTCAGTGGAGCTCAGGGAGGAGGGAGCTGGAGACACACTGATGTCACTTCGTGGAGAACCCCATGTCATGTTTCCCACCTCAAAGGACACAGTATACGTGTGTATTCAGCAGGGCTCTTCTCACCTGTGGTCCTTCCTGTCCCTCTTGCATCCTCCCAACCCTCCAGCAGCGACTCCAATCAAAACCTGAGCTCCACCAAACTCATGTCACTGCTGGTGCTCCTCCCAAGCAGGACTTAAAACTAAATTTTTACTGAAAGACAGCCAAATCCTTTTGAGGATGGATTTTGGACTCAGCAGAGGTGCTTGTGGGGAAGCTTGAGGTCTGTAGAGCAGTGTGCAGTCCTGCTGATCTTGGAGGCTGGGTCAGCACTTGGCTGTTCTCTGGTTCCCCTGACTTTCTGCTTTCCGTTAATAGTGGTTGAAAATTAATTGGTAGTTGTTGAGCAGAATGCAACTGAAAAAATTAATGGAGGAAAAGATGATGCAGTTTGATGTGTGCATGCATGTGCGTCTCTCTCTTTCTACATATGTATTTATTTTCCTTTGAAAGCTTCCAGAAATAGGTCCGTGTCTTGGCCGGGGTGACTGCATCTGTAATTAGTTAAGGAAAGTGGGTGTCTTGGTGACAGCCACACAGAAATGCTCAGCATCCTGGATGAGGATGTTGGGATGTGGGACCTTGGCAGGATCAAGTACTGGCAGCTTCATTGGCAGAGGGAGGGGAGCAGCCTCTGCCCCCCTGGATGGAAACACTGCATCAGGTTGGGCTTACTGCCACCACCCCTGCTTTCCTGGATGCTTGGGATGGTTTATTGGAGAATGAAGAAAAGTGCTTTAAAAAGGCCCAATCCTCTGAAAACTGCACCTTGCATGCGTGGCTTGTACCAGCTGATCCCCACCCTGTGTGAGGAATGGGAACTTCCCAAATTGAATTCTCTCTTTATTTCTCCAGGGTTACTCCGTGTTGCTCTCCTTTTCTTTCTGGTATGTTTATGAGCCTCAAGGGATCTTGTTTTTATGCTCAACAAAGATGTGTTTCCAGTAGGTGAGATAAATACTCCCTGTCTCAGCTGGGGGTTTCCTTCCTGCCTGTCCTTCCCTGAGCCTATGGCTGGAGCACATAACCTGGGAATGAGATTCCTGGGCTCTCCCAGGGGCATGAGTCAGCTTCAGTGGAGGATGTGTGAGCTTTGGCTTCTTCCTCTAGTGGCTTCTCATTTTAAAAGAGGGCAAAAAATTGCTGCCTTTGGCATGGAGATGGAGGAGCAGGAAAAGGGTGCTTGCTCGAGCTTCAGAGTGTGGTTTACCTTGGTGGCTAAGGACACACTGTGTGGTGGTGAGGTGTTGCTGCCCATCTGCAGGTGTGCTCCTTAAACTGAAGTAACTCGGTTGTATGGCAGCATCAGCATTTCTGGCTGGAGGCTGTGGCAAGACTGGCACAGCCTGGGTTGGCACTTGCCACCTGTGGCCCCTGCTGGATGTGCTGCTTGGCATGCCTTGAGTGTGTCCTCCTGCTCTTGAGCCCCAGAGGTGAAGTGCATCCACTTAACCCAGAGGTGGAGTGCATCTGTGTCCTACCCTCCGTGGAGTCCAGCATCATGACTGGTCTTCCCTTCTGCAGCCTCATCCTTCCAGACCTCATGCAGGTGAGGATGTCCTTGCCTGCTCACCTGGGACACTGAAATGAGACTGGGCTTCATTTTGGAAGTGGAAGTGATAAAGAGCATCCAGACAGCTCTGGTACTCCCCGAGACCTTATCTGTCGATGCCTCCCTCCTGGGTGGAAGAATCTCCCCTCACCTCTGTTTGGCTGTGGTTTCCCCTTTCAAGCGCTGTCACACTTGTGTGAGCATCCTCACCACTGTGCTGTGAAAGCCTTGGCTAGGAACCCAGCCCAAATCTCCAAGTACATGAATTTTTGGCTGAGACTTGACCCACTGTGCATTTCTGAGTTGGAGCCAGAGGTGATCCTCATACCTGAGGAGCAGAGGTATTTTTGCAGTATCTACTGAGCTCCAAGTCTTGCCCTCAGTATCCCTGCATGGGTGGCAGTTCACACTGGTCAAGGCTGTTGAGTCAAAACTGTTGTTTTTACCCCTCTAACCTCTCTAATTCTGTTTATGCTGGAGACCAGGGAGAAACAGAGAGAGAGAACGAACGTGTTTTAAATAGCTTGCGAGTTTCTGGTGTTGTTTTTTATCAGGAAAATGATAGTTGTATAGAGGCAATTAATTGGAGGAAAAGTTTCTGGTAATAAATGTCAAGAATGTTTCAAGGATGGCTTGGATAAAATACACTTTTTTTAAAGCCTCCCAGCAAAATAAAAGCCTTACCCTGTTTTTAACCTTGCCAAAGAGAAACAACTACAAAACTTCAATTTTCCCTTTTTTTTTTTTGGTGTGTGAGTGTAACCAAGTGCTTTTTTTTTTTTTTTCCCTGCTCGGCCTGTGCTCCTTAAACAAAAGCATGTGTTTTCCTGGCGTGGTTCCCTGGAGGCAGCTCTGTTGGAGCGAAGGGCAGGGGCTGTGGAGGTGATGGCTGTACAAGTCCAGGCAAGTCCTGGTTTTTGGCAGGAGCTGGAGTTCTCCCATTTTTTGGGGGGAAGGGGTGGTGGATTGTGGTCAGTTCCCTTCTCCTGCTTGCATTGCCCAGTTCTTCTCTGTGCCAGCCACGGGTGGTGGTGTTGTTGCCTGCAGCCGAAAGGAGGAGCAGTCCTGAGACGTGTGGAGTGCTTTGATATCCTGGGGCAGAAGGTGATAAAGGAAAGAATTAAAGCTTCAGAGTGATGTTAGAGACTTGGCTGCCTCTCCCGGAGCAGCCATCGCCTGCGGCTTTGTGGGCTGTCGGTAACCCTGCTGTACTTCTTGCTCCCTAGAGCCTGGGGAGGTTGGCATGGAAAAACTGACAGTTTATGGGGGAGGTGGTTTCCTAGTGGGGACGTCTGTTCCTGTGCATGGTCTGAATCATCCCCGGGGTGCTGTGGTTGTGTGAACCTGCCAGGGAGCTCTGCTCACCCCAGAGAGGCCGAGCCCTGCTGCGTGCTGCCTTCCAGCCACAGCCATACCTTTGGTCCCAGCTGTGGGGTTCAGTGCTGGTGTGTTTTTCATAAAGGCTCTTAATCACATACAGGATGTTTCTGTTTGTTCAAGCAATGAAATCACACAAACAACCCACCCCCAGTTTGGCTTTCGCAGAGCATCAGCTGCTCGACCCAAGGCCTCAGCAGAGCCGAGCAATCCTCCCCTCTCCTCCTGCATCTCTGGACCCAGCAGTGCAGTGAGAGCGCGCCTCTCATGTTGTGCACATGCCCTGGAAATCCGCCCGGCGCTGGGGACGGGACCACATTAGGGCCGGGAGCTGGGGCTGACTCATCACTGGGGTGCTTGGCCGAGGCAGCAGCAGCGTCTCTTGGGAGCTGGCAGAGAGAGAGAGCTGGCTGGGAGACCTCGGGCCAGCTGAGTTCTGGGGGCTGGATTGCAGGCAGGCTGCACATGAGGCATGGTGCACCCTCAGGCCCTCTCCTAAGAGGAGCATGGTGTTTTTTTGGGTGGGTGGGAGGTGTTTTGCAGGCGTCTTCTTGTCCCTGGGCCCTGGAGTTGTGTATGTTTGTGTTACCCCAGGTACTCAGTCCTGGATGGGGACGTCACAAACCTGCTGCCGCATCATCATCTTTTGCTTTGGGTTTTGTCCTTCGGAGTATTAAGCAGAAGGAGAACAGGACTGCGTCAGGGTGGATTGAAATAAAAAATCCACCATGACTTTTCTCACTCCTGGTGCGTGCATTGGTCCCATGGCTGCCGTTTCCATGGTAAAGCAGCGGGCCCGTAACCCAGCCCGCCCCGTGCTCCTCAGCGTTTGGAGGAGCAAAAATCCTCGGAGATGACAAGAATAATTTAATGAGCCATTAATGAGAGTGGGGGAAAACACCGGAGGAGCTGGAGCAGGGTCGGGGTGGGGGCGAGGGGAGGCAGGGCTGGCTTTTGGCAGGGAGAGGGTCACGTTGGCAGCCTACTTGCCTCGCCTTCGATGTGTTATGAAGTTTTGGAGGTTGCTTGAGAAGTGTCTGGGGAGCGGTGGCGAGCCAAGCGGGCTGCAGGCCAGCTCACAGCTAAACATGTTGTTGTGTAAAATTGCAGTCAATTAATTTAAGACCTGCCAATTTCAACTGCAAAGCGCTAGGAGGTTCTGTCAAGTTTTCAATGGGATAAAAAGGGGGAAGGGGGGATTATTTTTCAGCACTTGGATGGGCAAATAGTGATCCTCTGCCCAAGCCTGCATAGCACCTCCTCCTCTCTCTGCTGCTTTTGCTTGCAGTAAACTTAGCCTCCACTGAGGCTCCAGTCCTTCTAGTGTGTGCTATCAGGATTGAAATGGCTGAAGGATATCACACAGAGCCTGGTGATCTGCTGATGACCATTTCAGGGCTCAGGGAAGCCCTGGCTGCAGGGGGATGACCCACTCCCCTTTGACTTTGCAGTATTCCTTCTCCACAGTCTTGTGGGGAGTATCCCCTCTCTGGCATTCCCGAAGTGGTCTTCCCCAGACTTACTGATTTGTGCAAGCCTGCGGGTCCTTGGCATGCTGAGCAGTACACTGGCTGTCTGAAATAGAGGAAGAGCTGGAAAATGCTCAGGGCAGGCCCAGGAGGTGCCCTGTGTCCCCTCTGTGCATTCCTGGAGCTCAGTCCTCACTCATGATGAGGTGCCTAGGCTGGTACTAACCATGCAAGAAGACAATCTGCCCCAGAGAGCTGATGGCCAGGTGGGCACAGTGTCTGAACCCCAAAAAGGCTTATTACCCCATTTCATGGTGGCAGTGGGGCGGGGCTGCTCTGCACAGAGCCCCTCTTTCTGGCTGTGCCCTCCTTCCAGCTACTCCCTGTGCCTGTTATCCTCTCGTGCTGCAGGAGCACAGCACTCCAGTCATGGGACCTGGGCTGAAAACTTTGCTGAGGTTTTGCTCTCTCTATGGCAACTTTAATTTGAAAAGTGTTTCCTGGGTTCTGGGCAGTGTGTGTTTGTATCTGCAATGTGATGGGGGGGTGATGTGTGTGCATCTGCAAGCTAGCTTTCTTTTCTTCCTTCCTTGTTATTTTTTTCTTGTTTTACAGCTTAATGAAACTTCTGACAAAGTGCAGCTCTGCTGTGAGTAAGAGTCATGAGACTGGTAGGGTGAGCTGGTTTTGGCTTGCTAAGGGTTGAGCTCCTTCTTGGGGCTGCTTGAGCCTGAGATCTGTGCCTCAGCTCTTCCCTGTCCTTATCCCAGCTTGCTTTTCCATCCACAAAAACACTGTGCCTTAGATTTACACATCTATGTTCATGCATCTTTCATTCCCTTGGCCTTACACCTGGGCTTTTGCTGTCACCTCTGCCATCATGGCTCTATGTCCCCTGATCACTGTCTCCAACCACTGTTGCTTTCTATTTTGCCATCAAAGAGTGTAAATCCACTTCTCCCAGACTCCTGGGGCTCAGAACCAGCTGTGTACCTCACCACGTCCATGGGTTTGTGCTTTTCTGAGCAAGGGTTTTGTGCTTTTCTGTGTAAGGCTTTGCTCAGTCCCTGTGTGTGCAGTGAAGCTGCTGCATGTCCCTGCAGGGCTGCAGGCTGGCTGCTCCTTGCTGCTGGCAGGAGAGGGGATTTGGAGGCAGGTCCCTCTAGAGCCAGGCTCTGCTGCTTAGGCACTGCTGTCTGCGGACTTCCCCAGAATATATTAAGTGTAATTTCCTCCTGCTTCACCGGAAGCTTGTTAATATTTCACTGGGGCACGGGGGCAGACTGCAAAGCCCATGCTTCAAAGGAGGGCAGCTTTCAGCAACTCTGGGGTTACCTTTGGTTTTCCCAGCTCTTGCTATAACTTGTTCTGTGGTTTTGAAAATAGGTAAAAAACCCCAACCACCCAGCTGAGGAGAAAGCCCAGGCAAAGCCCACCAGGCCTGCATGTCCCTGCCTTGCTGAGCCAGGCTGTGGCTCTGCTGTCTGCTCAGCTCCACTCTTCCCGCACTGACATTTAGGGAAAAAAATTGTAAACTCATGTCTGGATGCTTTGTGAGCCCACTTGGGTTTGAAATGGCTGGGAGGAACCCAGTGCAGCCTGGATGTGCCCTACTGCTGCCAGCATGGCTTGCAGGTGGGCTGAGGTGGGTTCTCCTTCCACGGGAGGAGAATTTTGGAAATGACTTTTAGGGAATTACTTTTGCCTGATCCTGGACTCCACAAATCGGAGCAGGATTGGCCCTCCAGGAGCAATAACAGAAGAATTACTGCATTGCATGGGCGTCTTTATGTGTTTTTTAAACTGTGCCTCCTAATTATAAATAATGGCTGTGATATGAGATATGATTATGATGGATGGTGATTCTGTATTCCGTGTGCATTAGCAGCTTTAACCTTGCTGGGGTAATTATGTCTCATTTCAAATTCTGATACTATTTATTTGAGGTAGGGGACTGGGAATTTAATTTCTACTGCTTTGTCTTTTAGTATTATTATTATTTGAAAAGGATACCTTTGCAAAATTGTTTTTTAATCATTCCCTCCAGTTGGCAGCACCAGTTTATTAATATTTTCAGTGCCCGTGTGGGGCTGTTTTGGAAGTGTTTGTAAAGGTAGATGTTTTGGGGGAATATGAAGCTGAGGGCTGATGTACAGGAGAGGAGCTATTGCTGCAAGACACCAGTGTGCACCCTGCAGCTTCAGTCCTCCCAGAGCAGCTGCCTTTGGCACTGGCTGCTGCTGACCCATGTGTCTCTGCCAGCCTGGGCTCCCTCCTCACACGAGGTCCCTGCAGGTCCAGGAAGGGCTGAGCCACCGTCCTGCCCACCCCTCACCATCTTCAATGGCACGTTTAATTAAAAACCGCATCAACCCCAAGATTGTGCACGTGGTCCTTAATCAGTTTGAAGTCTCTGTGAGAATAAAGTAATTATACTACTCGTTTGGTTACGGTAATTAAAACTTTAATTAACATCATTTCCCACCCCTTGGCCTCCCTTTACAGATATTCAGGCATGTGATGGGTGTCTGCCGGTGTTGCATCTTGGGATAAAGCTGTTTATCCAGGCGCTGTCTGCCTGTCTCCATCTCCATTCCCTCCAGCACCAGGCTTGGTAAAGTCCAGCTGTTCTTTACCTCAGCCCAGCTCTCTCCAGGCTGCCAAGTGTCAGCTGCATTCCTCTGTGGGAATGCTCTGTGGCCAAGGTGCTGGCAGGTCCTGGTGGGTAGCAGCTCCACTTGAGATCCCCTGTAAGTGCTGGGAATGCTGGAGAGGGTGATAGGAGTTCCTTGAAGATCTTCTGAGAACTTAGTTTTGAATGTGGCACGTGATCTGGCCTGGTCTTAGCAAGAGCTGGGCTTTCAGAGAGCGGCCCTGCATTCCCAGGAGGAATTTGTTAGGGAAACAGCCAGGCTCTTCCTTTCCCAATGCATGGACCTGCAAGAGCTGAGGTCACAATGATTTGTGGCTGAGTGCTACCACACCCGGAAAGCTCAGGGTGGGCTCCAGCCCCTTTGCACCCCATTTTATCCCCCTAGGTAAAATGTGTCTACACCACCCCCTGGTCAGTGATGGGCTCTGTGTTGACCCTGTGCTCCCCGAGAGCCTGCAGAAGGGATTGCTGCCTGCAGAAGGGATTGCTGCCTGCAGAAGCAGAGCAGGGAGTTCTGCATCGGTTCCAGAGGAAATCCACACTGCGTAAAACCTGAGCTCTTAAATATCTTGAGCAGCATCCTTAGGGAAAGCAATCTCTATATTTAAATCTTCTCAATCTCTCCTTTGAAATTGCTCTCCTGCACAGACTGAAGGGCCTAGTTTCCACCCTGGTTTTGAACAGGAAGCCCACTGCAGACAAGTGGTTTTCTTTGCTCCGAGCTCTGCGTGGTGGGGAGCCATGGTCCCATAGTGTTCCCTTAGTTTTTTGGAAATGTATAGAAGGGTCTCGTGTGGCCAGGGATGTGGCTCTCTGTGTTGGAAATGGTGTAGGAGGGCCAGAAGTTTTAGAGTATGGGAGTGAAATTTTAAAATGCGACCAAAAAGGAAGATCAGGGAATTTAGCATCAAGAGCTCAAGCTGGAGTGAGTGAGAGGGTCTAAGTATATTGCAAGCAAAATATCTGCAGGCACTCTCTGGTGTGCTCAGTGTGAAGCCAGGTTTAGCTGGCTGTTATCACCAGGATCACTGGCCATGGAATGTTGGAGCATTTCTTCTCTAATCTTGAAATCGTGTTTGGAGCAGGAACTGTTTTATGAGGAAAGGCAGGACCTGGAATTTTGATCATGGCGTGCTGATAGTGGAGCTGTTGATCAGAAGAGGCTGAGAAAAGTGTAGCTCTAACTTTCTGTACTGATGACATGGGTTGCATTCGCATAGAATCCCTCATGTAATGCATGATTTTGCCACTGAATCTGTAAGAGATTCTGCATGCCCAGTCCTGCTGCTTGTGCTGGCTCTTAATACTTAATGTCACTGTGCCCTGCGATATTTAGACCCTGATTGTTTATTGCTTATCAGCTTCTCCCGGGCAGTCTGGTGTGATTTGTCCATAGAGATAAAACACCAGGACAGCCCAGACCTGCAGTAAATAGAGGACTGATGGGTAGGAAGGGATCAAAGCTGGTGTTAAATGGGTGAAGCTGAACCCCCCATGCCATTGCTGTTGTCCTTTTCACTGTGTGGAGGTGAATGTGCAGTGGATTTTTTTCCTGTTACAGTCACCCTGCTGCAGGAAATGGTTTTTGGCTCTCATGCTGTGGAAATCGTAGCTGGTGCACTTATGTGGCTGGAGATGAATGAGTGGGGGGCTGAGATGGGGGTGCAGAAGGTGTTGGAGTCTGAGGGATGGGTAAATCCAGACTTGAGCCGTTGTGCCTGCTGCCTGCAGGCAGCCCCTCTGAAACAGGAGTGGCTGGGGCTGCTGAGGTGGGCACTGGGCTGGGGGGAGAGCTGACCAGGGGGACTACCCTGAAACAGATCCCCCCTTGGGGTGTGTCCCTCGGCAGCCTCCATTCTGTGGGCTTTTCCTGCCACTGGCTCCTCTGTTTGGGAGGCCAACAGCCCCTGCCTAGAACTCAGGCAGCTCCTCTGTCGCTGCTGTGCTGTTCAGGGACCAGGAAGGAAACAGCTATTTTCCTGGAGCTGAGAGGGGAGGAGTGATCCAGCTGATCTCCAGCTGTGCTGCAGCCCTGGGAGTTCATGCTTCCTCCCTGACGTGTCCCTGGTGAAGGCCTGTTACCCTCTCCCTGCCTTTCTTCCCTGGAAATGGGGTGGTCCCCATTCCTGTTCTCAGGCAGCAAGGCTTTGAGCCCCTGGCCACAGGCAGAGACTTTGCCTGATCATCGTTCTGCGTCCCAGGCGGGCAGGACGGTGAGAGTGGGGGGACAAGCCTTTGGCATTGGTGTTGGGGTTATTTTGGTTGGGTTGCATATCTGGGCAGAGGCTGAGGGAGGCTCAGGAAAAGGTTTATGCTGCCCTGTTGAGCTGAGCAACATCATTAAGAGGTAAATAATTCAGATTTGCAGAATAAACAGCAAATTCTAAGCTATGGAGAGGCTGAGTATGGTGGCTCTGAGTCTGCTCTGTGATGGGCTGTGTGTCAGGGAGGACCAGTAGCCAAGGGTTCACGCTGCTCCCCATGTGATCTCTGGAGGAGCCAGTGCCCTGGCAGTGGAAGAGATGGCTTTTGTCTTGAAAACTCAGTGTTGAGTCCTTCAGGTGAGAGCATTCTCCCCAGGCTCTTCTCTGGAAGGTTTAGGTATTAACTCTCCCCAGGCTTGTCACGTGCAGTCTGAGTCCTGTGGGAGCTGGAGGGTGACACATTGCCATTGCTTCATTCATGCCTTTCATGCCTGAGGCCTGCTGGGACTCTTGGGATGCCTACAGTAATTAATGAACAGGAGAAAAAATAATCCAGTATTTCTGTGATGTGCTCTGCCCTTCACTGCTGTCACCCAGGGCTTTATTTTCGCATGGAGAAGAATAGTGGGATGCAGAGAGGAGATCCCTGTTGCATTTTGCTTTGTGCTCTTCCTGCCCTTACCTTCCATTTTGCAAGGCTAAAATTCCTTCTCCATCTGTTACTGGGCTTTCCTTCCTCCAGAGCTCCCTCCTTTGTCCCAAGGCTTGAGAAAGAGCAGGATTGTCTTACCTGCCCATGCTCCTCTCCCTTGCACGTCACATTTCTTTGGTGGGATGTGGCGCTGGGGTTTCACTGGGTATTTTTGCTGGAAGGGCACAGGCACTGTGTTGCTGGAGGCATGGTTTTGAGACGCTCTGTCACTCCCTCCCCAGGGAACCGATGCCCTGGCAGCTGCCATGCTGCCCCAGGGACTCCCTAGAATTCCTGTCAGTTCTCTTTAGCCTTGGAGGTAGAGCCCTTGCTCTGTGTGGGGTTGGTGGCTGCATGCTCACTCTGTGCTGAGGTTAAGTTGCATCACTGTTGCTTGGCCGAGTGTCAGCAAAGACTGCCACCTTGCCAGGTCATAGCATCACATGGAGGGGTCCCTGGGGTCCCCCTTCCTCCTTCCCTTGTGCTTCTCAACAGCTGCCAGTGTCTCCTGCCAGCCCCAGGGCTGCGCCTGCCCATTGATTTGCTTGTTGGGGCCCCCCTCTGACTGCCTCAGCCCTGAGCGATGCTGATTGGGAAATAATTGCAATAATAATAGAGATATTTTGCTCCTGAGTGACTAGATGATATGAACTGGGCTCTGAGCCAAGAGGGTTTTGAAGGGCAAAGCTGAGAAATCAATGGTTCAAGACTGCAGGAGCTGCTGTGGGGCGTGGGGCTGGCAGGGATGGGGATGGGACCGAGGGCTTTGGGATGAAAGTTGGACAGCTGCCTTAACCCATTACACGTTGTGTGGCTCCCAGTGGGAGCCTGTAATTCCTCCTACCACTTCATTATGATTTCACCATCCATCAGTCTCTCCTGCACCTGGGTTTGACTCTGCCAAAGGTGCTTCTCCTATGCATTGTCCTGGTGCCTGCTCCCTCTTTCCAGCAGTTCAGTTTTGGTACAGGAAGATGGGAAGGATTTTTCTGACAGTGTCTTAATTCTGTCAAAATTGCTGGAACAGTGTGTTGGGCTGTACTTCCCATCTTGCTGATGGAGCAATGCTGGCAGACCTGGTCAGGAGAGATTTTGGGAAAGTTTGCAGATAGTGAGCAAGGAGCTGGTCAGTCCTATGCTGTGCTGTGTGGGCTGGTGCTGGTGTAACTGGCTCTGCTGAGCCCACTTAGCATGGTGGAGCACCACCTGTGTGGGTGGCTGAACAAGAGGAAAAGATGGAAATGAGCTTAAATGAAAGGAAAAGGCGGTTGAGAAGTTTTGGGGAAGGTGTTGCTGCATTTTGGGGGCCTGCTGGGCAGGGTTGCTGCCCTGCCTCCTTTTCTCTTCCCTTTCCTGTGACAAACCCCAGTGCTTCACGCAGTTCCCACCCTACCTCCCAGAGAGGTGCAGTGAGAGTGGCTGTCCTCAGCCCACAAGGCTGAGCTCAGGATCCTGCCTGGGAATGACACACTGGCAGTAACACGTGCTTCGAAACCAGCTGGGTGAACCTGTGCCACATCTGCCAGTGTCAGTGTGGTGCTGGATTTGTCACTGAGCATTCAAGCATTGATTTAAATCTCCTTGTTTTTTGCTTTATTGTACCAATATGATTAAAGTCCCAGTATTTTCCAACTCCGGGTAATGTTAGGCCCTGAACAAAAGCCTCGTCTTTATCGAGTGAATGGGTTTCACTGAATGGAATCGGGCAGCTTACCTTGCTCCTCGGCAGGTTAACGGTGAGGCAGGAGCATCCCAGCCCTGTGTCAGCGCTCAGTGAAACCTTCTCTAGCAGAGGAGGTCGAGAAGACAGAGCCCAGCTCTGCCAGACCCTTGCAGCCCACAGCTGCTTGTCGGTCTGGCGGCAGGCGTGTGTCTGATCCCGGCGCATTCCTGCACAGGCAGCTGGTGGTGGCAGGGAAGGTGGCCGGCCAGCTGGCTGGGGGGGCTGGGGGAGCAGTGGCAGCCGGAGTGTGGGCTGCCAGCCTGCCCCACATAGCTGGGATGTTTCTGTGGGGCCCATCCTGTCATCAGTCCTGGGACAAGCCCCTGCAAGATGCATCCCCACGGCCCTGCCCGTGCCCTGCTGCTGATTTTACCCTTCCACTGGGTGTCTGAATGGCACAGAGCCCCTGTAGGTTTAGCCCTGCTAAAGCGTGGCTGACGCACTCCTAATGGTAATTTCCTGGTTATCTGAGCAAAGCCAGATGCAAATCCTCACCACCCTGGACACCAAAGTTTGGTAACCTGAAATACAGTGGGAGGCAGCAGGAGCCACTGCCTTGACCTCCCTGCTCTTGACCCCCAGCATGCCAGCGTCCCTCTGTCAGCAGTACCCAGCTTCCAAGGCTGTGTCCATGGGACAGCTGATGCCGTGGCCCTGCAGCTGCTCCTGTCCCTGCCTTTTGCTGCACCTTTATGGGTGAAGGCAAGAAGAGAATGTGTCTCCTTGGAGCAGCTGATCCAGAAATTTAATTTAAACCCTCTCCCTTCCTTTGGAAACTAGAGAGGGGCGTGTGCGTGGCAGCTGCTTGTCCTGAGGAAAGGCATGTGGAGTGGCAGCTGGTGTCCCTGTCCCCACGCTGTCTTACTGCCTTGGGGTGATCCCAGGCCATGGGCCAAGAGGGGCTGTGCAGGCTGACCCCCAAGGCCATCCCCTTCTCCGTGAGCCCCCCTGCCTTTTCCAGCTGTAGCTTTAGCAGAGTGGTGTTGTGAGACACTGTACAGCAGCTGTCACCTCTGCCCTGTGTGGCCAGGCTGCACAGGCTCTCTGTTGCCTCTGGAAGGTGGCCCCATGGCTTGCGGGGGCAGCTCTGCCAGGACCCACTCCTCTTCTGGTTATGTTTGGCCTATCCTATGCCCTTTGGATGGATGGTGCCAAAATCAAAGCAGAGTGCTGGGGGTGTTCACACGGCCCTGCCCTCAGGGAAGGGACACGTGCACCTGCTGATTTGGATGTGGGAGCCTGGGGCTTCTGTGATGCCTGAGTTGTGAGCACCCATGGCCTTGGGAGGGGAAGGTTTCACTCCTGGGGCTGCACTCTGCCCTCCACCCGTGACAAAGCATCTTCCTCCTCCCAGCTCAGCGATATGCTACAGAGCTGCCCACTGGTCAGATGACAGGGCAGGAGGGGACCAGGACATGGGCACAGGTAGGGCAGGGTCCTCCTTCCAGCATCCTCTCCTCACAGCCGTGTCTCATCCCTGCCTGTGTAATCTGTGTCCCCAGAGGAGATCCTTGGGGCTGGGGAACTCTCTGCTTCCCTCAGCATGTGTTGAGAGGGAAGAGGGGAGGCTTTGAAATACACTCCCATAAATATGCCTTTCTTTCGCCTTGCCTGTCAGTGCCGTGCGCGCCCCGTGGAACTGGAAAGGGTCCCCGTGAAAAGGCTGCAGAGTGTGTTTCAGGCAGATAAGTCCCTGCCTTTGAAGTGTGGCAGGCGGGCAAAAGCGCCCTCCTCTTGTAGCTGTTGCCAGCCGCTGCGAATTAATCACAGCCCTGCACAGATAAGAGTACAAAGCCTGGCTGAGCACTTCTCCTGCCCGGAGGAGGGGTCTGCGGGGGACCGCTTGGGACCCAGGATGGAGACTGGAGAGCCTGGAGGTGGGGAGATGTAAGGCTGGGGTGGGAGGGCCGGTGGGAAGAATGGCTGTGGGGCAGTGAAGAGCCCCCTCTTCCTGGTGCTGGGCTTAGGGGTGTCCCCTGTGAGATCGGATCTCTTGGGGACCTTCTCCGTGGGTCCCCAAAAATGTGGTTTTGGTCCTGTGAAGAGCCAGTGGCCCACTCAAACACCTCCCAGACCCTGCACAGACCTCTGCTGGCATGTGTTAAATCCAAAAGCAGCCTTGGCATGTCTGCAGCTGCCTTCCCTCTCCAGCTGTGCTTCCTCCCTCTCCACCTGGTGTCCCTGGCCCAGACTGAGCTGTAAAGCCTTGTCCTCCAGTGCCTCTGGACCCGGTGCCAGTGCTGGGTGGGAGCCAGGTCATGGCTGCTGCCCCGCGTTCCTCTCTTTGCCTGTCTTTCCAAAAGCCGGCTCTGGGGAGATGTTCCTCTCTGCCTCGTGCCCATTGCTGGTGCTGTAAGGATGTTGGGAGATTTTTCTCCTGGTGGCTGGCTGATCAGCAGTGGTTATGGCAGTGGGGAAGTGCCTCCTCACCTGAAGGGCACCTTGCCCAGGAGAGAAGTGTGCTGCCATGGAAGGAGCTGTTCCTTAGCAAGGTGACATGCTTGCCTCCCCCAAAGCCTTGTATGGGATGGCAGCTGCTTTCTCCAGCCAAGACAAAGCCACCCCCAGGAACCCTGGTTGGGTCTCTTGGGAGAGGGTTTTGCACATGCCCAGTGGGGGTGTGCAGTGTGCAGTCACTCATTACACCGGGGTCACCAGGGGTAGGAGCTTTGCACCCTGTCCTTTCCCTCATCCTTAATTTGACAGGGTTCTCAGCTTCTGGGGGTGCAGGTCTTAAACCCCTCTTAGAGTTAAATTGTGCTGGCTGCTGGCCTCATGGGGTGGGCTCCTTGTTTGAGTGGGGAGGGTGTGCACATGGGTTTCTGGTAGAGCAGCCCCTGGGCTCACTTTGAGATGATTCACCCAAGCAGGGAGTTTATAATTTCGAGCCTCTGGTCTTCCCTGTGTACTTAACAAGGCAGCAGCCCTTCAAGCCGACCCTCCCTCCTGCTCCTGTGCCTCAGCACAGCCCCAGGAGCCGATTGCCCCTGGGGGCTCCTGGGAGGAGGCACCACCGCCGAGTTGCTGCCTGAAGCCAGCCTGAGGCAGGCAGGAGTGAGGGCAGGAATCCTGAGCAAGAAATTAGTGTGAGTAATTATTAGTATTGGGTAATTATATCAGCATCAGGATGAGGAGAAAGGTTAATATGTTTATTTATTTATTTATTTATGGTAAATGTCTTTTCCCCTGGGTGGGAAGGCAGCCAGGGTGGGCAGGAAGGAGTGTGTTTCTGAGGGGGTCTGCTCTGATTAAACTGCATCCTCTCCCCCCTTCCCTGCTCCCAGCCTCTCTGTGGGTGCAGAGAGGGGGGAGGAAAGTGGCCCCTTCCAGTGTCTGTAAGAGATGGGAGGCTCCTTGTGCATTTCTCGTGCATTTATTGTGCATTCCTGGTGCTGCTCCACCATGCTGTAGTCCAAACAGCCCATCCTTATCCTGCTGGGCAGGATGGGACTTTGACCAACCTGGTATAATGGAACCAGGGAGTTGGAACAGAGGTGTTAGAACTAGATCATCCATAAGCTTCCTTCCACCCAAACTGTTCTATGATTCTATGATCTCCTCATGCTGGAGAAGAGTGTTAGAATGCATTTTCCTACCATGAGCTAACTCACAATCTCCCTTTGTGCCCTGCACTTTGGCCAACCAGGAAACATCTTGATCACCAAGTCTTCCAAATTTTATTTTCCTGATTCCCAAACACACCTACAGATTATCCTTAACCGGGGGAGAGGTGCTAGAGAGAAGGGTTTTTGTGTGTGCGTGGGCCCATCAGAACATCCTGATGTGTGTCAGGCTGGGTTCCAGCCCCGTTTGACTACTGAGAGTATTTTTAGGTTCTTCCTGGAGCCTCAAATTAACTGGAAGTGCTTCGTGTCTGTTGTTTTTTTAATACATCTCTTTCTCTTTCCCAGCACTGCACAGTGCAATAATGTAATGGGGAAATTACCCCGCTAGTTAAAAATTACTGCCAGTGCGACATCCAGCCATAGATCTATTTTAGAACCAGGGTAAAACTGTATCGATTGCTCTGTGCCGCAACTGCAGCCCATAAAAGGATTGGAAAGGTGCGTTTGTCACTTTGCCATAGTGAGGTGGGGCCATGGTGCCTTGCTGGGGAGAGGAAGGGGTGCTCACTCTCCTCCAGAGAGCTGGCTTGGGAAGGACTTTGTAGGGGAGAAACTTGTGAGGAGATGTGGGGAGGCAGGGTTGTGCTCTGGGGGTGATGCTGGGTGCCACTGAGCAAGGGACACGGCTGGGCAGGGGTGCCACATGGCCCTGTACTACAGGGGTCTGGGGCTTGACCTCCTCTGATCTGTTTGGAGTGGGAACAAACATGGTCCTGGACCTGGGCAGGAAATACCCCTGCAAGAAAGGCAGGCAGAGGCTTTAGTACCTCTGGGTTCCCCAGCAAACAGTGGTACCAAGCACGGGACTGATGGGGAGCAGAGCGTTCTAGCAAAGGATGCTGAGAAGGTGGGTGAATACCAGCACTACTTTGGGTTATGGTGAAGGCTCTTCAGTCCTGTGGAGGGAATTATAGGGGGCTTTTGGCTGTGCCATGAGCTCCCAAGAGTTTAGCCTGGCCCTGCAAGCCCAGTTGTCACATCCCTGGGGAGAGGGCAGCCCCTTTGCTCACTGCTGTGCAGGACTCATCTCTCTCTGGTTGCTCAGGGGTCTCTTTCTTAATTAAATACATTTGTTTTGTAAAACTGCCTAAAAATAATCCAGGGCTGGTGCATGCAGGAGGCTGGCAGTGAATCAAAGGCGCCGCTCTAATTAAACGGGCCCCGGTTTGTTTGTGAGCCGCATACATTTCCATGCTAATCAGCTGCACACCGGGATCCTGCTTTCCCGGCCCGTATCCTCCTGATTGGGAGCTCTGCAAACGCTGCCGGCAATCTACTGCAGGGGGGGCAAGGTGGCCGGGCTGCTGAGGTGGGCACAAGGGGTGGTCATGGATGTGCTGGGCTGCGGGAGTGGGTGTGAGAGTCGGGGCAGGGCTGTGAGATGCATATCTGATCAGCTAATCTGCCCCTCTCATGTGGGGGGATCCTGAGTCCTGCAGATGGAGATGCTGGCTGAGTCTCTGTGAGTGCCAGCACCAGTGTGGAGATGATCACAGGCAGAGTTTGCTCCTTCTTGCTGGGCAGGATGTTTCACTGCCTACTGCTGGGATTTTTGCAGAATGTATGGCTGGTGTGGCCCCATCCCATCCCATCCTCTGAGCTTGACTCTGGGACTGTCCCCCTTGGGGCTGTCCCGTGCCACAGTCAGCCCAAATCTGGGGGTATCACAAGTAATGGCATGAGCACAAAATACTTCCAGCTTGTGGAGATGCCAAGTGGCAGAGCTGAGTTCAGCCCTGTGTGGTGTGTGCCTCCAGCCTCAGGGTGCCTCCTGATGTGCTGATCTCGGGGCCAGCCAGGAACCAGAGTGCTTAGCAAGAGCTTTAAGGTAATTGTGAGCCATAAGGAGATTAAAGCCTTCGCCATGTTCCTGCTCAGGGAACAAAGGCTCTTTCTGAACCTCTGTTGACCTCCAGCTTCCTGGAGACCCTCTTGACTTCCCCAGTCATGAGTCCAAGTGTTTCCTCTGATGGATGGGCTGATGGGAGCCGAGCCTGCGTGTGCTGCAGTGTCCTGCCTGGCAGGGCTGTAGTGGTGTGATGTGTGAGCTGCTCTGGGCACCGCTGAGGCAAGATGGGGTTTGGTGCTTTGCTGCATTGTGGGGTCTCATCTGCTCCTGCTACAGCTTGGAGGGACTTTGGGGCAGAACGTAGTGGTGTGCAGTGTGAGAACCAGGGATGTGTCCTCCCTCCCTGGAGAGAGATGAATGCGCTATCAGCACGAATGTGGTGCAAATGCACCAGGCAAATGTGGTAAAGCAAAGGAGGCATTGCAGTTTGGTCCTTGGGAAAGGTATGGGACGCTTGCAGAGCAGCTGATACTTTGCTGTGCTGCAGGGGCTGTGGACTCAGCACATTGGTGTGGGATGGAGGGGTGGTGTCCCCGGTGGGGCACATTCTGTATCCCACAGTCTGACTGGGGGCTGAGGTGTGTGAGGCATCATGCTCATCCCCCCTTGCTCTCCCCGCAGATCCTTGTGGACTTGGCAGCTGAGAGGAAGCACCAAGCTCTGCAGTATGAGAATGTGGTGGCCCACGAGGGCAGCTCCATCCTGCGAGACCTGGTGCTGAGCCCTGACCGACAGCACATCTATGCAATGACTGAGAAACAGGTAAGGGGAGGGGTCAGCAGTCCTCTGCTCCCTGGACTTGGTGCCTGTACTGCAGTCCTAGTGTACAGTCCTGTGTGCTGGGAAGCCTTTTAAACAGCTCTCTAGGGGGGGTCTGCCCATTGCTTCCTGGGATTGGAGCAGCCTAGGGACCCTGGGGCAGCTCCTCCCTGCAGAAACACTGTCCTGAGGCTTTAATTGTTAGCAGCAGCTGCTTGGAATTCCCACGGTCCCTGGAGACCAAGGGCTTCCTGACCCTTCCTTGCTGTGAGTGGCTGGTCATAAACCTCCTCCCTGTTTTGGCTGTCCCCTCTTGAGCAAGATTTTGCAGGTCAGCAGGGGCTCCTTGCTCTAAACAGCTTTTTGTCCTCTGGAGCAGTTGCTTTTGCATGGCAGGGCAGAGGGGCCGTAGGGCTGGTGCACACCCAGGCTCCTGGTGTGCATGCACTCAATGGTCCCTGCCTCTGCTTGTGCTGAGCTAGCTGGAGGTACAGACCCAGTCTGGATCTGGTGCTGTCATCCTGGCAGTGTGCTCTGGGCACATGAGAGGAAGTTTTGGTTGTCTTAGTTAGCATTTGCTTGATCTGTGATGTGTGGGAGGGCTGCTGGTGTGAGTTCATCCATCCATGGGCTGAACTGAGGGAGTGAAGCAGGTTCCTGTCACAGTGGTGACACTTTCTGGATCTGGTGTCAGCCTGGTGGATGACACAGTGTGGCCGTGCTGGGCTGTGCTGTGCCTGTGTCTCCCAGCACCTCTGCTGCTCTGCCCAGCCAGAGGTGCAAGTGTGTGAGTGGGACTGCAAGCAGAGCTGGGAGCCTCACAGTCTCCTGGCGACCAGCCCAAGGGCTTGGGAGGGGAAAGGAGCTGGAGCAGGAATGTAGGTTTGTCTAGACAGTCCTGAGGGGACAGCACAGCTCTTTTCCCCCTCCTCCCAGTGACTGTTTCTGTTTCTCCTCTGCTGCAGGAAACACTCAGCTTTCCAGGTGGGGCAGAACCTGCATTTGGGCTCCTCCGTGCAGCTGTCCTGGGCTGTGTTTCTGTCCCTGGCTGTTTCTGTCCCAGAGCTTGCTCAGCTAAGCAAGGGGCAGCTGTTGGAGAAGTGGATGCCAAGGGGGCAGTTGCATTGACCTGGACTGGGATCTCCTCCGGGGACCACCACAGTTGCTGGGACCTGACACTTGTCTGTGCAGGGTCTGCCCGGGGGTGTCCTCTGCCACCACCTGCCTAAAGCAATGTCAGGCACAAACAAATGGGAACATTCTAGGTGTCCTCAGCACCCCGGGAGACTGGTTGGCCAGAGTATCCCAGCCCTGTAGATATGCTGAGCCTGCGCTCGGCTGTGCTGTTTGGAGGGAGAACACCCCAGGTTCAGCCTTCAGTAGAGAAATCTGCAAATTTTAATTAATGAGTGAGTGCTGCCCCATGGGAGCAGTGGGGAAACTGAGGCAGAAGCACGGCAGGCATGGGCAGCTGCTTGGTGCGGCAGATTCCTCCTGGCAGGCAAGCAGGAACCCCCTCTGTGCACCCCCTCCCTGTCCCCCCGCTTCTCCTCCCCTCTCCTTAATAAAGCCCACTCTCTTCCCTAGTACGCTCGGTGTTATCAGAGTGCTGGTGGAAAATAATTAAATGAACAGTTGTA
Source organism: Bombycilla garrulus (assembly GCA_013400315.1). Classification (NCBI taxonomy): domain Eukaryota; kingdom Metazoa; phylum Chordata; class Aves; order Passeriformes; family Bombycillidae; genus Bombycilla; species Bombycilla garrulus. The sequence continues at coordinate 356,482 of VXBU01014877.1, forward strand.
ACAGAGCTCGAAGGGCTTGGAGAATGAGGGGATTTTAATCAAATCTGGAGGAGCAATTAATAAAGGACTGGTAACCCTTTCAGAGCAGGGCTGCAGCAGCCATGGGTTGCCTGGTTGGCACTGGGAGCTGATGTGGAGCTGAGTTGGCCCAGCCCACTCTCAAATACTGCAAAGGTGCAACGATGAAAGGAGCTTGTTTGAAGTGGAAGTGTCTCTGGGGTGGGAGTGTTGCCTGCAAACGTGCTGTCTGGGCCTAGGAGAGGAGCAGGCGATGGCAAGGGGCTCAGCCTGCTCCCTCTCCTGCCTTCCCACTAACAGGCCAGGGTGAGTCTGTGCTGGCTCTGTCTCTGCTGTGTCAGGGTGTGGGCACAGCAGCGTGACCCCCTTCCCTTCGTGCCTGTCCCCCACAGGTGACGCGTGTGCCGGTGGAGAGCTGTGAGCAGTATGAGAGCTGTGAGCTGTGCCTGGGCTCCCGGGACCCCCACTGCGGCTGGTGTGTCCTCCACAACATGTGAGTACAGCAGGATTGTCCCTGGAGCTGTGCCAGCGACCTACAGCTGACAAAATGTGTCCATCCCCACTGCTGCTCTCCTTGGGGGCATCCCTCCTGGACTTTGGCTCCAAAATGCTGAGATGGGATCGTCCAAGGGGTCAGTCATGAAGGAGGGGTTCTGTGGTGCCCAGGCTGTGCTTAGGAGCATCCATGCATGGTGAAACTGCTGCCAGGGCCTGCTCATCCTGCCCATGGGCTCCTGGGTTTAGCATTCTTGTGCCAGTGAGAAAAACTGAATATAAAATACGCCTGAAGTCTCAGTGGAGAGCAGAGCTCTGGTACAGGCCTCGGTCATCCGAGGTCCCTACCTGGGCATGATTTCCATGCCAAAAGGGCTGTTTGCCAGGGACCTGCAGGAGCCCAGGGGATTCCCCTCCTCACCGCGGTGCTTTCCTCCCCTGCAGCTGCTCCCGCAAGGACCGGTGCGAGCGGGCGGATGAGCCGCAGCGCTTCGCCTCCGAGCTGCAGCAGTGCGTGCAGCTCACCGTGCAGCCCAAGAACATCTCGGTCACCATGTCTGAGGTCCCGGTAAGACACCCCTGCTCCCTCACACTGCTCCCAGCGACCTTCTGACCCTCTGCAGGAAATGGCTGGGGAGAAGGCAATTAAAAATAACTGATGACTACATGATGAATAGGGAGAAAGGGGAAGAGAGGTCTGAGACAAAGCAGAGCAAAGTGCAAGGCATTGATGAGGGTGGGCAGTTGGCTCTGTATTGATGGAGCCAGTTGATGATTATTCAGAAATTACATAACTGAGCAATAAGTATTTCTCCATAATGACAGCATGACCATCAGAAATGCCATTCGTAGGCCAGCTATCTAGCTCTAGTTCAATAGCCTGTCTCTGACTCCAGCCTGCAGTAGATATTTTGGGATGAGACTTTGATGCTCAACTCGCTGCTCTCTCTTGGTGCAGGCAGAAATGATGAGGCACTTCCCTGAAGTATTTTTCAGGCCATTAGCACCATTAAGAGAATAAGAAACAGCATATACTAGCAATAAACTGCCAGGTCTAGATATCTGGCTCTCAGGAATCCTAAAAAAATTGGCCAAGGAGTTCTGTGGCCTGGGGATGTATGTGATAATATGACTTTGTAATAAATAACTGTTGAGAAAAGCCCCAGAAACAGAATAGGTGCTCTTTTTTTTTTTTCTCAGATGCATAGAGGACTAAATAGCCAGAGACTGCTTAGTTTTACTTCAGAGTTAGAAGAAGAATATAAAAAGAACAGGTGCAGAATACACCTGATAATGATTTAAGGATGGGAATATAATTTATGCCAGTCAATGTGAGTTTGTATCTGACAAACCCCATTTTTCTCTTTGGTGAATTTATTACTTGAATTAGAAGAGGTACTATGGGGATGTGATGTCTTTAGGCTCCTACAAGGCTTTTGACTTGGTACAACACAACGTTCTGATTAAAAATTAGCATTATACAATATTGATAAAGCACATGTTAAGTGGATTAAGAACTGGCTCAGTGACAGATCTCAAAAAGTTCTCATCAGAGGGGAATTGTCACTGGATAGAAACAGTTTGGAAAGCACTTCTGCAGGGGTGGATGTTCTTTGGTAATGTGGAAGTGAATGTGATACGGGACCAGATGGGACCTGCTGGGTGCTGGGACTGGAGGGTGGTATGGGTGAAGTTCCTTCAGAGCAGCTGGGTTTGAGTGGAGCTGTTTAGCAGAGAAACTGGGGTTTGGTATTGCCAAGTCTGAAGTTAAACATGGATGGAGGTTCACTTGGTGTCCTGGAGAGTGGTGGGGCTGAGCCCTCGCTGCAGGCCCTCGGTGCTCCTGGGATGAAGCCAAGAGCTGGGCAGTGTTGTCACTCCTGGGGTAATTATCTCCATACCGAGGGCAGGATGCTGTACAGAGGTCTGGGTGGATGACACGAGGATGCTCTGCTTGGGCTGGAGTGCAGCTTTCAGAGGGAGGGGCTGAAAAACTCCCATAAACATTATGTAAATGAGTTGAAGGCTGGAGAAAATGCCTTGCAGTGAGAGACTTCCAGAGCTCAATCTGCTTAGCTTATCAAAAAGAAGATTAAGAGGTGACTTGATTACAGAGTATAAGTGCCTTTACAAGGAGCAAATATCAGGGACTAAAGGGCTTTTTAATCTATCAAGGAAAAGCATAACAAGAACTAATGGCTGGAAGCTGTGAAAAATTCAAATTAGAAATAAGGCAAGCGTTTTGTTAAGTGAGAACTGCTGACCCTGGGGATGACTCTGTGAAGGAAGAGGTGGATTCTTCCCCTCATTGCCTCTGCTGGAGTGGGTGCCTTCCTGCCTTTCTGTGCAACATACTTCAGCCCTGATGCTGTTCTTGTTCTCTTAGAGAGCAGAGGCATAATAGCTTGTGGTGTGTCAAGGGCAGAGGACAGAGGCTGTGAGTCATTCCAGCTCTTAACCCATTTGAACCTGTGCTCTTCGCTTGAGCAGGGAGTACATGGATGAGACTCCCTTGCAAAAGCCCAGAGCGGGTCTCCCCACCATGTGTGGGTAGCAGAGGAGCGATTGCACCCCCTGGTCTTTTCTGTTGGCTAGCCTTACCCATAGCAGACACAGAGGAGCCTATTTTCTGAGTTCTCTGTGTTGATGCCCTTGCCTCTCCTCCGTAGCTGGTCCTGCAGGCCTGGAACGTCCCAGACCTCTCTGCAGGAGTCAACTGCTCCTTTGAAGACTTCACCGAGTCGGAGAGCCGCATTGAGGACGGGAAGATCTACTGCAGCTCTCCCTCTGCCAAGGATGTCATACCCATCACCAGGGGCCGTGGTGAGCTTGTGCCCCCCAGAGTGGGAAAAATCCTGGGAAAAATGTTGTCCCTTGTACGACCCCACAGGCAGATGTGGAGGGGGACAGTGACAGTGATCCCAGTCTCAGGATCTGAACCCCACTTGGGTTCTTGGGATATAGGAGGAGAAGGAATTGCTGCTAATGGGAGGCTGGTTCTTTAGTCTCCTCCAAGCCGTGGACACAGCCTATGGCAGTGGGCTTGGAACCAGATAATCCTTAAGGTCCCTTCCAACCCAAACCACTTTGTGATTTTACTTGCTGACCACTCCTGGGCACCTCGGCCCTATTTCCATCTGTGAACCATTCCTGGGCAGATGTGGCCATGGGGTCCCGGACATTCTCCTGACCCCAAAACTATTAAACCTTCCTTCAGTACACCAGTATAACCTGAGGCCCCGCCTCCCTGCAGCCCATCACAAGCCTTGGACTGAATGCTGGGCATGCACTGTGTCCTTTCTGATGTCTTTTTGCCTGGGTCTCTTGCAGGGGACAAGCGAGTGGTGAAGCTCTACCTGAAATCCAAGGAGACGGGGAAGAAATTTGCCTCCGTGGATTTTGTTTTCTACAACTGCAGTGTCCATCAGTCGTAAGTGGCCTGGACTTTGTGAGAGGGCTCCAGGAACAGATTGGTGGGATGGTGTGAGACTGGGAGAGAGAGTTCTCAGCTTTGTGGGTGCTGATGTTGCAAGAGGAAAGGGCAGTTGAGTACAGTGGTGTTTACAGTGAGAAACTCCTCCTTTTGCCCATGTGAACTGGGATGGTGACCAGAGCACCCACAGTTGGTTTGGGTGTGTGGGAACATGTAGCGTCAGGACAGAACCTCACATAAAAAACCAGGGCTTTGGGTTTGGCAAAACTTTGGACGAAAAAGTGAGTTTATTGCACTGCACTGCAGACTGTAGAAATCAATCCATGTGACTGAAAACGCCAAGTGTCTTGTTATTCCTGGAAACAGTTGATAGGAGTGACTTGGCGATGCAAACGGAGAAGCCTGTACTTTCCTGCCACGGTACCTGCTTCCCAGGCTTGCTGGAGAGGGAGCTGGAAAGTTACAGCAACATGGGATGGAACTTGCCACATGTCCTGGGGCGTTTACCCAAGAATTTCCTAACTGGAAGTAATTGTGAATTTGCTTTCTTGTCAGGCTGCTGTGAAATCTACTCCTGTAAGGGTTTTTAGACAGCTTGAGATATGCATTTGATAAAATAGTGGAGGTGTGGATTATTGATGTGTCTAAAGTCTCAAACCACAGCTCCTGATGAGGAGCTGCAGACAGTGTTCTTCAGCAGTGGGGGATGGCTGTGCTGTAGGACTGTCAGAGCTGATGCTAGGGTGTATTTGGGCAAAGAATTTGAAGCTCAGGAATGCAAGAGATTTCATTACTCTGCCAGAAACCTCCCATGGATGGTGGCACTCTGGCTGATCAGTAATTTTAGCCAAGCACATGCCAAGTGATCTCTTTTGGATGTCTTTTTGCAAAGTGTTGAGCCAGGCTTGTGGGCTCTGCTGGAGTTCACTCCTCCAAAGCCTGTTCAGAGTTTCCACTTTGATCAGGGGAGAGCAGGTGAGCTGCAGGTGCCCTAGTGGGAACCCACCTGCAGTGAGCTCCAGGAGGAATGTGTCAGCGGAGAGCCCCTGCAAAGTTCCTGCATCGCAGAGATTCCTTCCCTCCTGCTCTCTGCACAGGGAGCAGGCTCCTCCTGGGAGTCTGTGCTGATGAGGGAAGAGAGACTTTGCAATCTTGACTTTCTCCCTCACCTTGACTCGCAGATGAGCTTTGTCTCCCTTCACGTCCTGTGGTTTCAATAACATTAGCTCAGCTTTGGCTTGGGCTTACTGCATGTCAGTATTTTGCAAGTCAAAACGCAGATATGACTTTTATTTTTCTAAATGAAAGAAAGATGACTTTTAAGTACTAATGGCATCAGATTTAGTCCAATCAGCGGTCCGGCGGGAAGAGGTGGTGAGGGAATTGGCATTTTATTTTATGTGCCTGACACAGGAGGGGAAAGAACCCCTACCCCCTCCTGAAACAAACCTACAACAAAGAGCCTGACTGATTTATTACTGCGTTGATGTTTAATTTTGGATGCATTATTTAAAAAGGCTAATTATGGATGCATTAATATTTATGGGCTCCAGTTGAAGCTGATAGAAAAGTTCATGTTCTAAGCTGGTGAACATTATTATTTTTTTACATCGAGAGTTTTAGGGTTTGGAGATAGTTTTAACTATGTGACCCGCAGTGGAATTGTAGCCAAAGAGCATGACAATACCTCCTGGGATGATGCAATACTTTTAAATACCATTTGTAGACAGGCTTCTTTAATGGATCTCTCTGGAGTTAATAGCCTTTCAGATCCAGGTTTCATATTTTGTGGAGGAAAATCTATACGTCAGCCTGATAAATTCTGTATTAGGAACAATATGCTTTTCCACAAGGCTAATGCTTTTCCTGTGGAGATCTCTGATCACTGTGCGTTATGTTTTCTCTTTATGTTTGGACGGCTTTGCTTAGGTTGGAAGGCAGATTTCTGCATGTTGAATCATTTCTCAGCTGAGGACAAAGTGTTTGAGTGAGGTTTTTCAGATGGTTGTGGAGAGATGGGAGGCTAGTGAGGCAGCTCTTTGCTGATGTCAGCTGGGGTAGCTCCAAGGGAAGCCAACACAGCTCCACCGTGTGCACCAGGGAGAGTCTGACCCTTCTTATTTTCAGCAGACATCTGGAAAGGCATCGGCCAAATGTGGGCTGTGGGGCTGGTCCTGCCTCTGCATGAGCATCCTGGCTCTCTTATTTCCCACCACCTTGGCAGGTCTTCTTCCCGTGCATTTTCAAGGGCTGCTGGAACCTGCCTGGACAAGGGAGGGGTTGCAGAAGGGAAGATGCATCTGATCGCTTGTACAGGAGAGGAGGGTACAGAGGGGGTTGTGCTGCCTGTGTGTTTGGCTCTGATGTTCTGAGCAGAGGAGGTTCCTTCCAGGTAGAGCTCCAAAGCCGTCCCATCTGTTAATGCAGGGCTTTGTGCCTGTGTGATGGAACTGTCCCCGTCACAGACCAGCATCAGTGGCTCCTGGGGTACTTTGTGCAGGGTCCCTGGGAGCCCTGGTCTGGAATTTGCATCCTCTCTGGGGCTTCATTCCTTTCCAGGAGTCACTTGGGAAGCTTCTGGAGGTCCCAGCTTTATGTACTTAGGGCTCCTGAGTGGCTCAGGCTTGTGGATTCAGGCAATGGCATCTTTTGGGCATCCTGCTCCTAAAGGCTTGGGCATTAGGCAGGGGATGCTTCTGGCTGAGCTGTGGGATATGCACTGAACAGGGCAGTGAAACCAAGAGTTCCGTGCAGGAACGAGGCCCTTGCAAAGGGGGATGTAGGTGGCCGAGGGTCACTGCCAGCCCACAGCGAGGGAGCAGGGCTGCCCACAGCCTTGTCTGCAGCTCCTGGGGACAGGCTGTGGTTCCTGCAGTGGAGAATGCGATGAAAACCCCCGTGGCAGGGACTAGGTGGATTCCCCTGGGGGTTTCCGATGGGACACCGATCAAGTGCAGGCATTTAAAGGCCTTTGATCGTGTAATGAATCAGCCCGAGTCCAGCGTGTGCACGGGCAGATGTTGAGGTCGTCTTTGTCAGAGTTAAACGCCTTCTTCAAAGCATTTGTGGGGAAATGAGTCCCCTTTTAAGATAAAGATGTAACACCAGGCTCCCTGCCTGCCTCTGGCAGAGCTTGCCGGAAAGCTGGGGGAGTAGGGAATCCTCACAGAAAGCTAGTGAGCAATTCCAGGGAATAGTAAGATGTATTTATTTCTTCCCGCTGTTTCCATGTTACCTTGCTGGATTTCTCCTCTGGAAACTCTGTTTCATAAATTCTGTTGTGGTTTGGCTTTTTGGAGTATGTGGCTGTGGGAAGGGAGCTGGCAAGTGGAGTGGGATGGGTAAGAAGATGAGAGCCTTTGGTACTTCCTTCAGTTCTGTGGGCAGCTTTTGCAGAGCTGCTGGTTTTTCAAGCACCAACATGCTCAGTGCATCACCGGCGTATCCTGCCACTGCAGCGTGGGAGCGAAAATCCAGGTGGTGGCACAGGGAAAGGGAGAAAATCATATCAGCAAGCCTGATTCCAAGAGGGAATCCCAGCATCCTGGAAACCTATCTCTAGTCCAGGAGGTGCTCATGATGATACCAGCCTTGTGGTTGTGCCTCAGTGTAGTGACAGCTGTGACACCCATGTCCCATCAGCTGCAGGGTGCAGAATTTCTCTGGTGCTAGAGCAGACATGCCAAATGGCTCTGACTCCTCCAGGCTGGAGAGATGAGACTCTGCTGTGTCTCTATCCCCCAGGTCAGGCTTTCCCTGTAAGCCTGCATTAAGTAAATGGGATTTTAATGCATGTCCCAAGGGCTAGGAGCAGCAGGGTTGTGCCGGTAAGGCAGGGCTGGGCTGTTCTGGTGGCCGAGGCACCCGCTGGCACCCGTGGGACAATGCCAGCCCTTGTGTCACTGGGCTCCTCTCTGCAGCCTTTCTTTCTGCCCGCACACTGTATGGCTGCTTCTCTGTTGGCCCACTGCTAGTCACTTCCAGATGCTTACAGATGCTTTCCTTTCAAAGGCATGGACAGATGGCTGCGAGCAGTTGAGTGAGCGTATCTGAGTTTTCATGGCTGAGCAGCCCGGTGGTAACAGATCCCTGTGTGTTCCTGGACTGGGGCAGGTGGAAAATCCTGTAGGATGGCCCCAGAGACAGCTCAGGATAACCTGGTTTATGTCATGTATGTTGTGAATGAGGAGGGCTGGTACAGCCTGGGCTTATGCTTCAGTAAGGGGAGGCAACTGAGTGTCTTTCAAGAGCATTACCTTAAAACCCAGGGCATGATTCTGCATCCTCCAGTGTGATGGTGGATGCTCTGGACCTTGGCAAAACCTGGCAGAGATGGAAAAGAACTGGGTTGGTGTGAAAGGAAGCACAGAAATGGATTGAGATGGGCAGGGATGGAGCAGGCAAGAGCTGCCTCCCACTCCATGCCTTTCCGGGCAGCAGTGAGGAAGCTGCCTGGAGGTCTGTGTAGGGGCTAGGGGGACACTGACCGTCTGGTTCCACTGCTCTCCAGGACTTCCCCTTCTCCCTAGGGTAGAGAGATGGATATAAAGCCCAAAGCAGTGCAGTTCAGCCCCTCAGCCCTGACAGCTGCTGCTCCAGATGCAGGCTGTGCTGGAGCTGAGTATTCACTAAGGATGCATCCTCCTGCCAAGAGGAGATCTGAGGAGCAGTCGGGGGGCTGTGCTGTGCCTGTACGGATGCTGTTTTCATCAACACTGTGTTTATAATTTCCCTTCTTAATGGACCTCCCCTGCTCTGCTCCTGGTGCCATTCAACTTCCCCCCGTTCCTCCTCCCTGCCCTTCACTCCATGTCCTTCCTTCCTTCAGGGACTTGCTGTGCCATAGAAATAGCCTCAGTGTCTGTGTGTGTGCAGTGCTCACACCTCCCGTCCCGCTTGTGTTTGCTGCTCAGGCTTATCTCACTCCTGTGGATGCTGTTTTTGTTTTCTGTCCCCGCTGTTCAGAGTGATGAAGAGCTTTGGGCTCCTTTGGGCACATGGCATGCCTGGGGCTGGCAGGGCAGGAAGGAGAGTGGGTGAGGAGTCTGGATCCAGCACTGCTGGCTCTCCACACTTCATCAGCTGCAGCTTTGCTTTGGGTTGTGTGTGGAGACAGCTGGAACCTCTTCATAGTCACTGGAGGTGCCTGCACACTCAGGGAGGAGTCAGTCCCTGAAGCTACCCTCGGGTCTGGGCTCATCCTGCAGTGATGCTTTTGGCTCTGTACCCACCCTGGAGAGGTGTCTTTGCTGTCCTTCTGTCATGTTCGCACCTCTGCTTCTTTGCAGCCCTGTTGAGTGTTTCCCTAGCATGGCATTACCAAGTTTGGGATCATTTATGGAAGTGGAGGGGAGCAGTGCTAGGAGTTTTTGGCCCAGCTGTGGGGTGAGATGTGGGCAAGCGTGGAGGCTGTGGGGGGCTCTGGCTTTGACCCTGGGGCACTCAAAGTTGGGCAGAGCTGCTTTGTTGCCTGCAAGGATGCCTGCCCTGGCTAAGGGAGGTTTCAGGCCAGCAATGAGCCCGGACTTGTTTTGGGATGGGGCACTTGGCACAGAGTGACCCTGCAATGCTGCTCTGAAGCTAGTGCTACACCTCTCTCATGAGGTCATCAGGAGGCAAGGAGGACACTGACGGTGGGTCTGGCCCCCTTCCCCTGCCTTGCCTGGGCTTTTTCTCCCCTGGCACTGGCAGGGCTGGGGAGGAGGCAGATGGGGGACAAGCTGTGGGTCCATATCAGTGCTGCACCCCCACCATCGGTTTTCTGCCTCACTGGGCTTCTTGCTCTCCTGGCACGCTTTGGGGAGGCGGAACACTTCAACACATGAAGGAAAGACTCCCTCTAATTACCAGGAGTGATGAAAGCCTCTTAGGCAAGAAGTGATGAGGGAAGAGTGCCTGACCGTGGGAAGGAGAGAGACGGCACAGATGGCATCATGCTGCCGAGGAACTGCTCCTGTGCCAGGAACAGACAGCAGTGGCACACGGACACACGGGGCACAGACACACTGGGACACAGTCCCAGCCACGCTGCCCAGCAGCCAGGGATCCCTGCCTCAGCTCCCGTCCTGGGCTTTGGGCAGCCTTGCAGGGTGCCGTGCTGGTCAAACAGCCCTGCTGAGGCCAGCAGGAGTGAGGCAGGCTGTGAGCAGTGTTTCACCATGTTACTGGCACCCAGGTGCTGACTTATCACTTGGACCTGGACAGGCTCTAAACACAGCAGAAGTGCTGCAGAACAAGGGGTGTGTGGTGAGTGCTCTCACAGTGGCATTTCATGTTCTTAGGGCAGAAGGAGAGCCTTGGCAGAAGGGAGAGAGTGGAAACCATCACTGAGGATGGGCTTTAGGAATGGCTCAGTTAAGTTATAAGCAACTGGGAGGGCTAAAGTAGGAAGGGGGAACCATGTACCTCAGTGTGTATGTGGAGGATAACCTGAGATCCTTTGATAAGTGGAGACCAGGAGAACAGCTGGGACCTGCAATAATTAAATGGCAAAAGAGGCCCTCAGATGAGGGGGGGGTCTTGGCTTTGACCCTGAAGAACTGCAAAGGGAAGTTGCAGCTGTGGGGGCTGGGGTGCTTGGGGCAGGGCTGCATCAGGAACTTCATCCAGCTGCCTTGAGATGCCTTGTGAGGTGGTGGAGAGGGCACTGGGGAGTCTTTCTGCAGACCCTGAAGGACCTGGTGACTGGAAAATCTCTTCTTAGGGGAGGCTGTGCTGCAGCTTGGTAGCCAGGCCCCAGCATGTGGCTTGTGGCTGCTTGTGCTTCTCTCTTATGTGACCACTCTGGGGCTGAGCTACTCCCATGAGGATTAATCTATATGTTCCCTGTCTCGCCCCTCCATATCCTGGGTTTATCTGTCCACTGGTCCTGCCCGAGCCCTTAGCAGGAGGGCAGGAGCTGTCCTTTGCCTTTGTTTATATTTCCTATTCCCCCCACCCTCTGCACTTCCCTCCATCAAAGCAACCAGAGATAGGAGGCTGGGGCTCTGCTTTTAAGTTGAATCTCTGCAGCTGAAATAAAATTGCATATATTTGCATAAGGAGCATCTCAATTAGCATATTTGTGGGTAAAGCTAAAAGGGCTGTTCATTTGGAAGTGAAAATGTGAGCGAAACATGGAAATGACTTCCAGCCCCCTTTGCAAGCAGCTTAATTAAATATTTCCTTAGTGTGTGTGCATGGATTTGGGAAGCTCTTGCTGTATATGTAATGGTGTGTGAAACCCCAGGGCGGGCCCAGAGACCTGGTCCTGCAAAGCCTTGGGTGTGTCTTTGCACCCTGGGCTGCCCTCACCCTATGGTTCCCTCAGGTCCCCATGCCTCCAAAGTGACAATTCTGCTGGAGGGTGAGGGATTTGGTGTGCCAGGCTCTGCCATCAAGGATATCTTCTCCAGGAAGGTTGTCTTTCTGCTGCCTCACAGGGTGATGCTGTGTTTTCTTATCATTTCCCAGGGGTAGAGGCGGAGAGGTAGCTGTGATTAGAAGGAGGATTGGGCTGGGCAGGGCTGCCTGCCTCCTGCCAGAGCTGTGTGCAGGGAAAGAGCCTGTCTTTGTTTAAATATAATTGCTTTGGGCCTGATCCTTTTGATGCTCGCATCAGTGAGGAGCAGGTATGAGCCTTCTAGGGTGAAAACTAGTGCTGCTGCTTTTTATTATTTTTTTCTTTTTTAAGGCAGGCTGATTATTTTTACTGCCTTTTAGCTTATGCCATCTCGTCCTTGGGAGAACAGCTGGGGCTGCAGAGACACGCCTGGTGCAGACCCGCCCTGTGAAGGTTCATGTACTAAATGTGGGATCTGTCTGCTGTGCCCCCCCAGACAGTGTGGCAGGGAGGGCTCAGTCCCTTCCCTCCTCACAGGGATGACCCCCAAAAGCCTCCGTCCAGCTGTGGGATGCCCTGTGCCTGCAAACAGGGATGCCTGGGAGGGGGTTAGCAAGAGAAGCTCAGCAGGTTGTCGAGGTACCACTCCTGTGAATGGCTGTGGGACTCTGTGTGTCCCCTGGGGCTGGTTTCATTGCTAAGAGGAGTGGGAAGCAGAACATGGGACTCCTGGCATCCCTGGGTCCTGGACACACCCCCGGAAAAGATGGGGAGAAGGGAGCAGGAGTGATCGCTGGGCACAAAGAGCCCTGAGAGGAGGCTTGGGGGGGAGGCAGAGGCGTCTGGGGCTGAGGAGGGGTGGGAGCCACAGACACAACGCACACGCGGCTGTGGAGGGCCGGGGCTGAGGGCGCTCGGGGAGGGTGTCACACACAACCTATTGTGAGCGGCTGAAAGGCACTACAGTCCCAAAATGTTAATCTGACCCAACCTTTTGCCAGTTATAATTTTCCTCTCAATGAGCATGCATTAGTCTGGCCCTTTCTCCCCTGTTCTCCTGTGTTGCAGAGCCCTTGTTCTGCTGCCTCTTGCTAAAATCGCTTTTCAGTGAACCCAAATAAAGCTCCCAAAGTCTGCAGCTCGGCCCCTGCTGGAGTGGGGCAGTCAGGGTCAGCCTGCCAAGAGGAAGAGGGAACGTGGCCTCTTCAGCTGGGACACAAATCCTGCAGTGCCTGAAAAACCCGTATCCTCCCACCCTGCCATGGGCAAAGCCTGGGGGTTCAGGCTATGCAGGCATCTCCCGCCCAGTGTGTGGCCTGTGCCCCATGGATAAGGGATCCTTTCCACCCCGAGGAGCATCACCTACGGATGCTGTCCTGCTGAGGCATCCAAGAAATGTCCCTGTGGGCTCTGCCTTGATGCTGCCCTAACACTGCGCACTTCTCTCCCTCTGCAGCTGCCTGTCCTGTGTGAACGGCTCCTTCCCCTGCCACTGGTGCAAGTACCGCCACATCTGCACCCACAACGCTGCTGACTGCTCTTTCCTGGAGGGACGTGTCAAGCTCTCTGAGGTAAGACAGTGTGAAACTGCTCCCTGGCCTATTCTGGTCCTGTCATGGCCCCCTTCCCTCTGGGGAAGGGTTTAGAAGAAGGCAAACTCCTTTGGAAACCATTCCCACTGCCTCTCCTGGGTTGCTGGGACTGCCTGAGGAGCAGTGACGGAGGAAAGGGAAGTGCTGATGGAACTATGTGCTGATGGGGAGAGGCTGTGTGGCTGCAGAGAGGCAGCTTGGGAAGTCGGCTGAAGCCCGGAGCACTTTAGGCTGAATGAAAGGAAAAACAAAGGCAGAGACACTAGAGCATTTTCCTTTGATGTTTGTGAAGAGAACAAGCTTGAACTGTCATTGCAGAACAACTTGTTTTTGGAGAGGGGAAGGTTGAAATCTGTAAAACAAACTGTTTTGCTGCACCTCATGCCTTCTTCATCTCAACTGCTTTGCTAAGGAACATGTTCTTTTGTGGGGGTTCATCCTGTGCAGCATCCGTGCCACCCACTGGGGAGACCTGCCACTGGCAGGGTGTTTGCAGGATGTCCTGCTGTCCCCAGCTCGTGGTGGCATCACTGGCTGCTTGGCTTGGGTATGGAGGCTTGGCAAGCCATTGCTGGCTCTACAGTAAATGCTGATTTTGATCCCAAAGGGAGAGTTATGGGAAGGAAACACTGTCCCTATTCTGGAAGGGGGCTCCAGTTAACTTATCTTGGTTTCCCATTGATTGTACATGGCCCCAGTGGGAAGGGTCCTGCTGCCTCCAGGGGAATTTACTAACCTGAGAAAGTTGGAAAAAGCTGTTTTCTCCTAGCTTGTGCTGTGAAGAAATCCAGTGAGCAGTCTGCCTATATCAGGCATCCCAGAAGCCTGCTTCTGAGGTCATGCTTCCAGCCAGCCCTGGCATTGCTTCTGCAAATGCTACACATGGTATTCAGACCACTGGAACAGTTCTTGTCTGCCCGTTCCCCTCACTGAGGCCGTGGGATCTGCCCCCCTCCCTGCCAGGTGAACCCCAAAGTATCTGGCTGTACCCACAGTGGTGGTGCCTTGGGACATGTGCAACTCTCCCACGGACTGGCTGCTCAGGAATTGGTGTCACTCCCCAGTGTGAACAGGGTGTCCCCCAGCAGACCTTTTGGCCACACTGGGAAATGGATCAGTGCCTGGTTTGAGGTTTGGATCGCCTGGCTCAGCCTGTTTGCACATTGGTGTGGCCTCAGCAGTTCCCAGCAGGGATGGTGAGGTACCCTCAGACTGGCTGCAGCTGTGGGTTCTGTGACCAGGCTGGGATGAGACATCCTGTCCCCATCCCTGGCCATCCTGGTCCCCAGCAGGGTGGTGTGGTGGGTGAGGGGCTCGGTGCCAGTCCCATGGCACCACCAGACACATTTGTGGTCGGCATCCAGCCCCATCCTCTCTGCAGGACGGTTATTTTAAGCAGGATTTGGTCTGTCTTTGTTGGCTAGAGCGTGGTGGGCACTGGTCAGGAAATGCAGGGACAGAGGGTAACTCTGTCTCTGCTCCTTCCCATGCGTAGTTCACCACAATTTCCTGGGTGGGAAAGTGGTTGTTTTGTAGGAAAACAGAGTGACCCATGGCACTCTGTTCCAGGCATGCCAGGAATGTTTGTCTGGATTTCTGGGGGTGGCTGGAATGGGGCATGGGTAGGAGCCACCACTCATGTAAATGTGTCTGAAAATGGTGACAGCAGTCAGGATGTCCCTGTCCCCTGGCTGTGGCACTTTTAAAGCTTGGGCTCTGGAGACTGACCTCCTCTGTGGCTTTGCTGGGGGGGTGCAGGGCTGGGGAGGAGGTGATGAAGCAGCACAGGCTGTTCATTTTTTTCCACTTGTGGTGTGCAGAGGTGGCCAAAGGGTGTTCAGTGATGGCTGTTGGAGCATCCCATTCCTGAAGGCTGCTCTTCTGAGACAGCCCCTGCTGCTGCAGAGCTGCTGTGGAGGGTGAAAGGCTCCTGGACTGTGGGGAACAAGTGTGTTGGCTCAGATTAGTTAGGTTCAGCTTGTGTTTGTTCTTCATTCACCATCAGTGGGAATGGCTGAGGACTTTGTGAAGGAACCCCAAAGCTGGGGCCAGGCCCAGTCCCAGACTGCCTTCATCCTTGTTCTGCTGAGCCACAGCCTTGCAGCTGGAGGTGGGAGCTGCCAGAGCAACCCAAATGCACATTTGAACTGTGATTCTAATGCTCTTACCTCTCCAGAGAAACCTGGACACTCAATGTCATGTTCTCATCCAGCTAGAAAAATGGTTTTAATGGAGAAAATCTGAGTTGTGTAATGTTTGGGAATTTGTGTGAGTTTGGGCCTTGCTTTTCTGCTTATCCCATGCCTTCATAGCTGCCTCCTCCTGGGGCCTGGGGCTCTGCTGGGAGGGGCTGTTTTTGGCAGGACACAGAACTCTGTGGGCTGTGCAGAGCGTTCCCAAGGGATGGAAGCGCTGGGCAATGCCAGAGTAAGTTGTGTCAGCAGTTGGACTTGCTCATAGGGGAAATGAGTTGTCCTTGTACCCCCACCCCTCCGGGCACCCTGGGCGCCCACCAGCACCAGGTGCTTCCTGTTTGGGCACAGGCTGACATTTTTGTGGGATGAGACACTTCTGCTGGCAGATGTGAGCGTGTGACATCATGGGGGGATTCGGCTCAAACTGTGAACCGACAGAATGAGCCCACCTGCCTGTGTGGGGAGAGGGACAGCGTGCCTGCTGTGCTCCCTGGGCACAGCCTGCAAACTGCCATGGTGAGCCCAGCCTGGGGGGCATGGACTTACCCACCACCCCAGCTGGGCTGCGGCAATAATTACCAAAAAAAGAGGGTTGGAGAGCAAACCAGGAGTTAATACTTGCCAAGTGTGCATGTGCCCTGTGGGGAAGGCTTGTGCCATCCATGGAGTCCCCCTGCATGTGGAGGAGATCAAGCAGGCGGGGGCTGCTTCCTCTGACAGCTCTTCCAAGCTGGGAGCCGGTGGGAGTAGCCACCGTGCAGTCATGGAAATGGCAACAGGCATGAGGTGTCTGCCCACTGTGAGTTGAGCTGATTCTGAAGTGGGGGAATCTGAAGCCCCACTTTGCAGAGTGGCAGCTGTGATATGGAGCGGGGAGGTGGCAGAGCAGTGTCCAGTGTCCCCAGACTGCCCCAGCCCTGTTGCCATCTCTGGAACATTACTGTTCCTCTCCGTTTTTGTTTTGTTTAGCATGTTTTGGAGATAAATACTTTCTTTCCTTGAAAGTTGTGCGTTTGCGGAATACAGACTTGTGAAGAACAGAAAACCAAAAGAGTAAAAGTAGTTGGGTTTTTCTGTCAAGATTCACTAAATGAAACAATTTCTTTTTCTTTTCTCTGCATTGTTTGAAAGTTAATTAATCAGACTGGCTGAGATAAAGCCTGGCACTTTGCAGGATGAACCTGGCTTGCTGCAGGATGGCAGGAGGCAGCTGGGCAGGCTTGGTCACATGTGGCTGCTGGTGACCTCTGTGCCAGGGCTGCCCCTGCAGCCACACTGTGGCCATCAGAAGCTTTGGGAGAGCAGTGGAGTGGCTGTGTCCACCACATTTGTTTTTGAAGCAGCTCTCATGTTATTTCAAGCCAGCACTCCCAGGAGTAGCTGCAGTAGGTGTGAGACCTCTGCCCGGCTCTGCAAAGCCGGTGTGGGATTACATCAGGCTGTTGTTGCCAAAGTGTTACCCACCGGGGCTGCAGAGCTGTTTTGCTGCCTGAGCTCATTTATTTTTGCTCCCTCCTGCTCCTCTGTGCTTTGCACACAAGAGTCACCGGGTCCCCTGGAGCAGCTGGTAGCCCTTGGCTATTAAAAGTGGAGTGCCTTGCCCTCCCAGTGTCTCCTTCCCCAGGGGCTGGCGGGGAGGTGCTTTCCTCTCCAGCTCAGACTCAGCAGCATCCCCTGGCTGGAGTCACTGTCTGCTGGGCAGTCTGCAGCTGGGCTGGGTGGGGTGACGCTGGTGCAGATAGAGACAGCAGCAGCAAAATTTGCTGCAGAGCAGGTTCTCTGCCACACTGCAGGAGCACATTGCTCTATCAAAGATGGAGAAGGCTCTTCTGTCTACTTATGAAGGAAGGGGGATGGAGGCTGTAAGGGAAACAGGAGGGCTGAGCAGGTAGCTTGGTAATGCACAGTCCAGTGGGCATTAACTCTGAAACCTACTGGCTGCAATGATAGCATTGAAGTCCATATTGTCCAGTCTGCCCAAACACGTGTTGCTGTTGCAGGTTACAGATTCCAGAGATGGATCCTCTCCCCACCTCCCATCTAAATCAACCTGAGCTGTAGAAAATACTCTACTGCCCTGCCACCGGATTCCTTTCTGCCCTTCTTTCCTATCCCTCAGGGCTTTGGCCAGAGCAGGCATAGGATGCTAGTTTGGGGTTGCTGCACATGAAGATTTTCTCAAGCATGTGCTCGGGGTGGTGTTTCTGCTGTGCAGTGCCAAACCTGCCAGCCAGGAGAGGGTCACAGGGGTGCTGGGGGAGGCTGTACAGTGTTCCCATCTCATCTGATTCTCGTTCCCCTTGCAGGACTGTCCTCAGATCCTGCCTTCCACCCAGATCTACATCCCCGTGGGTGTGGTGAAACCCATCACCCTGACGGCCAAGAACCTGCCCCAGCCGCAGTCGGGCCAGCGCAACTACGAGTGCATCTTCCACATCCCTGGCAGCACCACCCGTGTCACCGCCCTGCGCTTCAACAGCACCAGCATCCAGTGCCAGAACACCTCGGTGAGTGCCACGGCAGCTCTCCTGGGTGTGGCCCTGTCTGTGCTGCTCCTTCCTGCCTGCCCCAGGACCATCCAAAGCTCGTTGCATGGGCGGTTTTCTCTTTCATGGGCAGGTAATGGGGGTTTCTGTTGCATGTGGGGTGTGAGGTGGGCTCCCTGCCGCTACCCCCAGGTGCACTGGGAGGCTGCTTGGCGTTGTTCCAGATTGGATCAATGCTGAAGCCACCAGGCTTTAGGAGCACTCCAAGGAAATTGGGTTTGCAAAGCTGAAGTAAGTTGCCTGGACAGGAGCCAGCTGGGCCCAGATGTGCTGGAGCCCCCCTGACACCAAGCTATCCCATTTTACAGATGGGAAGGAGGTAACACCTCTGTGTCCAGTTGTACACGTGGAGCCCTCCACAAGCAGCTGTGCCTGCCAGGCCTACAAGCGCTTCCCCTCCTCCCCTGCAGCCTCTGTCCATCCCTGATCTGACCAGCAGCTCTTTCCTTCCCCTGCCTGCCTGCCCTCCATCCCATGCTCCCTGCATTGCTTCCTGCCTCTGTGTCCTTGCCCCCTGCAGCCCTGACACTTCAGCTCTCTCCTGCAGGCATCTCTGCCTTTCCTGCCCTCTCCAGGCACCTTATCCCCTGAGTGGGAGGGAGTTTAGCAGCCCTGGCTGAGCTGTGTTTGTGCCTCTTGCTGTGCACTAGGCCCATGAACAAAGCCACTCTGGGTGCTAATAGCTCCACAGGGAGCTGCTGTAGCTCTGCTCCTCAGCTGCCCATTGTGCTCTACACCGACCTGCCCTCATCTGAATGGAGCCAGCCCCTCCCTTTGCTCTCCCATTTAATCCTTTTAAAATTTGTTTTTCATCTCTCATACTGTGAAAGCTCATTTGCAGCCTAACTCCAGCGCTGATCCCTGCTCCCTTTGGTGGCACAAGTGACATTTAGAAGCCATTGAAGATGAGCACTGGCTCCCTCCCTCCTCCAGTGATCCCAGGGCTGCAGAGCCTTTGGACGGGAGGAGCATCCTGAGCCATTGCCTCGTGCCCTGGGTAGCAGTCCTGGGGGGATGCTGTGCAGCCAGTTCAGCCTCCTGACAGGTCTCCTCTGCCTGGAGCTGGCAGCTGTCTCCTGCCCAGTTCTGTAACGTGGGGTTTGGCTGAGTTCATTCCAAAGCACTTTGGGAATCATCCTGTGTGCTGCAGGATGCTCCCTGTAGGGATGTGGCTGCACAGTGCTGACAGCAGCAGCCTGATGGCTCCTGTGGGGTGCTGGGGAGAGGTGCCTCTGCCAGAGGGGAGCCTTTACAAAACAGAGGTGGAGCTTGCAGAGAGGCTCTGAACAGTGTGGACTCGTTTCTCTCCAGTATGTTTCAACTTGTCAAGCAGGAAGGAGAGTCTAAAGCACAGTGCACTCACTGTGCTTCCCAAGGGCAGCCGTGGCTGCCAGGATTGGTGCCATGAGCTGCACGGCCTCTGCAGCTCTTCTCCAAAGGGATAGGATGGCTCTAACCAGCACCTCATCTGGGCTGACAGTGGTGGATGTTTGACCTGGAAATTGTCAGGGATGCTGTGAACACAGCACAGATTGTCAGATGTGTCAAATGTGTGTGGTATTGTGAGGTGCATGGGGAACAAGTAGCAGCAGCTCCATGGGGCTGCAGTCTGGGGCAGGAGATGTGGCTTTTGGGTGCGGGGTGGCTTCACAAAGAGAAAAAGAGAGTTTTGACTTGAAAGGAGCTGCTTTGCTTTCAGGGTCTGCTCGCCTGCTTTAATGTTTGAGGGCATTGAGCCAGGCTGCATTATGGTGTGGGGGATTCAGTTCACACTTGTGTGGTGTTCGTCTCCTTCGTGCCTTTTTGCAGTCCATCTGGCTGCTTGATAGTGCTTCAGACTCTCCCAGCACAGCCCAATGGCTTCTTCCATTGCACTTCATCCTTTGGGTTAGGATTTTGGTGTGGAGAAACAGGAAAAGATGACATCTTCCCAGTCAACAAGTGAAGGATGGATGTCAAAAGGCATTTAAGCACACAGTGTTTCCAGGAGTTCAGTGGGATCTAAACGAGAGGTTAAATACTCTGTGGAATTAGGGATGCTTTCCTGAATCGCTGGTGAATGAAAGGCATAATAAGTCAGGCCCCTTAAAACTCTTTGTCTTTTGTTTTAGTGCTTGTCAAACTCCAATGACTTGTTAGCACTTTGAAGAAAGGACATCTTGGTTAAATATTCAGCAGTCCATTCATTAAGGTCTGAGTGTTGACTGTAAACATTGTTTGAAACACCCAATAGATCTCTGGCAAACTCAAGGGAGACCAGCTCTGGCAGTCCCCAGCATCCCAGGCATAAACCAAGCCAGAAGAACCTTTTCTGCCTCCTCACTTTGGTCTCTTTCTGCTCTTCAGGAGAAAAGCCCTAATGGTTTTCCACATGCGTTGTAAAGATGTGAAAAGGAAAGACAAGCCTAACTAAGGAAATGAAGGTCTTTGCCAATAAACTAATTTTTGTGAATTGATTGCTTTTAATCTTCTGAAGGCAGACTTTTCCAGGCTTGCTTTTTGGCAGTAGAGGATGGAGAAATGGTCACCTGTCTTAATGCATAAGGTTGATGCCACTGAGATTCATTTTCCAAATATCCTTGCCTTTGCCTATTCTTTCCCATCTGACATCCCCCAACAGAGTTCATCCTCCTGACTGCTGCAAAAATGAAACAGTTTTGCAGTTGAAAAGTGCCACAGTCCTGAATCTGCACGAATGCTTGTAACATGGACTTGATCTGATTTAGTCCTGGCCTTTGCAAAATGGCTACAGGTGTTTCTCGCAGGCAAGGGTTTGGCTTTTTCTCTCTAAAATGTTCCTCTTAAGGCTGAAATAGCCCCAGAGCTGCTGTTTCCCTTTAAGTGTATATGTAGGAAGAACCTCTGATCGCCTTTTCATGAGCCTGTTGTCTCAGCACTTTAAATTAAGCATCATGTTTCAGTTATTTCCCTTTCTTTTCAACCAAAGCCCCACGTGGTGAGGAGCAGCTGTGTTACCTCCCTGGCTCTCTTTTGGTTCCTTTCTCACCAATGCCCCTGGCATGGAGAGCCCACCTTGCCCACTGTTCCTGCTGTGGAGGTTCCTGCCCTCTGGCTAGATCAGGTTGGGATGTCTGCCCTGGAGTGAGCATTATTGCTGGCACACAGTGATGTGAGTGCAGAGCACGGTGGGCACATGTGTGGTACCTCAGCATGGATGTATGGTACCTCAGCCCAGCCCCAGATGTGGATGCAGGGGAATGGTATAAGACCTCTCAGATTTATGTTTTATGGGTATTTTTTTGTTGCTCGAGAACCTGGATGTTGCTCTGACATATTCCCAGGGTCTCAGGTTCTCATACCATGCTGGATTTGAGGCAAGAGGAATTCAGGTGAAGGTGTGATGGGGGAGGAAAGGGAGAGATCCATGTGAAAAGAGAAAAAGGAGAGGCAGAATCAGAAGCTGAGGGTTACTGTCAAGTTGTGCTGTTGTGCGGATGACAGTATTTTACTCGGCCCAGGGTGTATTTATAGAGGAACATAAATCATACACACATGCCCTGTTCTGAGCACTGCACACCTCCAGTATATGTATCTCTAATTAACCCCCCATGGCGAGGGAAGCAGGATTGGAGCCCACAGCCCCAGCTTCGTTCGCCAACAAAGCCACGCTCCCCGTCCTAGCGGTGCCTACATTTATCTTTCCTGCAGCAGTGTTTAAAGTGAAAAGGGAGTATCAGGAGAGTTTGATAGGATCCAATTAAATTCCAGCAGATAAAATAATGATGAATTGCAGTTGAGCCCTGGCGAGACGCGATGTACATTACTGCCGTCCCCGTAGTGCGGGGAAGGAGTTGAGGTCATCAACTACAGAAAAATAGGACACAGCTGCAGCCCAAGCGCTCCTCCAGAAATGCAGCCCAGGGGGATGGTGCATGTGGGAGTGAGGGGGGTTGAACAGGAAATTTGGCTGTGTGGGTTTGCTTGCAGAGGAGCAAGCACCTCAGCTGCCTTCCCCGGGAATGGGGTGGGCAGGTTGAGGCTGAAGTGGATGGATGTCCTGTGGAGAGGAGTGTGATGGCTGTGGTGCTGCCCTGCCTCCTCTGGGATGGGAAGGGCTGGTGCCTTGTGCAGTTGGCATGGCGTTTGCAGGAGCATCCCCAAGTGCGTCTCAGTGTGATCTGCCTGCAGATTTGGTGTGTTTCCTGCTAGCTGCAGCTGTTTCCCTTCGTGGTTCCCTGGAGGCGCCTTCTCAGAGTGCTGAATCTCTCATCCCAAGGGAAGCTGGGTAGCTCTCAGTGCCTGTTGCTGCTAGCTGGTGGGAGTGTGAGCAGTGGGCTTCCTAGAATCAAAAGTGGGACTTTCAGGACAGGTGACAGCCACAGCCCTTGTTATGTGTAGGGCTGATGGCATTCCCTGCATGGGGGCAGGTTGGATGTGAGAGTCAGAGATGTGGAAAGAACATCGAGTTGGTGGTTGTTGCTTGGGAAGATGCCTGAGATAAGTTTTGGGTAAAGAGCCTTGAGAAAGGCTTAGTGAGGAGTTCTCTTCCCTGAACTGCATCTCTGCAGAAGGAGACCTTGCTGGGAAGACCAGTATCCAGCTGGGTGGGGCTGAAGCATGCTCCATCCTCTGTTCCACATTCACCTTGTAAACTCTTCAGGGAGGGACAGGGAGGCTGGCTGGGTTAGGTAAGGAGCCAGCCAGTTCTCATCTCAGTTGCTGACTCACTTGATGACATCTTGTCTCCCATCCCCTTCTGTGGGCTCTGCTGCATCAGAGCACATCACTTTTGGGCACTGCTGGTCTGGTCTCAGACTGTGCCTGATGTTTTTTGCTCCCAGAACAAGCATCCCTTTCCCATAGGTTGTCCTCATAGCAGTTGCCGAGCCAAATCATCCTTTGGCACAGCTGGGGGTCCTGGGCACCTCTGTAGAGTGAAAGATGGTCTGACTGCCTGGGTAGGTGCATCCCCCACTCACACCCATCCTGCCGTTCATCCCAGTCTGCTGCCAGCCACTGGGATTGATTACTGGGAGGTTAACAACAGTTAAGTGTTTAATGGATGTTTAACACCATGTCAGCTCTGAACAGGGAGGAGCCAGCGTGATGGAACCTGCTGGCTGTCTGTGAGCTCTTTTTTGAATCCCATAGGATGGACAGATTGGTGAGCATCTCCTGCTTGATCCCCACCAGCTGTGGGGCCTTCAGGTCTGGATAGTGGCTGTTGCTTTACTTGGATGCTGCTGCCTCCCTGGCTATGGCTGTGCCCGAGGGTGGAAAGGCCACTTCTGTGCTTAGACTGTGGTGAGGGCTGTTGTGAGGAGGCCTTTTGGAAACACCTTTCAAAATACGAGATGCTTTGGAAATTAGAGAGGAATCTGATGGATCTCCAAGTCCCAGGAGGCCAAGCCTGGAGGCCCCGCAGCTGCAGCTCCTGCCTGTGCACAGCCAAGTCCTGACTCCAGCTCCAGCGTTCTGCAGGGATCAGGAACAGCATTCAGGCTACAGACCCACTGCTGTCTCTGCAGGGCAGGTTAGAGGCTGCTGACAGACACGCAGATGCAGAAGACACATTTTTCATTGATATCCACGTTCCCTTGGTGATCCCACACTTTGAACACCAGCTGAGGCAACGACTCTGCTCTGCCACTTCCCTTCACACAGTCCTGTGCTCTTGCTGCTCCCCGCTGCCCGCTCCAGCTCCCTGCCTCAGCAAAGTCAGCATCCTCAGTACTGTGTCCTTTCCCAGAGGGAGGCTGTCCCTCATGCAATTGGCCTCTTGCTGTCTCTTGCTGACTGGTGTGTGAAGAGTTAATGTTCTCCCTCCCTCTCCCCCTATTCTTCTTCCTCCAGTCCACCTCCCAGAAGAACTAATTTCCAAAAGCAGCCGGGGCAGAGAGATGCAAATAAGTGTTTTGGACAGCTGCAGGCTGGATGCCTTCCCGAGATGCCAGGGCCCCAAATGAGACATGTCAGAGTACAAATTGAAAATGCCAATTTCACTTATGCTGCCACGTGGCTCGACACAGCTAAATCCTGCTCCGGCGCTGCCACCACCCTCCCCAGCATGTGCTCCCTCCTGCTGCCAGGGAATGGTCTCTGCTCACTGTTAGGGGCCTGGCCAGCTCCTCATTGTGGTTCTGTTGGGGATATCCTTGGGTGGGAGTAGGAAAGGGCAAGGTGAACAGGTCTGGACTTCCAGCCAAGTTCTGGCTCCATCTTCCCAGGCCTGGTAACAGGAGTGTTGCTGAGAGGCTCTGGTGGTAGGTGGTGTGCGGTAGTGATGTGGTGAAGGTTTTCTGAGCAAACACAACGAGAGGCGCCATGTCGGGGGGTTGTGCTGGGGGGTGATGGGGCTCTGCCAGTAGAGAGGAGATGGTGGTGGAACTATTGGATTTGCAGCTGGGTGTGTTATGTCTGACAACTGCTGTGTACAGCTGACCAGCAGCAGCTTTCCTCTCTGGGGACGGCTGCATTTTGGGGTCCTCCACCCTGTGCTTGGGTGGGGTGGCTCATGGACAAAGGATCACCAACAAAAAGCTGTAATGGAGGACAAGGCTTGGCTCTCATTGGCACCCTGTAGCCCTGAGGGAGGAGTGTGCTGCTGTAGCCAGGTCTCACACTGGGCCTGTGCCCCATTTTGGTGCCATGCCTGATGCTGGACTGGTGATGCTGCCTGTCTGCAAGAGACTCAGCATAGAAGGGACCAGCTTTGATGATGAGAAGACTGAAGTGTTGTTTTCCAGGACACACTGGGCTCCTTCATGGGCCGCATAGCTGGGCCCTGTGGAGGGGTCAGGTAGAACAGACCCACTCAGAGCGTCCTGTGTGGGGCAGCAGCTGAGGCAGTGCTGGAGGAGATGCTGAGGCCACCTCCTCTTGGAACGGCCTGG
This sequence comes from Bombycilla garrulus, assembly GCA_013400315.1. Classification (NCBI taxonomy): domain Eukaryota; kingdom Metazoa; phylum Chordata; class Aves; order Passeriformes; family Bombycillidae; genus Bombycilla; species Bombycilla garrulus. The sequence goes on from VXBU01014877.1 coordinate 380,936, forward strand.
GGCTGTGGAAGGTGGTGCTGGGACTGGCTGGACGTGGTGGCAGGGCTGTGCCCAGCCCATGGCCGGGTGAAGCACTGCTGGTGCATCCACCGCTCTCTAACAAACTCCAGCAACCCATGAATCATTCATTTAATCTCTCCTGACACGCCTGTCATTTTCTCAGGCGAGGAGCGGGGAATCTCTTGCCGAAGGAGGTCATTAGCTGTCAGGGATGCTTCCAAATGCCTTCCTGCCTCCGTATCGATTAAGCCTCTGTGTCTGCATGCAGGGACTTTGCAGGGAATACTGATGGTGCTGCTGGGGCTGGAACTCAGATGTTGAGGCAGGGGAGAGGGGTTTGGGTGGGGAGAAGGTGCTGCCCAAGCTGGAAGGAGAAACGGAGGGGCATATGTCTGGACAGCAGCAGGTCCAAGGGCCTGAGGTTTGGATCCCCTAAAGCTGGGGTGATAGGATTCTCTGGTGTAACCTTCTTGCATGGAAACTCAGGGTGGTGGTTCCAGTCCTGAAATGGAGAGCTGCCAATGTCCAAGCACAGTGTGGAGCTGGGAGTGGGGCATGTGGGGGTGTGGTGTGGAGGGGAGGTGTGCTCTCTCCTGAGATCTTTCTGAGGTCTGCCATGGAACAGGAGTGGTCCTCAACTCTGTCTCACCCACAGCCATGTGGCCACAGCTTTGTCATTTTATTATGGGTGATGGGGCTGGAGGGGACTGCAAGGGACATACTCTCACTGGCTGTCAGGGGTGACTCTACTGAATCCACTCCTGTGATGTGCCCAGCCTGTCCTCCCCAAGCCTCACTATTGATGACCATAATCCCAAATATGAACTGAGCATCCCTGGAGTGGGGAGGACATGGGGAAGGGCTCGGTAGCCTTGTGGGGAGAAGTACATATGTGCTGCAGAGGAACCATCTGTTTCTTCCTCTTCCAGCAGCAGCCGCTTCAGGCCTTTGAGTTGATGGGCTTTGGGTCTATTTACAACCCTCTGTTTTGCCGCTTTATCTTTTTTTGTCAGTCCAGCACTGGTTTCATGTGCTGTGACTGATGCTTTGACAAGTGGCTGTCAGACCTGTTTGTTCCTGGCCAGCAAGTCCCAGCCAGGATCCCATCCCTGTGCTCTGTGCTGATGGGAGACATCCATGTAATGGGATTGTATGTCTCTCTATGCCCCTCACCACCAGGACATTTTTCCTCAATAATTAACAGGCTCTGCCTCCTTCTGTTTCCTCCCGCAGTATTTCTACGAAGGGAATGACATCAGTGACCTGCCCGTCAACTTGTCTGTGGTCTGGAATGGGAACTTTGTCATTGACAACCCCCAGAACATCCAAGGTGAGCGAGGGATGGAACAGGACCTGGCCCAGTGCGCCCTCAGCCCACCCTGGCTCTGCCATAGTTTGCATCAGTGCTTTTATGGGTTTCTAAACAGAAGGCTTTCTCCAAGAAGCTTTGGGAGGCAACACTCTATTTTGGTGTTGAGTCCAGGGTGCTGCTGGGTTTGTCCCCCTGGGAATTGGTGGGAAGGGACAAGAGCAGGTGCCTTTTTTCCCCCCAAGCCTTTGCCCTTGGGCTGGGAGGCGTGCTGACCCCTCCCCACTCTTGCTGTTGCAGCTCACCTGTACAAGTGCTCGGCGCTGCGGGAGAGCTGCGGCCTGTGCCTCAAGGCTGACCCGCGCTTTGAGTGCGGCTGGTGCGTGTCGGAGCGGCGCTGCTCCCTGCGCCAGCACTGCCTGGCCTACGAGAACAGCTGGATGCACGCCAGCAGTGGCAACAGCCGCTGCACCGACCCCAAGATCACCAAGGTACGTGGGGACGGCTGGGGGGGATGCCCCGTACAAAGGGGCTGTGAGGGGGGATGGAGATGGGGATGTGGATGGGGCTCTCCAGTGGCTGCTCACAGCAGCCAGATCTACTCAGTGTTTAGTACTTGAGTGGTTTTTGTCACCGCTTTCATTTCCAAGGCTAAAATCCTCTCTCCACCACCCCTGTGCATTGGGCTTTCTGGCTCATTTCCAAAATTCCAACCCCTCCTGCACATTACTGAGGGATCCAGGAAAGCTCTAGGTTGCTTCTTGTGTTGCCATGTGCACTGGGACCAGTAGTTCATCATCATCGTCCCATTTCCCTGACAGCTTTTATGACCTTTGCTTATAAGATTGCATATATTAATATTCACATGCCTGTTGGGCTGGGATCCAGGTTCACAAGGAGGGACTGGCGGGTATTTCAGCTGGATACCTTCTGCTAACCCAAGTCTGGCCGGGCCTCGATGGTGTTAATTACTGGAGTCTTAGCACAGGATCTGATCTGTTTGGGTTTCAGTGCCTTATCTGATGGAGGCTGGAAATGAGAGTCTTGACTTTTCCCGATGCGTGCTGCCTGCCTCTCACACGAATGGGCCCTGCAGTGTGCTGGGTGGCAGCCATGTGTAGAGGGGGGAACAGGGGGAGCCCTGCTGGGCATGTCCCTGCCTGCAGAGAGCCCTGCCTATAAGAAGTACTGCCTGCAGAGTTGCCTGGGGCTGGTGGAGTGCTGGCAGGAGAAGGGATCCATGCCTGACGAAGTGGGATCAAGCCTCAGAGCCTGCATCCCTACATGGAGGTCTGCTGTTCTGTGCAGAGCTGCAAGGCTCCCTGTCAGCTTCCCACAGTGCTCAGCTCACGGTGCTGAACTTCCCAAATCCGGACCCTTAGGAATGATGGAAGTGGAGAATGCTCTGGGGCAGGTCATGGCCAGGGTGACATCGCTGTAGACTGTGCCCTTGTCCTCTTGTGTTCAGGTGACCAGGGCTGCAGGCATTTACACACACAGCACTCACAGCAGCTTCCCAGCAGCTGATGGTGCCTGGCATTGGTAACAGCAGTTGGTCCAGAGCTGATGGTAACAGCTCTCCCTGAATCATTATGAAATTTTACAGTAATTGCAGGTGCAGCAGGAACAGGTCTGTTAGCAGGTGAGCTTGACCTTGGCACTGCTCTGCACAGTGCCCTGGGAGGTGGCAGTCGCTGTAGATGTGCAGTGGGTGTTGGTGTGATTCTGCTTCTGTAGCCTGCCTGTTGCCTGCTGCCTCCCACTACCCCAGTCCCACATCTGGGGCATGCTTGCAAATGGCCCAGAGAAAAGCCTGGTGCAGAGAGGGAAGCATAGGCTGAAGAGGGAGAAGAGTCTCCTGCAGTGAGGAGAGGAGCTTCCCTCCTGCCCAGCTCGCTGGAGTGCAGGTGTCTTCATGGGCGCTGGGGCTGGGCTGGGAGATGACCATGATTCTTCCCCCTTGGGTGAAGAATCATTGTTCAGTGGTGGGGACAAGCCCCTTCTGAACCTCTGTGGAGCCTCATGCTCACTGTGACCCTCAGAGTGACATCCTTTCCCTTGGGAAGGGGGTACCACTTGGCCTCTGCTCCTCCTGGCCGTGCTGTGGCCACCGGAGCTGAGAGCAAGCCAGCTGCTTGTACCTGCTGGAGCTGTTTGCTTGTTGATGTAAAAGGACCCTATGAAACCAATTAGGAGAAAAGCAGCATTGTTTGTTGGGGCCAGGGGTCCGGAGGTGGAGAGGGGGAAGGGGGACTTGAGCAGCTATTGCTCTCCTTGGCAGCTCCCCCCTCCCACACACCTTGTTCAGCTGTGACCTCCCCGTGCTGGGTGGCAAACGATGTCATTTCATTCCCGGGTTCCTTCCTCCCCGAGCGCGTGGCCCTTGTCAGCTTTGCTGCGGAGGAGGAGGAATCGAGCATGCGGGAGCAGCTTTTAACACTCATTTAGAAACACCAAACAAACAGCCACTTCTTGCCAGCCGCCCCGCCAGAGCTTTTTTTAAGGGGAAGACTCAACCTGATGCTGGCTGCAGCTGCTAGAATGAGCTCCAATCCCAGACTTGGGCAGGGGCTGAACAGGGTTTAGGCAAACAGTGGTTCCCCACAGCCCCAGAGGGTTTTGTTGCTGTGTAAATAGTGAGCTGTGGCTGCCTCACCATGACCCAGGGCTCAGGCTGCAGTCCTAGCTCTAATGCTGGCCTGGGACATGTCCTGCAGGATGCCTGTGTGGAAGGAGACTGGGTGCTCCTGTCTGAGTTCATGTGTGCTGAAGGTCACCGGCCCAGTGTGAATCCAGAGGGTAGAAGTTAATCCCAGTGGCAATGGCCGTAGTGGGACTGTGCAGAAACAGCTCCTGGCTCCATGCAGTCCATCAGGGTTGATGATGTGGACAGTGTCCACTGCTGCATATTTCCCACCCTCAGCTCATCCGCTTTTCCTTGCTGTGGAGATGATGTTCAGGAATGAGCCCCTCACGAGGAGGAGGAGGAGGATCCATCTGGCTCAGGCCCCAGGGCTGCAGCTGCCCAGATTTGCCAAGAATGGAAAGAGCTTACACGTGCTTGGTCATGGCTTGGACCTGTCCAGGAGCTGGGCTTAGTGCAGGCAGAGGTGCCTGCCAGTGCTAGAGGAGATCTCAGCCAGGGGAGCAGAGGAGGCCATCACCTGTAACAGAACCATCCTTTCAGGGTCAGGGTGTGCTTTATTCCTGGACTGACCCAGCCCACATTCCCCTCTCCCTCTCCTGCAGCTGCCTTCTCCTCTGCTGTGTCTTTGTGTCTCTGGGGACCCAGCTGTGTCCCCGGGCCCGCTCAGGGAGTGCAGCTCTGCCATTCATGCCAGTTAGTGCTGCAGGTGGGCGCTTGACCTCAGGGCCAGCAGCCACTGATGTAAACTGCCTGAAATTGCCTGGTTGGAGGCAGCATCCTCACATACCTTGGAACAGGGCCCACACCTCTGCTCATCCCTCATTCTGCCACTGTCTGTCAGGCCACACCTGTCTGCTTTATTGGGCATCATCCTGCTAAATGAGGTGTGGTGCTGTGGTGAGGTCCCCTCCCTTCCCAGCTGGCCTCAGCAAAGGGTTTGCTGGTGAAGAGAAACATATTTCCCTCTATTTCACCTCTGCAAGGACCTGTTGGAGATGCTTTCTCCTTTGAGGACCTCTTGGACATGGGAATCTCATCCCTGGGCACTGGGACCTGGCCAAAAGCCAGGCACATCCAGGGGCTTCCTTGCTGTTTCAGCTGGAGGCCTGGCTGATGCTGCCCTGTCTCCTTCAACTCTTGAGTCCCTGTCACCTAGGAGATGGCTGTGCCTGCTGCAGGGTGTCCATATCCCAGCCCTCATATCTCCTGCCTTGTTCCTGGGGGGATTTCGTGGCTACAGCTGTCACTGGGGAGGTCTTTCCTGCTCCGTGAGCAACTTACAGATGTGCTAGCATTTCTCATCACCTGTCTGCTCCTTGCTGCTTGTAACACATCCTGCCTGGGCTGCAGCCTCCCTGAGTGAGGTGTCCCTGCAGCTCTGCACCCTTGTGACAGACCACGCTCTCTCCTAGTTGTTCCCTGAGACCGGCCCCAGACAAGGAGGGACCCGTTTGACCATCACTGGTGAGAACCTGGGCCTGAAGTTTGAAGATGTTCGCTGGGGTGTCCGAGTGGGCAAAGTGATGTGCATCCCCATCGAGAGCGAGTACATCAGCGCTGAGCAGTAAGTGCCTGGCGAGGGCTGGGTGTGCTCCAGGTCACCTCAGGGAGGGTTAGGGACAGCAGTGATGGTGTTCAAATTCTGCCTGTGACTGCAAAAGACAGAGAGCTGACTGGGCTGAACTGGGAGGGAAGTACCTGCTGGTTATGGTTGCTCTGGGAAGAGCCCAGAGGCTTTGGGGAAGCTTCTCCTGAGGGCTGGCAGTGTTAGCTGCCACCACCTTGGTTTCTCACAGATCTGCTGGCGCCTGAGGCCTTTGCTTTGCACAGGGAGTGTCTTGGTGCAAGGACACTGAGAGTTTCTTACTTTCATCTCTTAGGATTGTGTGTGAAATTGGAGATGCCAGCCTGAGCAAGGTGCATGAGGCACGGGTAGAAGTGTGCATCCGTGACTGCACGCCCAGCTACCGGGCCATATCCCCCAAGACCTTCACCTTTGTGGTAAGCCTTTTGTGGTGACCTGGGGACGGGTCTGTCACCTCAAAAGGGATGTGATGCTGGGTGGTTTTGGGTGGTTTTCTGTCTGAGTTGGAAAATTTGCTGTCATTTTCCTGAGGGCCAGGCAGGGATCCTCTGGTCAGGCATTGAGTCATGATGATTGAATTTCTCCAAGGCTGCCACTGCACTGCCTCCCCACTCCTGCTGGCACTGCCAGGCTTTAGTACTGTGCCCAGCTGCTGTCTCACAGGTCCCTCTCCACTGTGGCCTTGTCACCTGGTTGAAGCTGCTTGGGGATGTGGGTTTCGGTTCCCAGCCTGTTTGACTCCAGGGATGCCCTTTTCCTTTGACAGACACCCACTTTCTCCCGTGTTGTCCCAGCCCGGGGTCCTCTCTCTGGTGGCACCTGGATCGCCATCGAAGGCACGCACCTCAATGCCGGCAGCAACGTCTCCGTGACCATCGGGGGACGGCCCTGTGCTTTTTCACGGTGAGGGGCACACAGGGTGCTGGAGGATGGGCAGCAGGCACCTTTGAAGGCAGTGGGACACCCCAGCAGAGCAGCAGCCAGAAGCCTGGGCTAGGAAGCCAGGAGGGACCATGGGAGCCAAACCCCCTGGTTGGCCAAAGGTGTCTCCTCTTGAAACCTCTTGTGTGTCAGAGGCTGCAGGAAGAGCCCTAAGAACAGAGATTTTTCTCTAAAAGCACAAAGCCCTGAGGCATGAAGTGGATAATTTTTAGATTAGGGATGATAATGGAGCGGCTCTTTAAATATTTTCCTGCGGTAATTACTGGTTATCAGCTCTAATCGCTGCTGTTTGCAGCCGCCGCACGATGGGAACGCTCAGGAGCTACTCAGTCTTTCCTGGCTGCCTTTTGTTTCGTTTCTTGGATTTTTGCTTTTTCTTTTTTTCCTCCTTTCTCTCTTCATCCCTCAGCTGTTTCAGAAGGGGAGAGGGGCTGGGGCAGGGGGCTCCCTGGCTGCCCTGGCCTCCCTCGTGCCCAGGCACTGACAGGTTGTGTGTTTCTGCCCCAGGAGAAGCGCCCGTGAGATTCAGTGCAGGACCCCCCCAGGGCACACCCCCGGCGGCTCCCCCATCCTCATCAACATCAACCGGGCAGAGCTGAGCAACCCAGAGGTGAAGTACAACTACACAGAGGACCCCACCATCCAGAAGATTGATCCTGAGTGGAGCATCAACAGGTGAACTTGTGGGATGCATGGAGGACTGTTTCCCATGCAGATTTCCCACTCCTGGTGGCACATCTCAGTGCTGTGATAACTGCCAGGCTGTACTCCAGAGATGTGGCAAGAGGAGCGTGAGCAATGGCTTGGCACCAGGGCCCTGCTAACTCCTGGCCTACAGTGCTCAGCCTGGCAGGGGGCAAGAGCAGAGAGTGCATTGGATCTGCTTAATTTCAGCTTGACATTTGGCGGCGGCAAATAAAATTAAAATATTTCCCATCGGGGGATTTTTTGAAATGTTTACATATTTTTCTAAAAGGTTTGAATTGGCTGGAGAGGAGGCGAAGGAATCCATTAAGTGCTAATGCCAAGGGAAACCTTCCCCAGGCTGTTGATGAGGAGCGAGGTCCCCAGAGGCATGGCCAAGGTCTCTGGGACCATGGAGTTTTTAACACCAAGTGATGGAGAAAACCTGGCAGAGTTCAGCCTCTCCTGTCACCCACTGCCTCTGTGGTGGAGAAAGGATGGCAGAGAGGAGCTTGTAATTCTTGGGATGCTTTCCTGTTGTGAATGCTTAGTTGACTTTAGCCTGAGAGCCATGTTCAGGCCCTAAACCTGCACAGAGGGGGGGGATGTCAGTGTTAATTACCAGGTTTTATATCTCTAGTTGGCCCTTGGGTCAGCTGAAATTATTTGACATTGGTGCATGCCAGCTGTGCAACAAATGGGTGGGATAAGAGATCATGGAACATGGTAGCTCACCCAGGCTGGGGCAGATGGGCATCTGGCTGGAGATGGTGGCTGCTTCCTTCCTAGAACTGGGGATCCAGTGCCAAGCTGCCTTTCCTAACCCGTTGTCTCCATGTCTCTAGTGGTGGGACATTGCTGACTGTGACTGGCACCAACCTGGCCACCATCAAAGAGCCCAGGATCCGGGCCAAGTACTGCAGCTCTGAAAGGGAGAATGTAAGTGGTGCTGTCTGGGGCTGGGGCAGAGCAGAAAAGGGAGGGATGCTGTCTGTGTGCAACACAGGGCAGAAAGCGTGCCCTTTGCCCTTCAGGTGTGACGGTCTTGAGAAGATGAGGTCTGGGGGCTGCTGCCCCAAAGAGAGGCACCAGTCTCTCTGCAGAGCCTCCAGCCAGGTGCTTTCAGGAGAGGGCTGAGATCTCAGCATTCAGAACTGGTGCGAGGTTTGTGAGATATCTATAAGATAGTGACAGAAAGAGCCCATCCCCAGTGACATCTTGCCTGCCACTCTGCACATCCATTGCAGGCAGGAGTCTTACCTGCCCTGGGGTGGGATGTGATGCCTGTTGATGGAACAGAACAGGAAGTTCCAAATCTAAACCCTGTGTCCAGAGTCACTGCTTTCAGGAGATCCTTGTGGGGTCTGATCCTGACCACCTTGTTGGCAGTGGGTCTGACCTCGTTCCATGCCTCCTGCAGAACTGTACGGTCTACAACGACACCACCATGGTGTGCTACGCTCCCTCCATTGACAACCCTCTGCGTAGCCCTCCGGAGCTTGGTGACCGCCCAGATGAGATCGGCTTTGTCATGGACAACGTCCAGGCCCTGCTGATCATCAACACCACCAATTTCGTCTACTACCCAGACCCTGTCTTTGAGCCACTCAGCCCCACAGGGATGCTGGAGCTGAAGCCCAGCTCTCCCCTCATCCTCAAGGTAAAGAGTCTGCACCTGGGGGCAGCGATAGGGACATGTCCCTCTGTGGAGGTGGCATTTTGTCTCTCCTGGAGCAAAGATTTTGCCATGTGTTGAGTCTCATTCCTTGTTCCCTTAAAGGGCAGGAACCTGCTCCCGCCGGCTGCTGGTAACTCCCGCCTCAACTACACGGTGCTGATCGGAGACACTCCCTGTGCCCTCACGGTCTCTGAGACACAGCTCCTCTGCGAGTCCCCCAACCTCACTGGCCAGCACAAAGTCACAGTAAGTGCTGACACTGGTGCTTTTGCTCCTTGTGCCTCATGTGTCTCTGAATTTCATTCTTTATCCCAGCACAAGCCCTGCTGTGTGCTCATCCTTGAATGAGGACCAGACAGTAGGTGTATGCAAAGGGGCATCCTCAGGAATCATCTTCCTGCTCCCTAGGCATCCCTCTTCCTAATTACATGTTTGGTTGGACCAAATACTTTGTCACGCTCCTGCACACTCAGCTTGGTGTTACTGTTCCCTGGCTGGCACTAGGTGCAAGGCGAGGGGGGGGATTCCCACCTCTCCCCTCCAGTGCTGGCACATGCTGCAAGGCAGGCTCCTTTGTTTGTGGGGTTGTAGTGCAGCAGTGCTCATGCTCCAGGACTCTGCCGTGTTAAAAGGGACCCAGCACAGTCCTCCCCAGGCTCCCCATCCATGGGGAAACTCTCTTTACATCCCATCTGTTACCGTAATGTTGTCTGAATGAGACATCAAACTCTCTGCCTGCTCCCCGTGCACTGGCAGCGTGTGTGCTGCATGCCATTAAAGCACCTCGCACTGCTCCGGACCAGCCCCTGCCATAGCTGCATTTGTCCACATCATTCATGCCGTGGGCTGAGAGTCATGCCCAGCTCCCAGCACAGTGGGCACAGCAGGGAGAGCTACCTGTGGCACATACTCCCTGACAGCAGGTCCAATTTTTTCCCTGCCATGGTGCAGATCAAGGCTGGAGGGTTCGAGTTCTCTCCGGGGACACTGCAGATCTACTCAGACAGCCTGCTCACCCTGCCCGCCATCATCGGCATCGGGGGTGGCGGCGGCCTGCTCCTCCTCATCATCATCGTTGTCCTCATCGCCTACAAGCGCAAGTCCCGCGATGCTGACCGTACCCTGAAACGGCTCCAGCTGCAGATGGACAACCTGGAGTCCCGGGTGGCCCTGGAGTGCAAAGAGGGTGAGGCATCCCTTTGCCATCAGCGTGGGGGTCTTTGGGTGTTTCTTACTGCTCCAAAGCTCAGCGTGCTCCTTTCCTTCCTGCCTTTCAGAGAGGAAATGGGAATGGGCAAAGCTGCTTTGTCAGTGGAAGTTAATTCATTTTAGGTGGGATTTGGGGATTTTTTCAGTTAAGAAGTTCTTCTCCATTTCTCCAAGTGGGAGAAAAGAGAGCAACCAGGGTAGCGAAGGCCTCCTGTGAGTGGGCAGTGGATCTCTCATTATGTGACAGACAGATGCTGTGAAATTGGACAGAATTCCTTGTATGATACTGCTGATAAAACCTAATTGCCCATTATCCCCTGAGCTGGCTCCAGAGGCCCCGACCCTGCCAGCCACAGCCACAACCAGCCCGGACGCTGCAATGAAGCAGGCACCGAAAACAAGATAATAAAAAGGGGAAAGAAAGACAAACCTTTGCTCCCCCAAGTCTCCATCCCTCCACATGCCTGCGGATGGCACTGGTGACAGGGAGAGGGGAGGGAGCTGGTGGAGGGGATGGTGTCTTGTCTTCCACAGCTGGCAGATAAAAGGATCTGCTTTTAATTAAAAGGCACAATCTCTTCCCTGCCTTTTCTCTTTTCTAGTCCCGCTAGTTACAGATAAGATAGCACGCCTTTCAAGCTGACGGTTTGTTTTTTCTCATCAGGCTGACGAGCCTGCAGTCCTCTGCCTGGCTTTCAGCTCCCTTTAAAGTGCTGTTAATTTGATTTTTCTGAGGGTTTTCTCCCCCCACCGCAACCCAGTTCCCTGGTGCATTTCCAGGACTCTTCTCCTATCAGCTTTTCCCTGTAGGTGCAATTAAAGGTTCAGGACCCCCCTGGATCATGTTCCCCTGGGGGTCACAGCTGCCTCTGCTAGGATCAGGAGGTTCCGGGGTGGGTGTGTTCAAGCTCTTCTCTCAAGTAGTATTTAGGTCAAAAAGAAATGAGTGCAATCTTGTGGTTTAGGCTGACGTTTTCCTCAAGAAGCTTGTTTTTTGTTCAAACCTTGCTGTTCCCCCCTGCCTCCAGCATCCCTGGGAGGCTGCAAGTGCTGGGCAGGGGGGATTTGACCTCCCTGAGACCTGGCAGTTCTGTTCCCAAATCTGCCACTTCATTTATTCTGGGGATGTCATCCCCACACTCTGCAGCTCAGTTTCTCCATCTGTGAGTTGGGGACAGCAATCACAGCCTGCCAGGAAGATGAATGCTGAGAATATTCATGCCTTGGGGAGGGTCCACCCATGGGGTGCTGGGGCTGTGATGAGGGGCTGAGTGCCAGTACTGTGTGCTGAGACTCCAGAATATGTTGTTTAATTCTGCTCTTCCCACCCTAGCTTTCGCTGAGCTGCAGACAGACATCAACGAGCTAACCAACGACCTGGATGGGGCTGGCATCCCCTTTCTGGATTACCGCACCTACGCCATGCGCGTTCTCTTCCCAGGGATAGAAGACCACCCTGTGCTGAAAGAGATGGAGGTGTGTGGGTCTGTCTGTCTGTCTGTGTAGTGTTTCACATGGGGGATGTGCCCCTGCACAAGTCCCCGGGCAGGATGCTTTGGCTGGATGCTGGCTCGGCGTGGTGCATCTCTCTGCGTGGCAGCCAGCGTGGATGTGGACTGGCTGCCAAATGGTTACTGCGCTCTCTGACATTAATATCAATATTTATATTAATATCATTGCTGCTGTCATTTTCTACAGCACTTGCTTTATTCAATTGGGTTTGTTTGATGCCTGACCGGTCGCTTGTTTTTAGCAGGGTTGTCTGACATCGCCTGCTTGCTTGGCTCCATTTCCACATGCAGAGCCTATCCTTGGCATTCTTCCTCTGCTCCCCAAACCAGCTTCTTCTCTTCTCCTGGCCTCCCCACTTCTGTATAATTTAGTGCATGCAATTGCACAGCAATTGCTTCTCATGTGCTGCGCTGCTGAGGCTACTCTTGATTAGAGGAAGGAGGGGGGTGACCTTCGCTTCCCCTCACTGCTGACCCAGCACAGTAATTAATGTCAACGTGGGCTTCACAATGTATTTAGGAGAAGTAATTGGCCCTGGTGCAAGATGCATGGTCACTAATTACAACACAACAAGCTCTTACCAACTGCAAGTGCACGTGCTGGTGTTGTACGCCAGCATGGCTACGGCGTGGGCCCTGGCCTTCTGCCTGCTCTGTTTCCCCAGCCCCTAATCCCAGCTCTGGAGGGTGGTGGGGACCCCTGTTTCCATGGATTTCCCCTTGCAGCTCAGGTTTCCGGATGCTCAGAGCCAAAGCAGGCGTGTAGGTCTCCCTGGGGCACAGCCCTTCCTGTCTGTGCAGATGCCTGGCTCTCCTCTCACCTCTGCTCTTGCTCTTAAAGATTTTTCCTAAAGAGGGAAAGTGGAAAGGCTATCAGAGGAGAATTTTTTGCATTTGCTGTGGCAGGCTGGGTGAACTTTATCCACTTCCAGCTTCTGACTCAAAACATCCTGCTTGAGAGAGCACACCAGCTCAGCCTGGCCTGGGAAGCAAGGGGTTAAATTTGCAAAGGGGAAAAAAAATCCCCAAAAGAGATTAAATAAAGCAACTAGAGTTGTGTAAGCTTCATATAATTTAATCAGGTTTGCTTTTATTTGTCTCTTTACTCAGAGTGTAACATTAGCTATTGCAAGTGATGGAATGAAGCAGTGCTTGCTCACACACATGCTAATCCACAGTGAGCACTGGTACCAGCTTCCTTCCTGTGCAGGGTTCGGGGGGGCTGGTTGCTTTGTGAGAATTTAAGCCTGATTAAATATTTAATTCAGTATTGTTCATTTATTTCTGCTAATGATCAGCAAGTTGAACACGGGGGCTTGGAACTGACAAGGACTTGGTGGGAAAACAGGGTTTTTGTCCAGCAGGAAAGAGTGTTTTGGAGAGGGGAAGTTACGGCTGTGAGGAATTTCACTGAACTGATGAGCACCAATCCAAAGTTTTGATTGAAGTGAAATGATTTGATGTGTCAAAACTCAGTTCTTCATTTTGAGTTGGTGTTTTGAAGTGAAAAGTGTTGTTTTGTCTCCAAATAATGACATGAAGTGAAATTTAATGCTCATTCTCCCAATCAGGAAGACAAGGGGGGGAATTAAAGAAAAAAAATGATGTTTTACCTCAGGAAGGCTTTTATTCAGAGGAAACCATCTTTTCTAATGGGAAAATGGAGTATTGTAAAAATATTCATTTCTGATAACAAATGTAGTGAGTGCTGGCCAGAGCTGGGCTGCTGATGGCAATGCAGGTATGAAAGCATCTGAGCCCAATCCCTGCTGGGTCCTACGTGGCCAAATATGGCCAGAAATACAACTTCAGATGTCTCACAAGTAAAGGAGCTGTTGTAGGGTGTGTCTGCAGTGGGACAGAGCCAGATTTCTGCTATTATTTCCCTATCTGAAATCCATCCCCCCTCAAACCAGGCGGGTTTGATGCTGGTGGAGCTCAGGGTTGTGGTTTTATTTGCTTTCTATGTAATACCCAAAGAGCATGTTGCAGTGATTTGGGTGGGAATTGAGCTGCTTGTTAGCTGAAATTGAAAATTATAATCTGTGTGTGTGCTTGGGAAAGAAGGAGTATTTGTTTATGGGAGGGAAATGTGTTTATGTGTCTGCACACAAGTGGGAGAGAGGCTTTGTGTGGAAGGGTGTGTCTGTATAGACATGTATACGTTGATGTCCTGAGACTGTGTTAAGCTGATGCTGGGATTTTACAAACTAGATAACTCTTCTAGAGGGGAACTGAGACTGATCACCAAAGGGGAAGCTTGATAGTAGGGAGAGACCTAATCTAGCTGCTTTTTGACCCTTTTTCATAATTTCCTTATGTGGGATTGAGGGTGAATTCAGGGTGTGGTTCAGCCCAGCCACCTTCTCGTCACCTCCCCGTCATGCCTGTCTCTCAGCTTTGCTCTATCCTTGCAGGTCCAGGCTAATGTGGAGAAGTCCTTGACCCTCTTTGGTCAGCTCCTGAACAAGAAGCACTTCTTGCTGACCTTCATCCGTACTCTGGAGGCCCAGCGGAGCTTCTCCATGCGGGACCGCGGCAACGTGGCCTCGCTGATCATGACAGCACTGCAGGGTGAGATGGAGTATGCCACGGGGGTGCTGAAACAGCTCCTGTCCGACCTTATTGAGAAGAACTTGGAGAGCAAGAACCACCCCAAGCTGCTTTTGCGGAGGTGAGCGTCCCCCTGAGAGGCTGGAGCTGCGGAACAGTGCCCAGGCACTTCTGAGCATGGTGATGTGAGCCGGTGTCCTTTGGGGCCGCCGCCGGTGATGGCTTTGGTGGTGGCTGTGGCAGTGAGAGCACTGAATGTGTGGTCAAGCATTTCCTTGCTTGTCTGTGTGCAAGTATGAGAGGGATGTGGGACTACCTGGCCCCAGCCAGCTCAGGAGCACCCGTGGGAGGTTGTCGCTCCAGCTTGGCCACATGCTGCAGGGGAAGGAGAGCAAGGTGCTCACCAGCTGTTCAGGCTGGTGCAGGTAGGGTACATGCTAGTGTCAGGCACTGTGGTGTGCTGCTGTAGGTCACCTGGAGAAGGGAAGGTGACCAGGTGGTCCCCCACATCTCTTGGCATGTGGAGCAGCCTTTCCTGCTGGCTGTGTGGGTGCCACCGTGGGCTGGCAGCAGGCAGGAGTCCTCCCTTCCTCGCTGTCTCCTCAGGGCTTACCCGCCTTGCCAGTCACACGGGGGTTTCCTGGGAAAGTCGCTCAGATCTCGGCAAGCCGGGAGTCTCACCGGGGCCCGGGGAAGTGCAAGCAGGAGGCAGCCTGCCAAGCCCTGCCGTGAGTCTGCCTGCCCCATCAATATTTAACGATAGCTCTGAGCTCTCCTTCATCACGGGCTGATGAAGATTGAAAGATACACCAAGTCCTGAACAAAAACTATTAATAAGCTCCACTGGTTCAGCTCGAGGCCCTCCGTGCCATCTTCTCCCTTTGCACGCTATGCGGTGCCTCCCCATCCCCACACCCAGCAGCCTGGTGCCACCAGCCTTTGGCAGAGATGCAAGGATGGCTGAGAGGCACAGGGCTGGCAGGTCACCAGAAAGGCTCAAGAAACCCAGGGCATCTTTCAAAGATAACTGATGTTCATGGCATGGCCAGACTGGACAAAGCCTGTCAGGTTTTGTATGCTTGGCCCTGGGGAAACACCTGGAGAAGGCCCAGATATGAGCTGGTCCCAGTTACGTCCGTGTTGCCCATCTCATTAGGCAGGTTGCTTTCTTACTCTCTCTGCTTCATTTATCACATTACAAGGGTTTCCTTAATGTCTCAAAGCATCTCCTTAGCAGTGTGTTGTGCTGTCTGGGAGTGGGGTGGGTCCTGGAGGTGCCAACCGCTGTTCCCCATCCCTCTGCCCTGATTGCATTCCTAGGCTCTTCTCTTCCAGTCGTTCCTCCATAACACCAGGTTTCACTGAAATATTTAGAATGCATTTCCAGCTCCTGAAGTAAATCAATAAAATATAAATAAAAGGCATCATGGGGAGGCCGGCAGCAGCAGTGACTGAGCTGTGGCAGCAGCACAGGGGCAGAGCCCAGCCTGCACCAGTGCCCAAGGACTGCCAGTCCCCAGCCACAGTGTTCGAGGGCCTTTGCAGTTAGGACAGGGATAAGTCCCCCAGCCAGCACCTTGCTTGTGCCTCCCTGAGTGATATTTAACAAAGAGACACTGTTCTTGAAGCCACAGTGCAGAGCGAGTGGTGCTGAGAGCTGTGCTTCTCTATCTGTTTGATGAGCCTTGCTGTTGGGTGTGAGAGTGTGCTTACTGCCCAGGGCAACTGGATTAGCGTTGATCTAACTGGGGAGAGCTGTTACTTATTTATTTGGTTGTTGGATAATCCCCCCATTGCTGTGGCATCTGGCTTTATTATGGATAAAGACAAACATCTGCCAGAGCCTGAGTGGTGGCACTTCAGATAAGCATTATGGGCTTGTCAGGTCCTTTCTAGGGCCAGGGAGGATGTCTGCTGAATAGCTGCAGTCCACTTCTCCCTTGGCTTTCTCTCCATGTCCCTTTCCTTCTCCCTTTTTTTGTTCCCTGTGGTGAATTATTCTTTCCTGGTGGGGTCATGAAGCCTTCCCTTCCCTGAAGGCTCAGGTAAGGCCATCCTCAAATGGTTTAAGGAGGGTCTGCTATTCCAGGGAGGGCAAAAAGGGCTAAGCCCCATTAGCACAAGAGAAAACCTTGGAAGGGAGGACCATATGACACTGAGTCAGCTTGAATAAACTCTGGGAAAGTGGATTTCCTGCCCCAGCCATCTGGTCTTTGGGAGCTGCTCGTGGCCCATCTGCTGGGCATGGCACTGTGGTTGGGCAATGCATGGAATTGGGCAGTGGGACTCCTTCTGGTGGCTCTAATATTTTGGTTCCTTCTGGATTTTGTTTCTTGAGTCAACCATTTGTATTTGTTTCCCTATTGCAAGAAGAATGCAGCCCTGTCCCTGGGGTTATTAGTATTGCCTGTGCTTTCAGGACCATCTGCATCTGCAAGTGGCTGATGTGATAATTAATGAGTGGATAAGCTGAAGGTTTTAGAAGGAGTGAAGGCCATGTTAAAAATAATGGACATGTTAAGGGGAGTTTTAATCTTATGGCAGAGAGATAAGGTGTGGTGCAGAGACAGGCAGGTTAAGCTGCACCTGTGGGGCTGCAGGGTTCACCAGGGTCTGGTGTCACCCTCAGCTCCCTCTGTGCCTCCATGTCCCTCTCTCTGCTGGTGTGGCACATCCTGGCTGCAGTACCAGCACCCTGAGGTCCCTCATTCTGTTCAGACCTACCACGCTTCACACCCTTCCTGAGGGAGGCTGCTCTCATTTTTGTGCATGGTCCCCAGCAGACACAGGCAACTCCCTGGGCCTTCCTTGCTGTACTGCTTTGGAGCACAATGGCATCTGGGTTTGAATTGTGCTTTAGGAAACTAGGGGTAATATATAGGTTTTCTCAAGGCAGCTTTGGCTGCTTCCTTTAACTGCATATCCAAAAGCTGAGAGGCATGGCTCCATTTTTAAATTTCTTTTGGGGCAAGTGGGTGCAGCACTGTACGCTTGCAGACTCCTGCATCACCACTGCACTCCAAGGAGACACACAGCAACTCTAAACTTCACCATACAGGCATGGAAGGGTTAAATTCCAAGCCTGGCACAGTGTGTGTTCCAAAAGTACACGGAAAACAGGTTAAGTTTCCAACCTCTGCTCTTAATCCCTCCTTCTTCAATCCTCTTGTTTTCAGCTGAATTAGTAGTGAGGATAAGTTTGATTAAAAACTATTGAGCCAAAATATTTGGGTCAAGTTTCCAGATCTAAATCTGGTTGTGGCTTAACCAAGGCCATGTACCAGTGGACTGGTGGTGGTCAATGTCCTCTTGCTCTACTATGGGCTTTGATGCTTTAGGGATCAAGGGCTGCTTCAGGGGTGGCAGGGAAGTCCCATGTCACCAGTAGGGGTGGCCTGCATTGGGACAGTGGCCGTACTGAGGGCACTGCAGGACAAGAAGGCAACTGCAGCTCTCAGGCAGGGAAAGGGGCTTCTGTCTTTGCCTTGCAACCTCAGCCCTTCTTTCAGGTTGTACTTTAACTGAGGAGCTTGAGGTAGGTGTGGGGACTTTGTACTTGGCTTAGGTGCCTCATACAATCCTCCTGTGGAGAGAGCTGCCTGGTTCCAATAGGACATCATACAGGAAACAAAGTTCATTGAAGTAGAAGGTACCAGGGAGAAGCAGAAAGCTTCTCATCCCCTGATGAGACTCCCGATGGGACAAGGTTGAGCTTGACTTGTTGCAGTTCTCCAAATACACTGGAGACCAATTTGCTTTTCTCTCCTGGGGGCTGCTGATGGGCAGGCTTTCCAGCAGAGCTTGTGCTGTGTCCGCTTGTGCACCTCGCTTTGAGCCTCCTTTCCAGATGAAGCCTTTTAAAGCCAAAAATAATTTAGCTACAGTCTAAGGGTGAAGTGGCAATGGGTGAGATCAGAGACCTTTAATATTCTCTGCTGATGGCTTTGCTCTCTACCTTCCCTACAGAACGGAGTCAGTGGCAGAGAAGATGCTGACAAATTGGTTCACGTTTCTGCTGTACAAGTTTCTGAAGGTGAGTTTGGGAAGGGATGGCAACCCTCCCTGTGGATAGGGAGGTGGTTTCTGCCTCACTGGGCCAGGTAGCGTGCTATCCAAAGCCCAGGCTGACATGCTCCTGAGCATCGCTGCTCCCTCCCAGAGCAGAGATTGCTTCCCAGATCTTTGTTTCCATCCTGGTTTTCTGAGATGTGATTCTGGTCGCCTTATTGGGAAATAGCTGAGATTGGAAAATGAAATCCAGGTCGGGATTGCTTAATGCATACTGGGTTTGAGATTTTAACAATGGTGCCCTGAGGAAAGATAAATCTGAAACAACTCAGCTGAGTCTTAGAGTGGTCCCCATTCCACTCTTCTTGCCTTTGCTTGTGTAACTCAGGAGGAAAAAGCCCCGAGAACTGATCCTTCTGTAACTGCGGCTGTTTCTGTCTTTGAGTTGTAGTTTGATGAGCTGCAGTCTTCATGCAATGCCGCTGCTTTTCCTTCATCTCTCCAACACTGAGGTTCTCTGGTAGGGGAATTGATTCCTGCAGGCATCTCCACTTCTGCTGCTGCTTCCCCTGCCCAAGGTGCCCTGGTGGGGATGGATGCCTTGAGGGGCTTGTTGACAGCCAGGGACAGGGCTCTCCACTGCACCTGCTTGAGGCTACAGAGCCTTTTAGCTTGAATTCATCTGTTTCCAATTTCATTGGGGCAGCAGAAGAAGAGGTCGCCACAGTACAAGCTCTGTTTTTACCAGTGGTGCATCTGCCCATATTGAGAACATTTATTCCACCAGCACCAGTGCTTCCACCTGCTAGAGCTGCACCAGTTTCCATGCAGAGTACACAGCAGCAGCTGCAGCATGTGGACCCCAGGCTCAGTCCTGCTGCAAGTTTGGAATGACTGCGATGTGTGAACGACCCCTGCGATCCTGCCGCTGGTTTGTCAGGCAGCAGGGCTGTTTCTTGGGACCCTGCCTGGTGTTGGTGCAGTGAGACTGGGTGGCACATGGCTGTTTTTGTTGGATTTCATCCCTCATTAAGATAAAGAGGGTTTGAACTATTTCCAGCCAAGAGATGAGAGCGAGCAGGAGTCTCAGCAGAACTCAAGTGATTGTCAATGAGAGGTGATTTATAATATCACTTACATGCACTTGGCTTTTTGCCACTGTCGAGGAATAGCCTGTATCTATAAAAATCTATCTAGCATGCTGGAGATTGCTTGTCAGGGGTGAGAGAGGAGGAGAGCTGTGCTGGTCATAGGGAGATGTCAAACCTCCCACCACCCCTTTGTGCCAGGGCTTTGTCCAGCAGGGCCTTTTTGTATCAGCCATACCCAGTGGGATCGGGTAGAACACTGGCAGAAGTCTCTTTGGGCTCTGTGAACTTGGTAGGACAGGCACAAGTAGCTGTTCTTGTGGATAAACTCCTCCAAGGCTCCTTGAAGTGAACAAGGTTATGCTTTGGCTGTGCAAAGTGCAGTGCACAGCTTATGAGCACCCACAACAGCATCTGGGGACATTGTGTGTGTGACATCCTTGACCTGTCCCTGGCTGGACTGAGCCATGTTCAGAAGCTACTTTGGATTGGCTCATGCACCGCCAATGTACTGCATCTGTCCTTGTCCCCCTTCAGAGAGGCTTCTGGGCACATTAGCAGTTGTGGAGCAGGTCTGAGGATAAGGAGTAGCAGGTGAGAGGTGTGAGGATGGTGGAACCAGGGCAATTCCTCTTTATAAAAAAGTCCTTGGCTACACCATGACTTAGGCTTGGGAATACACCTCCAGTCTCTTGGTGGTAGCAGCAGGAGAGAGGTACAATCTAGGTGCGCCATTACAAGAGAAACACACAGAGAGGGCCTGGATGAACTTGCTGGCTGTGAAATTTGTTGCGCTGGGATTCATCTCCTTGGGAAGTGGTTGAAACTCCACTGCTGGAGTCACTTGAGTTAAGCTGGAAGAGACTTGAGGATGTGCTCATGCCCTTTTCTGAATCAGTCCCACCAGAGGAGGCCCACGAGGCTGTTCTTGCCTGTCTCTGGACAGTGAGGATCACAGATGGCAGCAAGAGCAGGAAAAGGCCGTGGAGTAGATGGAGATTATCACAGCAGACAGTTTGCCAGCAGGGAAAGTGCCCCAAGCTGCAGTAATTGTGCATGTATATGAGGCAGACAGCCAGGTGCCAGCTTCTGGATCAGCTCTCAGCAAACCTGCCTGAGCAGGGCAAGCTGCACTGGGCTGGGGGCAGGCACAGGACAGCCCCTCACGCCCAGGGCCAGCAGCGTGGGGAGCCAGCGAGGGCTGGCACTTTCAGGACCCTGTAGTAGCATTTATCAGACTCTTAATGAGACACCTTAGGGAAAGGGAGATGGATAAATCGAGACAAGTGCTGAAAAATGCACAATATTAGGTGCCTGATGAGCTAGATCTAGTCAGTAAGACAGTTTGGGAATTAGCTGGCTCATCTCAGCCTGCTCCCAACGTATCAACACAGGCATGCACAGGGTATCTGCAGCTGCCCTCCTCCAGCTTGGCTTCCATGGAGAGCCCCCAAAGCTCCCCTCAGTCAGGGTCCCAGCAGTGAGCAAACTGCATAAGGGTTGGCAAGGTGGGCACAGTCACATTGGGGGACAGGCTGCCCTTCATCAACCTGAGGGACCAGCTGGCCACATCTCAGTGGTCTGCTTCTGTATTTCACCTGATGGGATTTATCTCAGGTCAGCTGCCCAGCACTGGTTTCTTTGGTCCCTGTTCATTTTGTTGGTCTCTGTCAAAGATGATCCCTAAACCATCCTCATCTGCATTGTCTCAGTGAGCTGTGACCCACAGCAGCACCTTGGCCCTGGTCTTCAAGAGCCAGTGGGGACAGTGAGGCTGGGAGTGAGGTGTTGCATTTTAAGGGTAGGATCCACACTAGGAACAGACAGAGAAGCCAGTGTAGGAAAGACTGAGCCCATGTCTCTTGGTGTGAATCCCTGGAGGTGGGTGCAGAGCTGAAGATGTGGGGGCAGCACCTGTACCTTACAGGAGAGGTGAAAGCTGTGGGCTGAGACTGCAGCAACCATGGCAGATGGAAGCAAGAGTCCTGCTCCAGGCTATCCTCCATCCATGCCACTTCCACAGACTTGGAATTTTCACAAGGAGTTTTCGCAAGCAACCAAAAAAGGCAACTTAAGTCTTTCCTACCAGAGGGGTAGGCTTGAGGTGCCCAGGGACCCCTGGGCTCTCACCACTCTGCAGCCAGCCTCTCCATGCCAGGCAGCCAGCAATGTGCAGCCTAGCACCCACTCGGGTCTCTCACTTTTCCAAGCTGCCTTAATGAAGCCAAGTTTGCAAATGAAACATAATTTCAAAGACAGGCATGTTGTCGGAAGGTCTGGGGATGATGTATGCCTGTTCCTGCTCGTTAGCAGCTGTCTCTTTAATTACCGCAGATGCTAACGAGATGCTAACAGCATATGGTGACAGGGAGAGCAGCCGCACTTTGCACCAAAGTACAATTTATTTGTGAGGCGGCCGGGAGGAGGGATGAGGGCTAGTGGGGTAAAATCTGCTGGGACTTCTCTCCATCCTCTCTGTTCCCAGTGTACTCTTTTTCCTCCCTTAGAGCTAATACCTGTATCTGGAAGGGCTCATTGGGATGCAGCTCAGGGGACATGTTTGGGCCCTGGGTTATGGATGGGTGTCCACTCCCAGTCCTGCTATGCCAAATCCTGGCTCCAGGCTGGTTGGTGCTTCCAACCTTGGCAGGTCCTTTAGTGTTTCTGAATCCAGCGTGTTTTAGGGGGAAGTGTCTGGTCCAGTTTCCCTCTCCCTTCCTCACATCTATGAGATAGATGCTGATGTGGCTCTGTTTGGTAGCTAAAGCTGGCTCTGACTTCAAGGCTCTGGCAGTGGAGATGCGTAGGTGGCGAATGGTTTAACTGCAGGAAACATCATTGCCTGGCCCCCTCCATCAGCTGGAGACTCAGCGTAGGGATGTCTGTGGGTTGCTCCCTTGCTTTTCCTTTCCAGTGGGTCTGGCTGGCTGTGCCCAGCTGTCATTTGGAGAAACCTCCTTTGACCTCCTCTCATGTGAGACTGGGCTCCTGGCAGATATCAGAACTGCATTGTGATATCTGGGCAAGAGCCCCCGGGCTGTCCCACTGCAGCATGCCCTTTCCAGTCCTCATGTGCTTCTCTTGTCTGGAGCAGCTCAAAAGACAGGCTGTATCCCATACTCAAGGTCCCCAGATTCCATCTGCTCTTCAGTAGACTTGAATTTACACTTTTTTGCTCATCTTTGGTTTTCAGAATGAGCAGAATTCATCTGGAAGTATTTGGAAGCTCTGGGAATCTGAGCCTACAGGTTGATAGACAAACAACTTCCAGTGGGCTTGGAAGGAGAGAGCAAGTTCCTTCACAGGATGAATTTTACCATGGACCCCCTTCCTTGCAGTCTTGAGCAAAGGATGGAGACTCTTTATAATGCTGGGTGGGGATTGATGCTGCAGGGCCACAGGAGACTTCTGACGTGATGGTGGTTCTTGAAAGGCAAAGCTGGTGCCTGGCACCTTCTAACTCCTCTCTCTCCTCTCCTCCCCTCCATCCCCCCTGTCCCACAGGAATGTGCTGGGGAACCACTTTTCATGCTCTACTGTGCCATCAAGCAGCAGATGGAGAAGGGACCCATTGATGCCATCACAGGAGAGGCTCGCTACTCCCTCAGTGAGGACAAGCTCATCCGGCAGCAGATTGACTACAAAATGCTGGTTAGTGCAAGCAGAAGCCTCAGTGGTACTGATGCTTGCCAGGACTTCCAGGTCCAGCTATTTAACAAGGTCTTGGGAGGCACACAAAATACTTTTAGAGAGAGTTTTGTCTGTTGTTCTCTCCAGCATTTCTGTGGTGCCTCTTACCCTGTGTCTGGGTGGGGCCCATCTCAGACAAGGTCAGAAGCAAGGCCTTTCCTTGGCAATGTTTGCTCTTGCCATGGGCTCAAGGAAGCCAAACGTGAACTGAATCCTGCTCTGTATCTTTCCAAGCAAACCCCTGGCGATGGCAGGTTTGGGTGAGAGATGCTGTTGAGCTTGTGCTATATGGAGCAGCCCATAGCTCATGTTTGGGGGGGGATCAAAATTAGAGCTTTGAGGTTACTGCAGGAGATAGAGAGATACTTCTCTTCCTTCTGAGCCGTGTCCTCTGCCCAGCTAAATGATAAGTCAGACCCTTCCCCTGGCTGAGCCTGCAGCTGTTTCTTCACCTGCAGCTCAGTCTCCACAGGAATGGTTTGGGAGGGGACTGGAGTGTGCCTGGGCATTGCTCCTTCTCAATAGGCTTTGGTGCCCTGGGTGTGGTTTACTGGCCCAGGATTCCTTCACTGACACTGTTCTTCCTTTCTGGGAATTGGAGGTTTGAGAGTGGCAGAGAGAGGTGGGAAAAGGAGAAAGGGGAGCAGGAATGTGTCATGTGGCTACAGCTCCGCAGCAGCTCAAGAGATGAGAAGACACGGCCTGTAGACAGCTGTAGCCTTGTGTCCTTGGACCTGCCTTTGCAGCCAGTGTGTCACAGCCTCTCATTCGACCCTTTCTGACCCTGTGCAGACCCTCAACTGTGTGAACCCTGAGAATGAGAATGCCCCAGAGATCCCTGTCAAGGTGCTGAACTGCGACACCATCACTCAGGTGAAGGAGAAGCTGCTGGATGCTGTCTACAAGGGTGTGCCCTATTCCCAGCGACCCAAAGCCGGGGACATGGACCTGGGTAAGAGACAGGCCAGGCACTTCCCTGTTGGGAACAGGGATGTGACTAAGAGCAGAAGTGCCAATAAATCTATGCAGGGCAGGAAAATCAGCATATCCTACAGAAGCACACTTGTGCTTGTAAAGTCCACTTTTGCCATGCTGGTGGCACTGACTGTGTGTGGGGAGCCCTGGCACAAGAGCGTGGATCCTGCCAGTAGAGGGGTGGGGAGAGGAGCCTCCTTGGCTCTTCTGGGGTCTGAATTGCAGGCTTGAGGTGTCTTGAGATCCAAGGAGGCCAGCAAGAGTTGAGAGTAGTGTTAATAGTCCTGTTCTTAAAGTGGGGGACAGGGGAATGGAGAGGAGCAAAGGTAACAGTCACCAGGGTCAAACTGATGCTGTCTTCCCCTGAGTACTTGGATTTGTCCAACACATTGACAGTCATCAGCCTGGGGCTCAGAGAGGGGTGGGAGGCCTTTCAAGTTGATGCCTTGGGAGTGTGCTCTACCCTTAGCTTTGTGCTCCTATTATCTGCTAACCACGAGCCCTTCTCCCTCTTGGGGACAGAGTGGCGTCAGGGCAGGATGGCCCGCATCATACTGCAGGATGAAGATGTCACCACAAAGATTGACAATGACTGGAAGAGGCTGAACACCCTGGCCCACTACCAGGTAAGGCTGTCCATGATGGACAACATGGAGCAGTCATTGAGCTTGAGCATCTTTTCTCCCTCCTCAGCTTGGTTGGGGCCTGGGCTCAGCTCTCCAGGGCCATGGCCAGGAGGTCTGCAGTCACTTTCCTGCCTGCACTTCATGTTTGTGATCCTTTTAAATGGGGTATTTCCAGGGTTCATAGAGGCTGTTTCCCACTCTGACCTTACTCTGCCATTTTCATGCTGAGCTTTCTGGTGTGTTCCTATTCTGCCCCTTTCCCCGGCTGTCACAGAGATATGTCAGGCTCCTTTGCTGGGAATGGTGTCCCTGGGGTGGTGGCAGTGTCACTGCATCCCTCTGGGGCTGGTTTCTCCCTGTGCTGGGGCTGTTCCCCTGTGCCTCTCTGGTGGGGCAGCCTGCTCAGGCCATTCCTGCCCACAGGTGACGGACGGCTCCTCGGTAGCCCTGGTGCCCAAGCAGAACTCGGCGTACAACATCTCCAACTCCTCCACCTTCACCAAGTCCCTCAGCAGATATGGTGAGTGCACATGGGCATCCTCCTCTGGGCTGGCAGGGGAGGTGGCACTGGGCTGGGCATGTGGACCAAGGCACAAGCCAAGTGACTAGAACTCTAATTCATGTGGACAAAGTCTTGCAAACTCCCAGCTCTCCTGCACGATGCTATTTATTCTAGTGTTGGAGAGGGAGCAGGTGCCCTCGGAGCCATCTTTCTTTGCGCTGTGTTGGACTCAGGGGAAAAAGGCAAATGTTAGATGGCTGCTGTTAAGGGATCTGTTCCTTTTTATTCCCCTGAAATCTAATTAAAATAAGCACAGAGGCACTTAGAGCTTAAAAGAGCAGAGTTGAGGACTCCCACAAACATGCTGGCAGGTGTACGTCAGCCTTGCTTTGGAAGGGAATAGTGTGATCAGCTCAGACTGGCACAGGAAGCATCTGTTGAAGAAAAAAAAACGTGCTGGGAGCCCCTGTACATCAGCCAGGCTTGCCTGTGGCCCAGCAGGCTGTGAGGATGGTCACAGCAGGGCTCCCAGTTCCTGGTGGCTGCAGAGGCCGAATCCCAAAGCTCCTGTGGAGGGAAGGGGTATGATGGGGCTGCTGGTGAGGCAGGGGTGGCAGGGTTGGAGCATCCCCCTGTGCTTGCAGAGAGCATGCTGAGGACAGCCAGCAGCCCTGACAGCCTGCGCTCACGGACCCCCATGATCACCCCTGACCTGGAGAGCGGCACAAAGCTCTGGCACCTGGTGAAAAACCACGATCACATGGACCAGCGGGAGGGCGACCGCGGCAGCAAGATGGTCTCCGAGATCTACCTGACCCGTCTGTTAGCCACCAAGGTATGGCCCACAGACCCAGAGCTGATGCCTGGCTTTTGAAATCTGAGTTGGCAAGGATAGAGATTTGGGTTGTCCAGAAGTGGTAAGCACTATTTTTTCGTTAGCCTCCTGCTCTAGCACAGGAAGAGGTCCTCATTTGGACTCTTTTCTGAGCTGGAGTTGAAGGATTTTTGTTTTGAAACCATTGGTGAATATCCTGAGTGGATTTTTCTATTTGCTTTCTACACCTTTTAGTGTTTTTAACTGTTCCCTGTATCCTTGAGCAGTTGCTGGTCTGCAAAGCAGAGATGCCCTGGGATAGGTGCCTCTTTGGTGTTTGGGATAAAACTGCAGAACTGGTGATGTGGGAATGGTGATTAACCAAACATTTGGCACTGCAGCACGTTCCACTTCCCTCAGCACATACAACACTTTTTTGTTTTGTATGGTGTTTTCTTTGTATGCTTTTAGCATGCCAGATCATAAGGTGAAGGAGATACCTTATCACTGCAGGGTCTGTTTCCCGGTATAAACCACTGAGAACCAGTAGGGTTACACAGACTGCACTGTGCTGCTCTTTCAGGTGTAGGAATAGAAGTGAAATTGGTTTAAAGGCTTACCATTAGTTAAAGACTCACCTCTCTGCTGGCCCAGGGTGTTGCTGAGCAGCCCTTTTCTCTTATTCCTCCCCAGGGCACCCTGCAGAAATTTGTGGATGACTTGTTTGAGACCATCTTTAGCACAGCTCACCGTGGGAGTGCACTGCCCCTCGCCATCAAATACATGTTTGATTTCCTGGATGAACAAGCTGATAAGCATCAGATCAATGATTATGATGTCAGGCACACCTGGAAGAGTAATTGGTAATGGAGAAGAACAGTGGGCTGGGGGGTGGGCTAACAACATCACAGCTTCCAAGCCCTCCCATGGGGAACAGAAATATGTACCTGGAAATGATCCAGGAAAAGAGAGGCCCATATCTCTGTATCTGGGGTGTGGGTAAATCCCTTGCATGCCTTCCTTCGAAGAAAAAATCCCAGGAATGCAGTGCTCCCTCAGCCCTTCCCCGGATCCCAAGCACCACGCTCCCCCTGATGGCTGCAGTCGCTGAAGGCCACAGCGGCTCCGTTCCTATCTCACCTTGGCCTCTCCATCCTCCGGGCTCCTGCAGGGATGCCAGCCCCAGTTCTCATCTCTGTCCTGAAGGTGTTTCCACACTCCTTGCTGTCACTCAGCTGTGCCCTAACAAAGTCAGCCCGGATCTGTGTGCACATCCTCCCTGCCCTTGCCGGCACAGCCAGCCCCTGCTCTGCTAATGCACACTGGGGTGGGGCAGCTCCTGAGACCTCCTGGGTGCTGTGCTGGGGCCAGGGCTCCGGCAGGTGTTAGCTCCTTAGCCCCCGTTGGCATTTTTCATTTCTGCTGCCTCACTGATCTCATCTCTCTGATTTTGCTGTGACTGGAGACGGGTACGTATGTTCCCCGTGTCTGGCATTTGTTAAATGGCAGCCAAATCGCTTTTTTGTAGTTCAGTAACTGTTTGCAATTAGCAGGGCAGGAAAAGAAACATTTTTAAATGGAGATGTGAGAGCGTGGAAGTGCCTGGAACTGATTTATAACTCAGCTTCCTATATTAAAAGAAGGAGTGAAAGGCAAGGGAGGAAAAAAGCCCCACTCTTCAGGGGCTGGGCATGAAGGCTCTTGCATACTAATGCCTGTGCTTATCTCTGGGCGCTAATTCGACGTGTGGAGCTAATTTCTCCAGGCCATTCCCTTCACAAATGAAATATGTACATGCGCCCAGTACCCTCATTAGGAGAGTCCTGGGGAATAAAGTGTGTTTTGTTTAAGATAAAAGCACTCACTGAGTGTAGGTGATGGGGGATGACAGAACGAGGAGGATTTCTGGTGGGGGAGGCTCTGAGGCATTCCCAGGAGAGGAGAGGGGCAGCAGGATGGGGAAGTGGAGCCACGGAGGGTGGCACACGTGTCAGTATGCAGCAAACAACCAGTTGATAGCTTGCCAGGAGACCTGCTGTCTCTGCAGCTGAGAGCTTTATTTCCAGCATCTGAGGCCACCTAACTTTTCCTCTGGTGTTAAATGCACTAATGAATCCCTTGAGGAGTCCGGCTAACTCCCTCCTCTGACACGGGAGATGTGTGAAATGCCACACAGTGCCTTTGAAGGGATTATTAACGTCAGAGAAAGAGACCATGTCTGGTTTGACCCACGGGCTCAGGAAGGTCTCTTCAGTGTGAGTGGATCCTTGGAGAAACCACAGATCTGCACTGCCCTGTTTTGCCTTTGGAGATGTTGGCAGTGCTGAGAAATTTCTTCACGGAGACCTGCAGCCTTTGTGGGGTGGGCAGGGGGGAATGGCTGTTTACCCAGAATATTTGCATCCCTGGAATGCTGGGAAAAGCAACCTACCCAATTCTGGGTCATGGGAAGCTCCGTTTCCACCACTGGAGGTGCATGTATGTGCCAGTTGCCCTGCAGGGTGTGGTTCAGGTGCTGACTCCTATTTCCTTCTTCCCTCAGTCTACCTCTACGTTTTTGGGTGAATGTGATTAAGAACCCCCAGTTTGTGTTCGACATTCACAAGAACAGTATTACTGATGCCTGCCTATCTGTGGTGGCTCAGACATTCATGGACTCCTGCTCAACTTCTGAGCACAAGCTAGGAAAGGACTCTCCCTCCAACAAACTACTGTATGCCAAGGACATCCCCAACTACAAGAGCTGGGTAGAAAGGTGAGTAGACAATAGCTGCTTGCTTCACCTGGGGGACTTGCAGTGGATGCTCATGGATGTGTGGGGGTGTGGGTTGTTGGGAGGGCTCCTCTTGGTAGCTGACTGAAGCAGGACTGTACTAATGCTCTCAGAAGGTGATCCTCTTGTTTGAGGGATGATGCTTTCTCATGATTGTCTCCGGAATGAGTTTGCAGTGACTGTTTTGAAGAGCCATTTATGACTTGCTTAAGGGGTGCTAAAAGCAACCTCCACTATAAGGTTGTCTGATGTTTTCTGTTGTAAAAACTTGGTCTGTACTAGGGAATTACTAACACCTTGCTTGATTGCTTTTGAAGAGCAGTGAGAACTCAGCCTTGGACTAGAGAAGTGCCTTTTTTGTACCGCAACAATACACGCAGGTTTTGCTGAAATGCTTGAAAATTACCATTTCCCAGTGCTCAGGCTGCTGTCTCTGTGCTGAGGAGCAGGGAAAGGAGCAGGTCCCCTGACACCTTCCAACAGCCTCCACCTTCCCTGTTAGCTGAGGAGAGATGTCCCTCTGTCCTGCTGAATTAATGTAGTGTTAAAGGTTCAGGATTTGAATGAGACTGATTGCAAATTGATGCACTCAGGCATAATGTTGTGTTTAGCTTTATCCTTTTGGGAGAGAAACCTAGGAGATGTCCTCCAAAGGCCTCCAAATAGAGCTATGGTTAAAATGTGACCTTCTTGTGAAGTGGAATTTCATAAAACTTAAAAAATGGCCGATTTCAGATTGCTGATGCAACTTTTCCTTTGTGATGATATGCTGGGCTAAAGATGATGCTTTTTCTTAACTGAGGGCCCTTTTTCAGCATCTTGACCAAATACAGAATGAACTAGATGAAGGATGTCCAGACTACAGTAAATGTCATATTCTCTAGCTTGTAAGGGTAGAACTTTGTAGCCTAAGCCGTCCTTGGGTACTCGCTGGTACACAGATATTTTTGTTGCACCATTGGCATGCCTGCTATTTTGCAGGCAAGTACAAAGACAAGCGTCTTCCCTCGAGGAAGGTAGGGCTGGGATCAGAAGGAAAGGTGCCCCTGAAATACAATGCCTGAGATGAGAGATGAGCTGCATTGTAATAGGAGGAAATTCTTTGTGTGGGGCTGGATGGGGCTTTGGAGTGGGGTCCCGTAGGAACATCACAAGCTTCATAAGGTGAATTTCTCTGACCTTGCCATCTCTATGACAAAAATATTCAGCTCTCTGTATGTGCCTGGAAGAAAAAAGGTATAAAACCATTTCAGAGTTAAACATTGGTCTAGACATTCTGTGTCCCTGGGGAGGAGGTGGGAGATCTCAGTGGTGACAGATGTTCCTGACATTGCTTACCTCTGGTGTGGTCCCAGAGACCGCAGATGAGCAGGGGTCAGAGATGCCCTGTGCAGGGGTGACTATGTCTACTACTGTTCCTCTGCTGCAGGGATTTATGGCATAATCAGCATTTCTGGCTTTTGGCACAGTTATAGTCGCAAAGCTTTTCAGAGGAGGGATGGGAGTGGTGCGGGGGTGGCTGAGTGGGGCTGCCAGTCCCAACAGCAGGTCTGTCTGCTGCTGTGGCTCAGGCACCAGCTGAAAAAAGGGCATCCTGCCAATGTGAGGCAGGAATAGCACAGGGAAGGGCTTAGGAAGTGGGAAACCTGGGTAAACCCAAGGAGTCTACTGCTGGGGTCACAGGTGTCCTCTGGAAATGGATGGTGTGACTGGAACCTTGGTCCATGTGAGCCATGCACACTTGTATTGAAAAAGGATGGTTTCTTCCCATCCTATGTGTCATGATAACACCTGGAACGTGAAACTGCTGCTTTAGGAACTGTCACTCTGGGGTGATCTGTCTAGGGGTGTAGGAAATGCCTGGATTAGTCAGAGGTCCTCACCTCAGACCACTGCTCTCCTGGCAGCATCCAGAAATTCTCTTGCATAATTTTCTGGGTATGAAGGAGCCTCTTTGTAAGAACTGCCCAAGTAGTTTGTCACTAGCTGAGTTCAGTGCACTGGGATGGAGTGGATCCTCATATTCATCTTCTCAAGTGGTCTTGCTGCCATCTGCTCCTATCCAAGTTCTTCAGCAGTGTTCCGTCTCAGCGTTCAGCTGATTACACTAATGATGCTAATCACTGTGCCAGAAACTTTACTGAGTGAGGAGTCATGAGAAGCAGAGCAAACCTGAGAGGGGCTGGCACTCTGTATTTCCAGGTGGAAATGCTGGCAGTACTGCTCCCTGGGAGCAGCCAGAGCTTGTTTGCTGTGGGTGGGGTTTATTTTAAAACTAGGCCAGTGGACACAACCCTGGTTTCCAAAAAGTCCTCAGCAGCCAGTCCACTGGTGCATCTGCTTGGTGTAACTCTCCTGCTGTAATGAGATGCTGCAGCTTTGTCCTCTCAGGGTTGTGATGAACATGCTGTTGGATATTCTGTTTTTCCGCTACCACAGCACGTATATCGCTGTGGGGGCAGGATGTCAGCTTGTCATGTGTTCACATCCCAAGTATTTAATTGAATGCAAAGGGGCATTAGGGACGTGGTAGTAAAACTTTGTGTGTTGCTGCAGGTGTGGAGGGTCCTAATGCAGGTGGTTTGGTGGCAAAACATGCCAATGGGATGGGAAGGACAAAAAATGTGTAGTTTAGGAGAGGGTGGAAAATCCCTTAGAGCAACTTTGCTTGGCTTCCCAGCATGGTGAGCAGAATTGGACTGAGCTGGGTACTGGTCCATCAGGACCGCATTCCTGAGGGTGCTGACTGCTCCGTGGATGCTCAGAGCCTTCTTAGTGAGGAGTGTTGTACTGGGTGATTGTATGCCACTGCTTGGAGGAAAGATGCCCTTCTCTTGCCTTTCTAGTGGCTGTTCTCTGTGAGCACTGTGGCAGGGACCCA
Source organism: Bombycilla garrulus (assembly GCA_013400315.1). Taxonomy (NCBI): domain Eukaryota; kingdom Metazoa; phylum Chordata; class Aves; order Passeriformes; family Bombycillidae; genus Bombycilla; species Bombycilla garrulus. Next base: position 412,411 of record VXBU01014877.1, read on the forward strand.
TCCCTTCCTGCCTGTCCCTGTTTCTGACCCACTCCTGTGTTCCTCCCTGGCAGATATTATGCAGACATAGCTAAAATGCCGGCCATCAGTGACCAGGACATGAGCGCGTACCTGGCGGAGCAGTCGCGGTTACACCTCAGCCAGTTCAACAGCATGAGCGCCCTGCACGAGATCTACTCCTACATCACCAAGTACAAGGATGAGGTAAGACGTAGTGAGGCAGAGTCAGGCCTGACCTGCCACTTGAGTCCTTTTGTCCTTGTTTCTGCAGTCCCCTGCTTTTTCCTATAGAATAACACACCGTGAAATGTGGAATAGTGACATATTCCATGTCTGTGCTTGGGCTGGTGGAGGAGGAAATGTTTAGGAAGCATGAAGCCAGGAGTTGGAGTGGGCAGTGCTCATTCCTCATATTTTCTGCAGTGAGTAATGTGGAAAACACCTATTTTCGTACACATTTGGCACATGAGCTCCATGAGGCTGCAGAGTTCCTAGCATTATCTCAGCATGCTTCCCCTATCCACTGCCACCAATCCTGCACCGTGGTGGTACCAGTGCTGTGGGACTGTACAGGTGGTGTTTGCCTCCTCTCCCCAGGGATGTTAGAGGATGTGGTGGCCTCTCCAGTGCTTGTTTTGTGAATGTCAGTAAGGATGGTAAGGAACTCGTCTGTTGTAATTTATACAAATTAATTTCTCAAAACTCTGCTCAAATCCACAGCCTACATCTTATTAAAGCAATAAAATATGTAACTACAGTAAAATATAAGTCTATACACAGAGCACGACAGTACAGGTTTTATTGTCCCAATGAAGGGGTTTGATGACTATTTGAACAGCAGCTAATTTAGGTGACAGAGTGCCAGAACATCTTCCCACTCAGAGCCAGGAGAGGAAATGGGGTCCCTGTTGTACCATGCAGCAATCCCAAGAGGCTTCTCCCAGTGCCTCTTTGAGGTGTGAATTTAAGGGGTCCATGGGCAGGTTGTAGCAGAGCTGACTCCTGGGTCAGCACTGGGATTGTGGTGGCCAATATCCTGTGGAACTTGGTGCTTTACAGGAGGGAAGAGGAGATCCTGGCTTTCCTGGTTCTTGAGAAGATGCAGTGTGGTGGTCACCATGCAGCTGGTGGTCGTGGACTGGTAACCATGCTGGTGGGATCTCTGTGCCAGCCCTTAGACGATTTTGGATGGCACATCCCAGAGGCCCCTGTTGCTCTGGGTAATGGGTTGGCCATGAAGGGGTTTTGGGGTTTTACAGTTTGTACACAGTTCTGTGGCTACCATGAGAGTGAAAATGGAGCAGTCTGGAAGATCTAGATTTGCTGTGGTCCAGCTATCATCCCTGAGCCATCCAGTGCTTGCTTCCTCCAGACTAAAAGTCCCACAATCCTTAAATAAATCCTCCAAGCCCTGGGTGAGAGCATGGAGGGGAGCATGTGAGATGAGCCCGTGGCATTAATGAGCTGCTCTTTAGGGACACAGGTTCTCTTCTTGCCTGCTAACAGCAGCCTGACATCTGTTGAGTGTCTTGCTGTTGCCCGCTCTCTGAGCATCACAAGTGTGTTCACAGCTCTCAGGAACTTCTTTTATTATTTGTAATGGGATTAATAAATCGCAGCTGTTCCCTTTGTTTGTTTTCATTCATTAAGCACAATTATATGCAGCCCGATTGCACCCTCTTTGATGCAAAAAGGGAGAGAATAATTTTTCCTGTTGTTCAGTGCAATAATATGCTGTCATTGGCTGTGAATGAAAATCATAATTAATTTTCATTTGGGTACTTGCATCTTGGTAATCAGTGGTCCTGGCTCCTTACAGCAGGTGACAAACCTGGGTCTCTCTACACTCAGCCCAGGTTTCCTTTTGACTGCGTTGTTTCCATAAGGCTGAGATAAGAGAGGAGTAAATAAATGCATGGGCAGTTTGGGAATCATTTGGCACCTCAGCATTCCAGGATATACAGCTGTCTGGTTGGAGAGGTGGAGGAGGCAGGTAGGGGGAATAGGCTTCCCTTCATTTCTCTGACCAATCTCATTTGGTTCCAGCTTAGGCACCTTTCAGGCATGTGGGGTTTTGATTTCTGTGTGAGTGTCACTATAAGTATTTTACTCTGTGTGTAGCATGAGGGCTGAGAGCATCTGTGGAGATGGATGGGGAGGAGTGTCCCCAGTAGCAGGTTTGTGGCACAATCTTAAGAGTTCTTGCTAGTCCAGCTGCTGCCCTGGGTTGTGGCTGCCATGGGAGAGGTAAATCAAATGCGTCCAGCTCTTGCTGGTGATTTTTCCCCTCCTCGGGAGCTGACACCAGTGCCCAAATATAGCTTTCCCTTCTCTTTTGGGAGGAGACTCCCCATCAGGCATCTCTTAATGCCCCAGGAGACAGGGGCCAGCCTGGTCCTGCCCCAAAAAAGCTTGGGGGAGACCCAGTCTCTTGCTGGCCAGAGGCTGGTTGTGGCAGTGTAGTGGATGCTCCTCAGCATGCTCTGCCTGCCTCTCAACAACTCACCAGCGCTGCAGCAGCTCTTAATCAAAGGGAGCTGATTCCCCATTAAGAAGTTACCTGTAGGGCTCCTGATGGACTTTGCCTGCCTCCTAGTAAGTCTATTAATTATACAACAGTTGGTTTCCAATTATGCAGCCAATGAAATGGTTAATCAAGTCCCCTTTGACAGATGCCTTGATATATAATTGCAAAAAATTTGCTCTCTCAACTAGCTCACCCGAGGAGATGAGATTTCTGTCAGGTTTGTTTTTTTAAATCAGCTTTTCTGCTCTGCTGGCATGATGTTAGTGAGACGAGACTCCTGGCTGCTGGGAGGGCAGTTGCCCCTTTGTTTTACACTTTGTTATTCCCTTTTCCTCGCTCTGAGTCTCATCATCTACCTTCCTGCTGCTGCCAGTCCTTCCCCAGCCCTGGGACACAGTCACATCAGGCCCAGTACAGGGGACTGTCCCTCCAGCCTGCGGTCTGTCATCCTTACCAGCAGCTTGTTTAGAGAAAGGATTTCAAGGGAGGAAAGTCATTCTCAGGTGTCTGTGGGTGCACCCCCTGGACAGGACTGGGGGCTCCCAGGCTTTGCTGGTGCATATATCTGATGTCCCCTTCCAACATCCCACTGTCCCCCAGTTGTGATGAAATGAGTCAGGTTTTAACCCTGGTGGCAGCTGAAGCCTTGTGGATTTAGTATTTTTGTACATGGGGAACCAGTTCATGGTTTGCCTGTGGTCTCTGGAACACAACCCCTGCTTCCCTAAGGTGTTAAGGATTGTGGGAGTCACACATGTGCTGGGAAGGTGTGGTTGGCTTGGGTTTGGGGTTCATCCTCTGTTTGACTGTGTTTTTTTGATTTCCCCGTGAGCAAGTTGGCTCCTCATTAGTGTCAGGCAGGTCCCCGGTGTTACTGCACCCCCTTGGGAGTCCCAGTGGGCTTGGTTTGGGGATGGCACCACTCACAGTAGTATCTTTCACCCTGCACTTCCTTTGGCCCTGTTGTGGCACAAGAATACTTCCCATGGGGCCACATCCCCATGTCGTGATGCCGTCAGAGAGCCAGCAGGCCACAGTGAGACCCTTGGGGTAGGAGGCACCTTCTCAGCCTCTCTCCTCCCCTCTCTCCCCAGATTTTAGCTGCGTTGGAGAAGGATGAGCAGGCCCGGAGGCAGCGACTGCGGAGTAAGCTGGAGCAGGCGATCGACACAATGGCCTTAAGCAGCTGAGAAGGCGGCGGCGGCGCCAGCGTCCGGCAGCGGGGGCGGCAGGACGGACAGACGGACGGACGGAGGGAGGGAGGAAGGACCGGCCAGCGGCAGCCGCGGGCACAAGACTTTGGGGCTGGGACCGGCCGGGCCCGCGGGAGCCGCCGCGCTCCACACGCTCCCTACGGACAAACACGGAAACCTCGCGCTTCAGCGGAAACACCACAACTCCCGAGGACAGCAGCAGCGTCCACAGAACTCCCTGACCCACAGACAAACCCCCGATGCAAGCGGGATGCCCCAGGGACCTTGCAGAGAGGCGATGAGGGTGGAGGAGCAGGGGCTCGCCTGCCCCATGGACCTGCTGGGCATCCCTGGCCTGGGCAGAGCCCCTGAGCCCACGAGGAAGGAGGGTCAGGACCGCGGGGCTTTCCAGGATTGGATGTTGTTACTTTGGTGAAGGGANCTCCTCTGTCTTTTTCTGTCTCTCCCCCCTTCTCTCTCTCTCTCTCTCTCTCTCTCTCTCTCTGGCCTTCTGCCACTAGTGTTAACTGCTATATTTGCACAATTTACATGAGAAAAGCAAAATTTTTAATTTAAAGGAAAAAATGATAACAAAAAATGGGAGGGGGAAAAATATTCTGATTTTTTGCAATGAACTAACAGAAACGATTTTAAGAGATAAGCTAAAGGACTGGTGCTGGGGAGATTTGGGGTTGGGGCTTTACGAGTGGGCAGGAAAAGGAGAAATCCCTGAGGTTTGATATTTCTAAAATACGTCCTGTGCCATGTTTTATTTGAATGTTGTTTAGTGCAAAAAAAAAAAAATTGAAGAAAAAAAAAAGTTGGGAATTTTGTTAGTTGGATAGATGCTGTTATTTTAATGCTGCTGAGTGGTTCTGGAGGTCAAAATCAGAGAGGAAGGGAGAGCCCAAGGTTGGTTCTTCTTTTCCTGGGTGATTGCTGAGGGATGGTGGGTGTTTTGTTGAGCTTGTCCTTGTTTTCCCGGTTTGGTGGCCGTGGGGTGGTCTGGGCAGTGCTGCCTGCTCCTGCCTGTCCTGGGATGATGCGGGGTGGAGGATGGCTGTGGGGCCTTGGGGGCTGTCAGGAGGGTTGATGGAGAGCCAGCCTAGCCTGGCTTTTTGTGGCAGATTCTATGGCACTGGAGCTGCCTTAACAAAGCCCCTTTACTTTTATTTTTCCCCATCATCTTTTTGTGCTGATGCAGGTGAAGAGACCAGATCCCCAGTGAGGGGAAGGCAGCTCCTCTGCAGCCCTGACTGGGATCCCCTTGGCAAACGCCACTGGGTTCCTCTGGCTGCCATGGGGCTGTCACCTGCTCTTGCACCTGGGGAGCCCAAACGTGTGCAGGACTTTCCACCCAAGACTGACCTTTCTTTCTCTGTCTTTTCCTTCTTTCTCCCCCTTTCTCTCCTTGCTGTCACCCCGTCTCCCCTCTGCTGCCTCTGCCCTGACAGGGTTTTGCTGGAGACCTTAGGTCTCTCCCTCAGCTGCCCCCTTGGAAATGTCAGTTCCTTGTGGGTTTGTGCTTTCCAGAGATGAAAAGGTGCTGAATGCTGCCCTGAATGGCAGCAGGTGACCAAAAACTTCCAAAAAAAAAAGAGCAAAACCCTTTCCTTTTCTGTACTGAAAACTCCTGTCACTGCCCGGACCATGGCACATGGGGCCACACTCTGCCAGGAGCGGATGGCTGTAAAAATCCAAGTGGAGAGAAGCCCAGCTGATTTCTGTCCATTCCCTTAAATTGCAAGTTAAGGGGGGGAGAGGGAGAAATAATGAAGTTTTTAATTAAAAAAAAAAATAATAAAGTGTGTATATATATATATGTGGTTACAATCTAATTCTCGTGCCCCAGTGGGGTGCTGTATAGTTAACTGAAGGAGAATTGAACCAATATAAAAATGAGATGAATTTACACAGCCAGTTAAAACAAAACAAACAACTGCTGCAAAAAAAAAAAAAAAATTTAGAAAAGGATACCAAATGGTCTGGAAGGAACTTCCAAGCCTTTCTCACCATGCAGAACAATCGTTTGAAGCCTGCACATCTCTCGTTATGTTGTAATTTTGTTTGGTTTTGTTTTGTTTTAATAAGGAGGGAAAGGAGAGAAGATGCTGATTAAAAAAAAAAAAAGAAAAAAAATGATGACAAAAGAATCCAACCACAACAGCAAAACTATGTTTGAAAAAGAATTTATAATTGTTTCCCAAACCTACGAACCCAGAGCTGTCACTGGATTTCTGAGAGCTGTGAGCTGTTGCATGACTGTGCTAGATTTTAGTCTGAGTTGATCTTTTTAAGAAACAGAAGAAAAAACCCATAAAACAAAGAAACTGCGAGTATTGAATATTAGAGGTTTGTTTAGACCTGTTGCCTATTATTTTTAATTTGAAATTAATTTGCCATTTTCTCGTCCAAAAGAAAAAAAAAACCAACAAAAAGAAAGACTTTAGAGGTTCACATCTCAAATGTGGTACTTGGAGAGCCTTAAAGGACAGCTGTGTGCCCTGTGCTGGGGCCACTGCTGGCTGCCAGCATCTCCCTGGGTGCTCTGGTGGGACAGAACCCTCTGGGGGTCCCTCTGTAGAATTCGCTGCTGCTGTGATGGGGTGGAGGGGTGCCTGCAGCTCCCTTTGGTGCAAAACTCCTTTCCTGTGGCATTGCTGGCCTCGTGGTACTGGTGGAGGTGCTGGAAATCGCCTGGAGGATGGCAGCAATGCATCGGGGTTGCTGCGGTGTAATGATGGGAGCGATGGCTTTGAGGTCTCTGCCCAGGACTGGTGGGGGTTCTCCTCTTGCAGTGATAAGAGTGTCTTGGGGAGCTTTGGCTGCTTTTGAGGGAGCCAAGCACATGGGTTTTGTGGTGGTTGAGAGGAGGTAGAGATGTGTTTCTAAGAACATCTCCCTGAAAATTTCCCTTTTGACAAAGAGGGCTGGAAGCACTGTTAATTGCTGAGGTCTGTTAGGCTGTTTCCTTCCCAGCACCAATGCTGTGGGTGCTCCCTCAGCCAAGCTGGAGGGACAGATGAGTTTTTTGGCCGTGGTGGGTCTAAGGTGGGTTTGGGCAGCAGAGAGGCTCCTGGGGAGGTCATGCTGGGCAGGCTGGCAGTGCTGCGGTGTGCCTCTGTTTTTTGGCTCCCCTCATTGTCTGACCTGGCTTTTCCAGCCCCCGGGTGATGCTGACTGCCCGCAGTGTGATCCTGGGGGTGGGTTCCCATTGGCTTCCTCCTGGAGAGATTGGGGGTGTGTGTTTTGCTCCACCAAGGGATGCCCCAGTGCTCGGGTGTGCCCTTGCTGCCTCAGAGGGGAGGGCAGTGGTCAGTGAGGTGGGCACAGCAGTGCTGCCCGCAGCCTCTGGCACTTCTCGGTGCTACCTTTGCCTTTCGCATGATGCCCAGCGTCCTTAATTGTGCCAGGCAGCTGCCCACCCTCCCCTGGCCGGCCTGGTGGGGTCAGAACTGAGCCCGTCAGACCCTTCCTCGGAAGGGGGAAAGGTGTGGAGAAGCTGGGAAGCATCCACAAGACTCCTCTTACTGCTGGTGCAGCCCATGCCCCGGAATGGGGTGAGATGGAGAAACATCCCTTGTTGAGAGCCTGCATTTCCAGGCACTCTGCTCTGGCCCCCACCAGAGGCAGCTGCACCGTGCAGGCTGATCCCACACCACTGCCAGCAAGGGGGTCCCTCCCTGCTCTCCTTGCCTTTCGCTTCAGTTTGGGGTTAAAAAACGTGCAGTCCAGCCTGGATGTGTCCCCCGTAGCGGGAGCCCCGTGTCACACCCAGAGCTGGCCCCAGCCTGGTGACAGGGAGCAGGGGGATAGGTGGGGGGACCCCCCAGGCTCACCCGCTCCCGACCAAAGCGCACAACAAGCTGTCCTTTAAGAAGGCAGGGGGAAACCTGAGGCGGACCCGGTGAGAGGCAGAGAATTCTAATAGTTTTAGAAAATTAAATGGGGGAAAAAAAAAAAATCACACTCCGGAGTCCTGATTCCCTTTCTGTGATTGTTTCAGACTTGAAGCAACAGGCCAGCATGGCTGGTCAAGCACCCTTTGATCATGTAAATATCCTGCTATTTCCTATTTTAATGTTCTTCAGATTTAGTACTTGTAAATAAACACATGCATCAAGGAGAGATTAAACATTTTTGCTAAAGCTGGTGTTTCGCCTGTGTTTTTGGGGTGATGTGGTTGCATGCAGCAGGCAGCTTTGGGAGCAGTGGGGAAATCCATGGCCGTGCCAGGGGGATGTGATGCAAAATAGCATCACGATGTGCCAGCAATACGGTGCATGTGGGGTGGGGGGTCCTGAGCTGTGGTGGTTAACACCCACCAAAGGAGCTCCAGACCCTCACAGGGGGATTTAGGTGGCTTCCTCACCAGCCCCTTTCCTGGGTGGCTCATGTAAAATTGCTTTAAACCATTTGATTTTACTTGTTGCCTTTCAAACGGCTCAGAGCTGCTGATCGGATACAGAGGAGCCAAACCTGTGATGCTGCAAGCACAGAGAAGTAGATATCTGTGTGACTGTTCTGCCACTCACTGGGATCCACAGGAACCAACCTGGGCTGGGACAGCTTCACTTCTACCCCTTGGACATCCTGGCTCTTCCTCACGTAGGGACACAACGGGGTGGCAGCAGAAGTGCTTGGGAGGAAGTGCACGGTGCTGAGGTGACGCTGCAGTTGTGTCTCTGCAGGGCCATCTTCTTTTTCCAGCTCCTGATCCTTTTCTTTAGAGCTGCATCATTCTGTAACTCTGGGTATCTCCAACCCGCTTTGTAGTCTCTGCAGGGTCCCAAGGTGAAGCACCAGGAGAGGGAGCCCAGGGCAGCAGCAGGTCACCTCAGCACCCTCCTCCCAGGGGATCCCTTCCTCAGTGCCCAGATGCCGTGGCAGGCACGGGGAGACATTCCTAGAGAGGAGGGGGTGAATCTGGGCATGTGGGATCAGGGCCAAGACTCCTCAGCAGGAGCCCAGCGCACAAGAACAAAGTCACACAAATTAGGCTGCTTTTTTGGTTTTTGTTGTTTCTTTAGCCTCTTCCTGCCCTGGGGCCAGTCTGCTGAGGCATTGGGCTGGCAGGGTAGATTGTAGTGTGGATGCTGAGTACATATTTTCTCTGCATTTAGTGTGTGTATAAACTGGATGTTTTTCATGTTTTCTTCTGCAGTTTTCCTACTCTCCAGCAAGAACATCATCGGCAGGTATTAAACATCTGCTATTTTTGCCATAGCGTCAATAAAACAAAGATTGTTTTGATTTTGTTTTTCTATCTTAAAAAAAAAAATAAAGTTTTCTTTTACCAACCTTTCAAATGCTTAAGAAAATCGAGGATTTAATTGAGGGCAGCAGGAAAAAGACCTTCATCTTCCCCAATTTTCTGCTTCAAACATGATCCTCATGGCCATGTGGGAGCAGGTTGCAGCTGAGCATCAAACAGGTGAGCATTGTGGTGGGTACAAAAACTGTATTTAAATAAGTTGTCAGTCCAACAGGTAGTGGGGCTTTCACTGCTTTTTTTTCAAGGTATAGAGATGAGGGTTTCTTCCTGAAGAAACCTCTCTGCACCTTCGTGCTTTACTCTGAGCCCTTTACAAGCAGGATTTTTGTTTTAAAATTTGTTCTATTATTTTACCAGGGGAACAAAAACTTTAAAACTCCCTGTTTGACCAAATAAATAAATAAGTAAATATCTAGTATTTAACTATCACCAGGATGTTCTTCAATACAAATTGCACCAGTTTTCCCAAGGAGTAAGAGCTTCTGGCAGGAAGCCAGGGCCTCTAATGACAGCTACAAATGTCTTTGTTTCCCTCCTCAGTCCTAGTGCAGAGCTAGCCAGAAAAAGATTATCAAGGCCTGCAAATGATTGTGTGATCCACAAATGCACTTTATTTGATTAAATGATAAAATGTGAACCTTCTAGCAATAACATACACCGCTGCCACCGGAGACGGCGCTAATCCAGCAAATCTGCAGCAGCCTCTGTGTGTCTGGAGCTGGCTGGGGTTTGGAGGTGGATGCAGCCCTCCCTGTGGCCTCCCTGGCTGACCTGGGGGACTTGGAAACCCCCATGCCATCATCTCACCCAAACTTGGTGGGTGGCACATCCCAGGGCACCTGTGTGGGGTCTGAAGGTCTCCTCTTGGGCTCTTTGTACAAAAACCTCTCTCCCCTCAGCATCACTGTGGTTTTGTACTTTCCCTGTGCACCTCCTTGTGCTCCTGCCTGGGAGATGATGCTGTCCTGCCTTTGGGTGTCTGTGTAATCCTTTGCTTGTCTTACACATGTAGTGAGGGCCGGGACATGCAGAGCTCTGCTCCTGCAGAACTGCGTGCTCAGTGCCATGTGTCACCTCGGGCCGTGGTGGGTGGGGACATGGGGACCCAGGGCCTGCAGCACAGGGACACAGTCATGGACAGCCACATGCTGGTGGTGCGAGGGGCTGTCATCAGTAAAGCCCCTCCTGCCTTTCATGAGCTTTGCTCCAGAAAGCAATGAGTGCTTGGCCTGGGGGTTCAACACCTCTTTTACCTGCCACTGAAGAGCCTCAGGGTGTGTTTGCTTCTGGAGTCACCACCGGTGTGCTCAGAAACCCAGAGTCATTAAAAATGACTTAAGATTTATCCCCTCCTTCAGGTTTAGTGTAAAGATCAGCAGGAACATCTTCCTTGCCCACCATCCCCAAATTCCAGCAATGGCCACCTGCACCTTCCCTTCCTCTTCTGCACCATCACCCCGGGCAGTCCTGGTCCTGATGCTACTGCCCCATGGCCGAGACCCACAAAAGAAGAGAGCATCTGGGCTGATTGGACTGTCCCTCATCACCCCCTGAGCTCTGTACTCCTGCCGGAAAGGAATCTGCCACGTCTTCAGGGTAATATGGGGGGGATCCTCAAGCAGCCGCTTTCCATGGGAGAGAAGCATTATTTCTCACACAGGATATATATATAATCCATAGTCTATTATCTCAATGTGTATATAAAATTGATAGCTGTGTATATTAATAGAACAGAATGGAATAGAATGTAAATGAAAACCCAGGTAGAGCATTAACGTGGGCTGCAAGTGCCAGGCCATGTGCTGTCATCAGACACTGCATAGGAAAGGCCAGAACAGCATCATGTGACCCTGCAAGCTGAAGGATACGATGGGGGGTTTCTTCCCCCTCAGAGGTGATGATTAAGTTTCTTCTGAACTGCTAAGAAGAGGGAAAAAAAATAGAAAATCCATAAATTTTGAAGGCAGTAAGGGCTGAGCAGAGCAACAACCCCTTTCTCTCCCTGCCTGGACTAATGAAAATCGCAGCCATGCTGGGAGGCAACTGGTTTATGTTTGTTCTCTGCTTTAAATGTAGTGGTAAAAAGCCCACAGTTTTGGGCACGGATCAGAGGTGGGATCATTAGGAGGTGGCAGGCGATGGCTGATACGCATTAATGTGCCATGAGCAGAGCTCTACTGTGTGGGTTTTTTTTAACTGAGGCAAATTATTGCTTCAGGAAAAAGACTGTCTCCCCTGGTGCAATTAGAGCAGGGGGAAGGGGAAAATTGATTTATCTCAAGTTTTATTGCACCAGATTGACAGCTCAGTCTCAGCAAGCTGCACCCCTGCAGAGCCATGGGGCAGAGGGCAGGTGACATGGCTGTGGGCACGGCCAGCTGCCCCTTTCCAGAGGGTCCCTCTTTAGAGGGGGTGGAAGTGGGGTTCAGTGACCAGTCTGGAGACCATGACCACTGGGAATCTTGGCCATGACTGTCAGGAGCAATTTTTCCATGCAGTGAAGTCAGCTGAGAAACATCGCTGCAGGCATCTTGCCTGTTCCTGTGCTCCTCAATGGTTTCATGGTTCACCCCTCTGTTTCTGGCACAGGTGGCCAGCAAGGTCTGCCCTGGGCTGGCAAGTCCCGGGGTGATGCTGTCTGTGTGTGTGGGGGAGTTGCACTTCTCTGGGTGCTTTTCAGATGGGGACTGATGTGACACTGCATGTGCTATTTCTGGGTGCTCTTCCCAGCAGTAACCCTGTGGATGGGCTTCAGTGGGCCTTTCCCTCCCTCTGCTGGAAAAAAGCAGACATGTCCAGTGTCCATCCTGGGGACCTGGATGGCAGCCAGGTACATCTCCTGTCCTTTTGCTGCAGGTGCTGTCCCTCAGCAGCTGTGGTGCCTCTAGCGAGGCGTCTGCTGGTAGGGGATGGGGACTGGATGGGTTATTTCAATGGTCGCCTCTCCCATGTCACAAGGGATCACAGTGCACACTGTAAATTAAGCCAATAGCTCACAGACCATGCAGATGAGTCCCTGTGGGTGAAACTGAGGCAGGAGGGCTGAGCTGCTTGGGCCAAGGTCATACAGAAGGTTGCAGTGGGGAAGGAACTGCTCACAATCGACACTGAAATCTCCAGGAAATGTGCTTTGATTATGGTCCCAGATGCCTGGGCCACTTTGGCTGTCACACTATCCTGAGCTGGAGTTTTATTTCTTCCTCAAACTGTTTCTTTTTCTTCCTTTTTTATGAACGAAATTCTCCCTTCACAGCTCCTATTCTCTAGGGGCTCTTCCACTCAGTGGTAGCCCAATTTCCTTTTATAGCTCGTACAATGACTGTCCTAATTACAATTAAAACCGGGAACACTCTAATCAAATCTTTTACTATTCTAGACAAACTCAGAAAATGAGTAAAATTAGTGATACATGGCACAAAAAATAAAAAAGAAGGAAAAAAATATCCGTAAGCCAGTGTTAACACAGAGAGAGTTAAAGAGGGCAGCGGGATTTCGGCTCTCGTCTGCAGTAATTGGTGGTGGGAGGAGGCGCAGTCACCACTGTGGAGCAGGACTTGAGCATCCCTGGGGGTTCCTCCATCCTGCTGACCCTGTGCTAGCTGGACCCGTTGGTTCAAATAATCCCCCCCAGGAGTTACCATGGAAACAAAGCCTTTTGATGGTGAAAACCTTCAGCATCAAGAGTTAATCAGACCCTAAATGAAAATGGGGTTAAAGGCAGAGCAGGGATGTGTGAACAGTGGAGTCACTGGGCCAGAAGAAAAGCAGTGAGTAGAGAGTAAATAATAAGCAGGGAAGAGGGGTCTGATGTCTGCTTGATCTTCAGCCATTGGCCAGAGGGTTTTAACTGTGATGAGAAGTCACAAGGGTAAATTAATAGGCTGGATAATTATTTTTAATTTTCTGAAGGGCTGGTTGCATGATTTTACCACTCTGCACCACCTCCCAGCTCTGGGTGCTGATTTAGCAGGGGAAACAGCCCATCTGTGAAGTGGAAGGTTGGCAAGTGTCCCACCTGGGTGGAAAGGGGCTCTCAGCTGGTGTCCTGTCAAGGGACAGCGCTTCAGGACAAAATGGGGCCTCTGAAGGGGGAGGACTGCATGTGCCATGGGCTGCCTCAGTTATCAGTGTTATCAGTTTGGGTGTCTGAGCATGCTACTCCAGAATTACCAGCTAGAAATACAGGATGTAGGGAGGTGGGATCCCATGTGTTTGTGCTAGGGAGGAGACAGAGACAAGGATTTATGGATACATTTCTTGGATTAATGCTCCTGGATCATGTAAGTGTTGGAGAGGCAGGATGGAGGCAGAGCCAAGAAGTTCAGTCCTTCCTGTAGTTTGCTGTTCTTTTGGGGTTGCAGATCCTGTCTGGGTGATCACTGCAGGTTGTCTGTTTCCAGAGCTAGCGTAGTTTGCAAGGGATTGATGAAGGGCAGGGACGGAACTGGGAAAGCAAAACTTGGAGCACTGTTCCTACCAAACAAAGAAAATAGAACTGTCACGATAAAGGTGTTTCTTCTGCTAGAGTGAGGAGGTGTTTGCAGCTGATCCCAGTACTATGCAGTTACAGTGGTCAAGATTTGTGAGGTGCCTTTGAGTGAAAGAGAGAAGGACAAGACACCATTGTGGGGAGAAACCTGTGTTCATTTTTAATATCTGGATGTATGGGAAGACAACCTGGCTGAGAGTTAGTGTTACAGTCAGGGATGGAGTTAAAAAGAAGGACCTTTGTTGTGGAGAACTGGGTGGAGCAGAACTCCCAAAGAGCCAGGGCTGTTGCTGTTGCTGTGTTTCATGTTGCCTGGCATCCTAATTTTCGTGAAAGACCTCATGTTGGACCTGCCCAATGCATTAGTGTTCTCATCCTAAACTGTGGTCTGATATTTCCCAAACTCCTTTTTCAGGAGCAACTGTGTGTTTGCACTCATCAACGGCATTGTGCAACATAATTTCCTCTGCTCAGTATGTTTTTCCTTCTGACCAGCCTAAATCTTACTTGTTGCAGTGTAATCCCCTTTCTATTGGTCCTGCTCAGCAGAGAGGTGAAGACCAGATTGCTCACAGATGCTGTTTTTGGAAGGACATCTAACTCCAAGGTCTCGGTTATCTCCAGCTTCCCCCTATATTCTTTAGTTTTTGGAGATGTCTGAAGTTTCAGCACTGAGGGAAATAGTCTTGGGCAAAATGGCTGATCAAGCACCTTTATACCTTAGAGTTTATCATCCAGATCATGCAGTCTCATGGCTGGATGTTCCCTGAAGCCTCCCATGATGGAGGGGATCTCCTCACTCCTTTCCTTCACTCTCCATCTTTATTACTTTGTCAAAGTACTTTCAAGTATAATTCTTAAATTGTATGGGTCTGAAGCACGAGATTATTCAATTTTCTTTATAGGCCCAGTTTGATAAATCCACTTGGAAGCCTGTGCTGTGGTAATTGAAATGCACTACCTGGGGAGGAGGGAATTTCTGCACTGGCTTCAGCCTTCACTTCTGACCACTGCTGGCTGGGCAGGACCCAGCAAAACCTGATGGGGTTCACAGGGCAGGAGCTGCCTGGGGGCCCTGAGGGCCCAGGTGGGCCTGGATGAGATTGGAGCTGGGAAAGCTGCTGGGACAGAGCTCTCTGAAAATATTAATTCTATGTTCCTCCCTTGTTCTGATCTTTCTGACCCATCCAAGCCTCAAGGGCTGTTGAACTGTTGGGGCCGAAATTGAAATGACAAATTACACAGAAAGTAAGAGGATGGCCAGGAGCTCAGAGTGGCTGCCACTCGGACATTTTACATGCCCTCAGGAGCAGCATTTGATACTTCATCCCTATCTGCACTGAGCCAGCAGCAGATGAATTTCTCAGCTGCCTCCAAATGCTCAGAGGCTGAAAGTAGGTTCTGGGGTCAGAAAAAGCCTCTTTGAAGGGGTTTGACACCTTTCTACTGGAAGGGATGAGTGCAGGGAACTCTCACCTTCTCCATGGTAGTAGGAGAAGACTGGCTTGAGGAAAGTTTTGGTGGGTCTGAGCAGGAGGAGGGTTTGGACATGAATTTCTGGTTCACAAGGCTTCTGGGAACCTCTCAGTTTCTCTCTCATGCCCCATTCCACCTTCATTCTTGGGGGATTTGAACCAAAGCTTTGAGCTTTATGTTTATTAAAGGATGATACATCACGGTGTCTGTGACAACAGGGACTTGGTGCAGTGAGCCAGGAAGGTGGTCCCAGCCTCATGTCACAGATGTCCTTGATGTCCAGCTCTTCACTTGCAGTTTGTTGATTGGTCTTGGTTCGTGGCATTAGATGAACCTACCAGCATTTTTCCAGCATTAACTCTTGGAGGAACAGCATTCCCCAAAAGCACGTGTTTTGAAAGCTGACATCAGTTTTCCCATTGAAAGAAAGGCTCTCTTGTCAGGGATCAGTTCTATGATGCAGCAATGCTTGGGGATCCAGGGAAAGCTGTGGAAACACCACAAGTGCAGGGACCTCTGGGTCATGCTCCTGAGGGTACTGTGGTGAGAGGTTGTTGTGCTGAGTGTTGGATTGACATCTTCAATCCAAATGTTGTTACAATTTTCCTCTCACTGTTCAACAAAAAAGTGTCAATGTTATACTGAAAGCAACATCGATCCTGTGTGACACCAAATATTTTGCAAAGTCTTGGAAAAAAATCAGGGAAGATTTTTTATATTGCTTGAAATGTTGGGATTGGGCTAAAATGATGCTATTTTTTCTCAGCTGAAAAGTCTGAAAAATACCATAGCTGGGTCTAGTGAAGACCTCACTAGATGGAACTGATCAGGTGTGAAGAGGCACCGGTTTCTTGATTTCTGCCTGCCCTTAGGGCAAAAAGTTGAGTGCAGAGAGTATGTTTTGAAGGCAGATTTGGGACATGGTCCTGCCCGCTTGGTGCTTCCCACAGGCAGAGAGAACAGCCCTTTCTGCTTGTTCCCTGCTGGCTGCAGGGATGAGGCGAGGTGGCATATATGTCATGGGGAGGTGCACTCCATAGTCTTGACTTCAAACTTTCTCATTACAGCCAGGCTTTGCATGGCACTGGGAGGAGGGATGGCACTGTCAGTTCATTGTTTCTGCTGGAAAAGTCGCCCTTCTTTTCCTGTTTTAGACTTCATCCCCAAGGGCTATTAATACAGCATTTCCCAGAAGGACTAAATTTAAAGCAAATTGAAGTATATTATATTTTTGTCTCCAGTAGGTAGAACTGTATAACACTCTGACTTCATTTTTTCTTTCTCTCTCTCGGCACAGAGTGTATATCATAGACTGTCATTGTATTTAAATAATAGAGAAGAACCAGGATTATTTTGTACACTTTTTTCCTCCTCTCTGATCTCCCCATTGAAAAATGCATGGAAAGCAACAGATGTTTCAACTTTGTAGCTTGAACCTTCTCAACTGTTTGAAGATTTGATATGAAGTTCTTTGAACATCAGTTTCAGAGGAGACTCTCTTAGTAACAGTTGCCATGCGAAATTCATAATTAATGAAGATTTCAGGGTTATGGTGGGTTTTTAAAATGTTATTTCTTTATTTGTGTTATTATCTTGTACTCTTCTTAATCAGCTTGGAGGAGGGGCAGCAGCCAGCTGGAAGAAACAGCCTCAACTGCATCTGAGTGTGTGGCACTGGCTCAGGGTGCCTTCTCCAGACTGAGTGGCTCAGGGTTAGCCAGAAGGCCTCTCTGACCAGCCACGGAGGCACGGATGCTAATTGGGGCAGGAGCTGTTGAAAGGCACCTGGTAATTAGTTGCTGGGGTTCAGGCACTTACCTGCTGCCCAGTGAATCAAAGCAAGAGCTGATCTAACTTGGAGGACTGGATTACCCTCTAGTGGCTGCAGATTAAATAGAGGAGAGATGTGTGTTTCTTGCAGACACGGCTTTGATTTACTGAATGCTCCTGTCCAAGGGTGCAGTGTAGAGGGCAAGCAGAGGTTGCAGGGAAGCAGGCACGCATGCCATGGGGAATGCTGGGGCCCAGAGCCCCCAGGAAGAGCTCCTGTTGCAGTGGGATGCAGATGCCGAGGGTAGCTGCAGTACGATGCCCGATGCCTGATTGCCAGCATCAGGAGGGCTGGTTTTTGGAAGTGCCTGCGGCTGGGAATGCTGTGGCCAGGCTGCCTGGCACAGAGTTGTGCTGTTGTGGCTATCACACCAGAGTTGTCTTTGGGATGTCTAAGGCAGATGGCAGCATCACTGTGGGTAGGCAGGGAAAAGCCGTGACTCACGGATCGGCTGTGGGTTTTCTCTTGGCTGTCCCACAGTGCTGCCCAACAGCTGCTCTGGATATTTCTGTCATGGGGTGATCCCGTTCTCTGTCCAGCCAAGGGGTGTGGCAGGACCTTTGCTGGGCTGGCCCTGTCTGTAGCACCCTGCATAGCAACAGCAGACATGCCCTCATCTATGCTACCCCAGATTCTGGACAATCTAAAAGAGATTATTTTTTTTTACCATTGTGTTCATCCACTGCTAATACTCCAGAGAGATTTGGGGTCACGGCAGAGTGACAGTCCCTGTTTTTAAGGCAGGACATAAGTGACTTTATGGTTTAGTTGGCAATAAGCCAGCTGGTACACAGGGATGTGTCACGCTGGTGAGACTGACCATCCTTGGCATCCCTTGGGAGAGGCAGCAGCTCAGCAGTGTCAGCAGTGACCAGTGATACTCTGCTGCCACCAGCAAGCCACCACTGCCTGCCATGGCAGAGGCAGTCAAGTCATGCATTTAATTGGTGTCTATTGGATTTTTTTCCTGCAGCTACAGTTTGTGCTACTTCTTGTGACATGCATAGAAGCGGTGGTTTGGGTTTGTTTGTGTGTCTGACTTGGAGGATTTCTCCACGCTGGCATCTGACTCCTTCCCCCCATACCCCCAAGACGGCTGTTTTTCTGTGTCACTGGGCTGAAATAAGGGGAAACTTTTGTGTCGTGGATTGTGGGCTAGGCAGGGTCAAGGGAGCAGGGGAAGGGAAGCACAGCCAGGCCAGCCATCAGGGCAGCTGCAGGGACGTGCCAGTCTCCCTGCTGCTGCCCCAGGACATGGCAGCCAGGCTGGACTCCAGCACAAAGCTGCAGCCAGGCCTCTGTCACGTCACTGTCATGCCACCACGCACCCCAGCTGCTGGCTGAGCTTCAGTGGCTGCAGGGATTGAGCAGACAGGCCAGGCAGCAGCAGAGCTGTGCAGCCCCAGGGTGGCACGTGCTGGGCTTTCTGCCTGCAGAGCTGTAACTCCAGAGCATTTCAGGGCTTCTCCCCTTGGAAATGCGCAGAGAATTGGTGGAGTGTTGATTGTCCCAACCCTTTTGGACCCATCATTTCTTCAGCTGGGGTTTCCCTTTTATTTGCACCTAGGGACTATCAGTAATGTGTCTGGTGGGCAGTGACTCCAAACTGGGTGATGGACAGAGCAAGATAAAATGAAGGAGGAATGCTGAAAGGCATTCAAGGTATCTTAGCCACAGCTCGTGTGTTTGTGGTATGTCCTTGTCACTGGATGGGACAAAGTATTGGAAGTTCTGGGCATGGACAAAACAACTAAGACTTAGTAGGGCTTCTCCTTCATCACTGGGGAGAGCTGGGGTGGAAAAGTTTAACTTGAGTACCTGAGATTTTGAGACATTTCACAAGCTAAATCTACATTTCTCGGCTGACCATGCTCTGCAGACTAAGTGGAATGAACCCCACAGCCAGTGGTTCTGGGCTTGGTCAGGGGTCCAAGGCTGCTGTTCAGTCCCAGCACTGTGTTGATTAATCAGCTGCTGTGGTGCAGGACACTGGTGCAGTACAATGGGCTGCAGCCTTCACCCTGCAGTGAAATTTCATGTCCACAGGGCACTGACCACCCTGGCACTGGACATGACGACCCCTCCTGAAGGACTGGTTTTGATGCAGTCAGAAATGGCTGTGATGGGCTGGGTGCTGCCAGCAGTCCTGTCCTCTGAGCAGGGGGAAATACCTCTGTCGGTGTTCCTAAGAGAAAGAGCGGAGAGAGGCGTGGCAGGAGAGACATGTGCAGCTGGGGACATTTCTTGGCTGCGCCAGGCTGTCTGGCAGCACACTCGCTAGGGCTCTGGGCACTGTGCTGGCCCTGCTGTCCTTCAGGGAGTGCAACACAATAGATGGTGACAGCACATAGCGCTGTCAGACTTGGCCTGTCATCCTCAGCCAACACAGTGGAAGCCTCCAGGGCTCACTGCCCTTCCCTCCTGACCAGTTTGCTGGGCTGTGTGTGTGTGAGGACAGTTACAGGAGCTGTCACCCTCCTGCTCCTTCCCAAACTGACCGGTCAGCTTCTTGTGCAAATGTCTCTGTCCTTTTTGTGCATTTGGTGGTGGAAGGCACCTTCCTTCCTCCCTCTGGTCCTTCCTGCACTTTGCTGCCTTTCTCCAGTCCTTCCTCTGGGTACATCTTTGGTGTGGTGCTGGACTTTAGCCAGAGCAGAAGGTGCCTGTGGCATGGGACAGGATGCAGTGAAGTTAAAGGGGTTTCTGGTGGGAGTCTGTCCACTGACCAGGCACTTTTTTGGGATGTCATGGGCAACAATGCCTCCCAGAGAGCAGTTTGAGTGAAGTCCCTTGATTTTGGAAACAGGTTGCAGAGTTCAGCTGTTTTGAGACAGGCTGAGTCACTTGCCTTGCGCTGAAGACTATGCCCTACTGCATTTTCTATACTTACCTTTATTTACTTTTATTTATGGGTGTCTCTAGAGTACTCTGAAGAAACACTGCTGCAAACCCAAAGGATCCATCTCCCTACAGCTGGACCTCTGCCTATACAACCATCCATTATAATAAGTCCCCACTTCTTCACCACTTAACCCTTTCTTCTTCACCTCCACTTCTCAGGATGAGCTGAGCTTGGTGGGGTGGTGCCTGTCCCCCACAGCAGCCAGGAGCAGCGGCTGTGTCAGGGTGCAGCCAGCACTGCCCCTTCTCACCTCAGTGTCCCCATGCCCTGTAAGGGTGGCAGCCCTTGCTGAGCCCCTCTGGGATAACCCACCGTGGCAGATGCGGCCTCACAGCCCTGCTGGGGCTCCGTGCTTGGCAGAGGGGAACGGCTCCGGACTGTAATCCGAGCAGACAGATTGAGGTCAAACGCGTCCTTCCTGCAGCAAGCGGGGAAAGGCAGGGGAAGGGGAGGAGAGGAGAGTGTGCCTGTGCAGGGGGCAGCAAGGAGGGCGAGAGAGAGACCACTGTGGACTGGGCAGCCTGGGCCCCTGCTGGCCCCTCTCCAGGGGGCCGGGGTGGTGATGGGTGCCAGGCAGTGTGTGGGGTGTGGGGTGTGTAGCATGGCAGTGGAGCCCGGATTCTCCAGTGGGTGTGAAGTGCAAAGTCAGGGCTCGTTATGGGGTGGGACAGATCAGCTCTGGGCACGTCTCTCCCAGCATCCCATGCAATTTTCTTGGCCCTCTGCTGTGATTTGGGCTCCAGACAGCTTCTGTGGCTGGGGAAGGTGAAAGGTGCTTCCTTGGGACAAGGAGCAGGATAGCTAACTGTACCTCATCTCGTTGGCAACCTTTGAAGTCACTGTGCTGGGGACTGACCTGCCACTCTTGTGCCAAGCTACAGGCTCAGAGGAGTGGGAGGTTTCACTGCTAAACCTCTGTGTGTCAACAAATCCATCTGCTCCCATCCAGCTCTTTGCTCAGAGCCATGTAAATACCTGTGGGAAGAAGAGCCCACTGCAGAGCACCCTTCTGCCTGCTGCCCCATTCCCAGCATCTGGGCTTCCCTGCTGCCAAAATGAGCAGCAAGGGATGAACGACAAGCAGCTGGAGGAGGATTTAGTCTGCTCAAGTTTGCTCTTTTGTGGTGCTTTGGCATTTCCACGCTGTGCTGTGTATGCTGGTCACTGCTGGAAGGGCTGGACTTGTGGTGCTCCCTGCTTCAATTCCAGGCTTTGGTGTGGGGTCCTTCACTTGTATCATTCAGCAGAAATAATAGGGAGTAAAAGAAGGGACAAGGTTTTAAAAACCCCAAATTACTCCCCCCCATAACAGGGAGCCGTGCCTGAGCAGTTTTTTGGGTTTTTTTGCAGAGTCTGGTGGTCATTGCAAGAAAACACAGTGCATTGAGCTCATAAAAAATTGTACCCAGGCATTGGAACACCTGGGTGTCCCAAACAGTGGCTGCTCCTCTGTGCATAAAGACATGGTGCCTGTTAAAATGAGCTCTTTGCTACTTGGTAGCCATGGAGGCTGCTGGTGTCTTCTCATTTGGCTCAGGATGGAGATGGCATGGTTTTCTTTCAGCCCAGGTAAGCCTGTGTTATTAAGAAAGTCTTGAGTGGCTCTGAAAGCATCTGCTCCCAGCTGGAATTGCTTGGACATGTCTAAACTGTGCAATACCCTGCAATGCCTGAACTCATTCTCTGCTCGCCAGGAGGGGCATAGAGGTGTTTGTTGTGTGTCCAGTGTCCCCCCTGGCTGCCTGGGACCCTGCTCCTCATGCTCAGATGTCCAAAGGTGATGTCTCCACGGTGTGACAGGCTCAGGGAGAGGGGCCGGGAGCTGCCTGGCTCTGAGAGCTGGGCTGCTCTGATGCAAATCCTGTTAGTGGTGAAGCATGATGAGAGGGACAGAAGTGTGGAAAGAGAATCAGCTCCAGACAGAATATATATGTATTTTTTTGCCTGCTCCCCGGGAGACTTTTGAGAGTCTCAGAGCAGCATTTCACATAGTTGCTCAAGTGGAACTGCACTGAATAAATAGTTGCTTTTCAGCAGTGGAGATTTAAAACCAAGGTCTTGGCAATTTCGGGCTGCTGAAAATCCCTTGGTACTTTTCAGAGTAGTGGGTGTGTTAACCCCGGTACCTTGGCCAAATTCCCAGCTGGGAACCACCTCGTAAAATCCCTTTCATACTCCTAGCAGGAGCCATCTTAAAAATACTTCCTCCCTGTTTTTTCATTGTTTGCCCCAGCTGCCTCCCTACTTTGGTGAGGCATAATTTTGAGCTTAGACATGTTTCTAGCTGACATATTTTTAGTACTCATGTCATCCTTCTACCACCATTGCTTTTCCCCATGTTTACTGACTACAGTTGGAATGGAGACAGAAATCACATATCCTTCAGCCTAAAAAATAAAAATTCATGTACCCAGTCTTCTTGGGCCATTTTCCATCCACTGGTTATCCTGACAGCTTTTCTTTGTGTCTTTTGCTGCTCTTGAGTGTGGCTGACCAGTTTAATTTGTGAACTGGGAGATGCCCTCCTCTGCTGGAAATCCTCCCATGCATACATGTTAGGATCCAATTTACCTGCTTGGTGGTTTTATCTCACTAATCAGCCTGTAATTGACTCCTACAATCACAGTCTTTTCTTCTTCAGTCATTTTCAAGTTATGAATTCCCCAGTTGCAGTACAAATTCTTGAAAACTATATGGTTTGCTTCAGGGATTGAGCCATGCTCAAACTGTGCTTCCCATGTGATATCCATACTGTCTTCCCTGGTTTCTCCTGCTTCTCATAGGCTGGTTTAATTAAGAAGGACTCATTAGGGAAATTGTTGACCAGGTCAGGTCCTGGGACCACCCTGCTGGGAGCTCCACTGCCAAACTCCCTGCAAGCTGTTCCCTTCCCTCCTTGTCCACAGCTATGCCTCCTTCAAATCCTACTCTACCTCTACAGTGCCTGGGATAAGCCTCTTCCTCTTTATCACAACAAATCACTTCCCATCAAGGCCCTGCATTAAATGATTCACTAAAATGTATATTTTCCTTTATCTAGAAGATCAGTTAGAAACACAAAAAAAAAAAGTGAGATAAAAATAAAACCAATCCCAAATGGGATAGTCTGGCATCCCCCACGTTTCACAGCCCTGCCCAGTTTTTTTCTCACTTACAGGTACTGCATTTTAACTTCCTCACCTCCTTACTGGTGAATTTATTGGAACCCTTGCTCCCAATCTGTCTGTTTCATGGAATAGTTCCTCCAGGAATTTGGGTTGTGAGATACCTGGCCTTGTGACTTGATCACAGGAAAATGTTGGATCTTCACTTTTCTCTCAGCTGTGGTAAATACCTTTTCCGTATCAGTCACCCAGCTAAGTTCATATGTTTGTAATTATTGTCACTGTCCAGAGCTGCTGAAAAGAATTCCCTCAGTCTTGGGACCTCACCTGGAATTCCTGTGAACTTTCTTCCCACAGACTGAATCACAGCACTGCTTGTTCTGTCTTTATTACCTTTGTGTTTGTATGACCAGAGAACCTTTCACTATTTAATATCCTTCCTCAGGTCTAACTCCTTTGATGTTTGGCATTTCCCACTCTATCCCTTCTGTTTTCAGCCCCTAAAATTTTGCTCTTTGCTGATTAATAATTTCCCTTTCTGTACTCTCTTATTCCCTTTATCTGCACTGCTCTGCTCATTCCAGCCAGTCAGGAGCCACCAGGATTTACTCCTTCACTGTTGTTCTGTGTTTGGGGTGAAGTCCCCAGGGAGTTTTGCCTTTGGTTCAAAGACATTTGAACCTACCTTTTATAGGCAAGGCTGGGCTTGCCCTTTTGAAACCAGGAACCTTTTGGCAGCACTCTGCTGTTGTCTACCTTTCTGTTCTCTTTAGTGCAAGTCAAAAGGAGGCAAGAGTTTTAAATAAATAATTATGTCCAAGGCTATTTTCCAGTTCCATCTCTTCCACTCTGTTTTTATCATTCACCAATATTGAGTCTAAATCACAATCATGTATTGGTGATGCATCTACAGTTGGTGTTCAAGTCTGTAACTGTTGCAGCTAGGATGTGCAAGCTTTTACTTTTGCATTTTTAGGTTTATTTTGGTAGTTAGTCTCTTAGAAGGGACATTTTTCATAGTTTCTCTCTTTTTATTAATAATGTTAACACAAATCTCAGTGTCCATCCAAACCTTCAGCACTCTCCTAATGGAGCTACTTCTTTTTTGTCCAAGTGGTGGTGGTCCAAAATGATCTTCTTCTATCCTGTCATATGTCTTCATCCATCACATTTGTGAAGGCATTGCTGACTTTACACCTCCTCTTTCCCACATTTCCCGAGGGAAACAGTGACATTGGTACTTTTTCTCCACCAGGTTTGTTGGTCCTCCTGGCTTTTGACACCTCTCCAGCCCCTGGGGTCATGCCAGTAGAGTTGTTGTGTCCCACTGAGTGTGTTTGTGCCTCTGAACTGCCTCCATCCTTTGCTTAAGGGAGCCTGACAGAGCGAGGGATAAGAACTAAGTGCTGAGAGAGTGCCCCATATCAAGTGAATGCCCCATGTCAGGGCCCCCCTGCCCAGCTCTTTCCACCTGTGAGGCCTGGCCAGCCTTGACCTCTTTGGCTGCACAGCAGGAGAGACAGTCCCTTTTGTCTCCTTCAGCCTTTTTTATGGCTCAGGCTGTTGGTGCCCAGTCCCTGGAGTTGCCTGTCCCTAACTGCTCCAGTCCCAGCTCTGCCTCTCCTGGGTGACCCTCTGATGACCAGGAATGAGAAGCCAGCAGTTCCTGCTCCATGGGCAGCTCCTCACGACCTCAGCAGCACTACTGAAATGTTTTCCTCTGAACCTTTTCCATAATTACCTTTTTTTTCTTTTTTCTTTTTTCCTTTCTGTAGCATATTGTCAGTGTCTTCTGGACTTGAGCCTCTTGGGATCCTCAGGAGAAAACATGAGCTGATTTCTTCTGGAGAGGGAATGAGCAGCCTCCAATTTGCCAGTCTGGGTGGATTATCTTGTCCTCTTGCTTTTAATAAGCTGCACAGGATTAAAGAATGACTGTGGATTAGGTTGGTTGTTTTTTTTTTTTTTTCCCTGGGTTTTAACTTGGCACATAATTGGAGGAAAACAGAGGATTCTGGGTCCTTGTGCACCCCTGCTTTCCACACTGGCACTGGCAGCAAACCTATTAGTGAATCCAGCCAGGGACAGGGACCAAGGGTTTTGTGGCTTTGAAGGGCTTACATGTTGTTAAACATTTCACAGTGTTTGAATTGTTTTTATGTGTTGGTTTTTGTTTTCTTCCCGGTTCACCCCACCACTTCATTTTCAACATCTGCTCGCCACAAACCTGATTTTAGAAAATACATGCACTTATTAATTTATGAGCTGTGGTCAATGCTGTGGGAAGAGAGATCTGAAGGGTAAAGGGGTTTGTGGAAGCAGCAGGGCCATAATGAGATCAGGGATAGGGGAGGCTCCGTATTTGGACTCTGCTCCTGCTCTCGCTGAGACACTTGATCCTCAAGGGAATGAACATAGCAAATGATATTGTCAGCTCTCCAGCAGTTTAATATTTCTCTGAATGATTGATAGCACAATGTACAGGACCTTTAGACATAAGGATGGAAAGGTTTAGAACACAAATATCCTGTGTTTATGGCTGATAGCAGCACCTAGAGGAGAACAAGTGCCCTGATGCTCTCCTCTGCTTCCCAGAGCAGCAGTGACCACTGCCTGGGGCAGGCAGCCAGCTGTTCCTCTCTGCAGGGGCAAGGAAAGTCCATTTCTCTTACAGCAAGATATTCATAGATGCCCTTTTGTGGCATGTCCAAAGTCTTGTCTTCCTCTGCTGATGTCAGGAAAAACAGAGTCAAAGGAGAGGGCCAGCTCCTTCTCATGGAAAAAGGACCAAGGCAAAGCATGGTGGGGCCTGCTGGCATCACCTTCTGCCTCGTGCTTGTGGCTGACACCTGGGCAGAGGCAGCTCCCTGATGGCATCCTGTAGAGACCACAATGCTGGGAGGTATCAACTCTGCACTCTTGTGTGTATTTACCTCAGTTAAAAAGGAAAAAAATGTGAAAAACGGTGGATGGTAGAAGTGTTGTCCTGATTTCAAGCACTGTTTCAATTTGTTGGTGCTTCTACTGTAGTCCTAGTGGAACCTTGCAAGTGAGATAGATTTTTTCTCTTAACCCTTCTCCCCCATTCCCATCCTAGAAACAGATTTCACTTCTCACAAGCCCAAGAGTGCCCAGTTTCCAGATCCCCTGAACATGCAGTTTGTGTTAAAGGAGGTGTTTGTGCTGGGCTGCTGGTGGTGGCTCCTCCAAGAGCTGGGCTCACCAGCCTGTTACTGCAAAGCAGTTCAGGAAAATGGCAGCTGGACAAACTGGGCTTGTGGTTGAATGGCTTCTCAGGGGACCTTGGTGGCTTCGAGCAGAAAAAGTGCAATCAGAGCAGAGGCATCTGGGATGTGTTATGACTCTTCTGACACACAGAGCGTCATATGGATTTTTCCAAAGGGATGTAAAAACAAAAAAAGACAGGTCATCATTTGGCCTTTCTGATCTCAACATGCATCCCATTTACGAAGGGAAAAAATGATGCAGGAAATTTGTGAGTTGGCTCAGTTGCCTGTGGGAAAAGATAGAACTGAGGAGGGGAAAATACTACTTTAAATGTAACATCCATATGCCCATTTAGGATTTAATAAGAGTTACTACATCTCTGGTAAGTGACAGCTGGTTATTAGAAGCAGACACTGAAGCTGTGGATCATCTAAAGTCAAAGCTGATGCTTAGCTATTTGTACACCAGTACATCTGCCTTTAATAATGGCTTTTAATTTTGTTAACATGCTTTAACTAGCTTATTAAATCAAAATAAAGTGGGAATCTTAGTCTTAGTGCAACCGCACATAAAGGATCCAACCTCAGACCCTGCCTCCCTGGCTGTGTCCCATGATGTCCCAGA
The DNA here is from genome assembly GCA_013400315.1 of Bombycilla garrulus. Lineage (NCBI taxonomy): Eukaryota > Metazoa > Chordata > Aves > Passeriformes > Bombycillidae > Bombycilla > Bombycilla garrulus. The sequence continues at coordinate 439,060 of VXBU01014877.1, forward strand.
TTAAAACATGTCCAAGTATAGGTTTAAACCAGCATGTTATTTTGGCAGAGTTACAACAATGTTATATTTCCTCTCTCTATCCATTCTTCCTTTTTTTGACTTTTGCTTTACCATTCTTGGCACTCTCCAGAGTTTCTGTGTGTGGCATGGGTGGGAAGCTCAGCCTGGTTTAAAGTTGTTCCATCCAGAAAATAGGCAGCAAGTGTGATTTCTCCTGACTCTCTCAGAGGAGGCGGCACTTCTGACCTCTCTAGGTGAGTGAGTGATCTGAATCAACTCTTCAGAGTGCAACATCCTGGGTTGCAAGGGAGCAAAAGCTTGGACTTGGAGACATAGGCTACATCTGTTGTGTTTTCTGCTTTAATAATGACAGACTGAGATGCTTTTAGTGTGGTGGGAGTGTCCCTCAGCCCATCATGCTGGATAAGCACTGCCAGCACGTTGCTGCTGGGCTCTGCATTTGCAAACAGATTTGCTTGGATCAGACTCACCCTCTGCTTTTCCAAGCCAGCTCTGGTGTTGGTGCCAGTGCCCTTTCATGGCATGGAGGCAGCACTCTGAGATGGCTGCTGGTGGCTACCATGTGGGCAAGAGGCACATGAGTGTCCTCCCTGCAATCTGTGCAGTGACAGAGAGGGAAGGAGGGCAGGTCAGCTTTTAGTCATGCCAGCATCTTCTGATTTCTGTCCCACAGCAGCTTCTGCTCCTCCCTGATAATTCCCATGGCGTCTCTTAGTCCCTGCATGGGGAGTTGCACCGGTGTGAAATGTGCTCCGTGAATACACGGTAAGAGGGCAGCAGCATGGTGTTAGTGCTTGGGGTCCCATCCAGGCATGCTCTGAGTCTGGATTAAAAGAAATTATTTTTTGGAATCAGGTTTTTGGGTTTTCTGCACCATCTGCTTGCCCCTCTCCAGCTTGAAGAGGTTCAGCCAGTGGTTCCCTGCCCACAGGTCACGTGGCACGGACCTATGACTGAGGTTCTGCCTTATAGTCATCTGTATGTTTAAGTCTATCTACTCTGTTTCACCCAGTTTGTTACTTTACATATTCAAATACTCCCCAATTAACAAAATCTTTATGGGATGCTACTCTCAGCTTTGCTTTGCTGCCATCTCAAGACTGTCCCACAGCAGGCGTCCTGCTCCTGCCCTGCTCCATCCCTCTCTCAGGTGAGTGCTGCTAAGATGCCAGCAGGTGCTGGCAGACCCGGCCCTGCTGAGCTCAATGTGCTCTGAGATCATGGCCCCATTGGTCCCTGCTTCCATCTGACCAGCAGAGCGGAGAAATTGCCTGTTACCTCGGGTTGATTTTTCATGCACTCCTAAATTGCTTTGTATTGACACGCTGTCAGAAATGGATTGTCACATTAACCCAGCCAGAGCCGGGCTGGGGCTCACAAGCGTGTGCTGTTGGACTGATGTCCCTGTGGGTTGAGGGCAGGCTGCTTTCCTCCTGGGTTGGCAGAGATGTTTTGCAGCACTTTCTAATTATGATTCAGATGAGTCAGTGAAAGGCAAGGCTCTCCATATCCTCCATTCTACAGCATTTCTTCTTCCTTTGTTGGATCAAAAAAGTGACTTGTGAGAGTGCTGGCTCTTTACCTCAGCTATAGGTCCTACTGGTCTGACTCATAAGCTCTCTTCCAAGGTGAGAGCAAGTGATTGAGCACAGGATATCAAGGTTTAAATGACTAAATTAGATTAATTTCCCCAAGATGAGCCTGTTTTGCCCATGACTGTAGTTGTGAGTCATTTCTCCCTGTGCTTATCTTGACCCTTGAGTCTTCATTGTATTTTCTCTCCCCTCTCCAGCTGAGAAGGGGAGTGGTAGAGCAGCTTTGGTGGGCACCTGACATCCAGTCAGGGTCAGTTCACCACATCAGTGATTTTGAATATGGTGAATATAAGGAAGCAAGAGTGATGGACTCACTTTTCCCCACGAGCCAGCTTGCACAGAGACTCCCATTACTTCTGGTCATTTTTCTAGGTGATGTGTAATTTCTAGAGCTTCCCATTCCTACCCCTAATGACCTCTTCAATTTCTCTAATGAGATTCCTCCTCAGAGATTAGCAAATGCCTCATGAAGTCAGAGTGTACACCACCCACTTCATTCCCTTTGTCTTTCATGCAGCTGAAAGAAAAATCCAACACAATGCTGTGTGAGCTGGCTAAACTCAGCCCATCAAGCCAGAAGTGCAGACAGTGCTTATGCAAGGGGGTCTGAGCCTCAGTGATGAATAGTTTGAAATTGTTCATGGTTTGTGTCCCTCACCTCCTTTATGAGCTAGAGAGGTGACAGTGCCTCCTTGCAGACAAGAGAGTGGTGAGATGCACTGGAGTTTGCATGGGAACGGTTTGCCTGAGCAGCAGGTTCCTCGTGCAGTTCCTTCTCTTGTATCAGCTTCATGATGTAGGTGAGCACAAGTCTGTTGTCCTCTTTAATGGATTTGTGGAGAAACAAGCCCCAGGTGTGCTGTGCCCAAGCATAAAAACAGCTTTAGAGGTGTGGTTTGGATTCTTAGAGCCCCTGCTCAGCTGCCTTGCAATATCATTCCATGTTTCTGTGTTTCCCATCCTCCCCGAGGATCTGCTTCTTCTCTCCACCAGAGCCACCTGTTTTGTGTGCGGAACCCATTGGTGCCATTGGAACACCACGTTACACTGAGCGTGTTTCAGCAAAGTCCAATCTGTGAGGCATCTTCTGGGCATGGATCAGAGAACAGGGTCTGCATGGAGTTTGAAACTTTGGCCACTCCCACAAAGTAGAGTAGTGGCCAGAGCCCTCCCTGCCCCTACCTTTTCTCCCTTTGGAAGAGACTTGAGCCCACCTGGAAAGACTCTCCTGATTGTCAGGTAATTCTGGTTTTGAGGTGGCAGGAGAATCTACTCAGTCACCCTATTTTAACTTCTGAACATTGGAAGGAGTAATCAAATAATTCTAAACCTTGGGTTGCATTGAGGAAGTGAAAAGAAGCAGGACTTTCAGCCTAGAAGCTCAGGTACTCACCTGAGAGTAGGAGAGGTGTGGGCTCCTGTTCAAGGTCCATGGAATACTTGCATAAATTTTGCTATGGAGTCTCTCCTCACCACTCCTCTCTCTTTCTCTTCAGCCCAATGAATATTTACTCATTTCGTGCATGGTGGAAGATACTGAAATTCATAGAATGAAGATACTTGAGTAATCTCAAACTTTTATGCAGTGTTCCAGCTCTCCTCTCCAAGTCCTTCATCTTCCAGAATGGGGAGGGACCTCCTCTGTCTCCACTGCAGTGCCCTCTGGTAGACATTGCTCTGAATCCGTATTTAAATTTATTCACCTTTGCCTTCAAAGGAGCACATCTTTAGTTGATTCCTCAGTTCCTATTTTTTCCAGCTTTGCCTTTCTCGACCGTTAGGATTGCAGGCACTTGTCTATGCAGGCAAACATTGGGATAGTGGCATGAGAGCTGCCCTGAGTCCTTCCTGCAGGGAATATTCCCTGTGCTCTGTGAACTCCTCCATGGCACAGGAGAGGCAGCCACACTGCCATGGCCATTTGGCCATTCTTGGCTGAGGGTGCTGATACCAGAGCCAGCTCCAGAGTGGCATTTAGCCAGGCACACATTTTATCTGCTAGCTTTGTCCTTCCAGCCCACTTTACATTAATTGCCATGCTGCTGATGTGTTTCAGCCCCTGCTGCCTGAAGCCACGTGAATGAGAGACACCGGACTTCAGCCCAGGAGCCCTCCCAGGAGCTTCTTCCACCCTCCTCCCTGTGACCCTGTATCTGAACATCTTTGTCCTTTTCGGTGCCTGACAGTGCTTTATTGCAGATGAAAAACATCCTTTGCTGCATGGAATAGTTCCTGCCATTTTCCCACTTGATTTGTCTTTCTCTTCTTTTTTTTTTTGCTGTTAAACCTTTTCTTCTCATTCCTGTGCTCCCTCCCCCCTCTCCCTGATCAGTCAGACTTCTCCTAAGCCCTGACGTATTGTGACTGGGGCTGACTGACAGCACTTCGTGCCTGACACACATCTCTGGGATGCAGCCCAGGATTTGTATTTAAGAGCAAAGCGGGATTGTAAAGTGCCATGTGGGAGTCTCTGAGAAAGGAGTCAAAACACCGTCAAGTCTATTCTTCCTGAGAGGAATGGAGATGTTGTGTGGAGCCTGCTGATGCCAGCAGAGACTCTGAAGGCTGGGTAGGGGTCGTCCTGTCCCATAGGCACTGAAAGCTGCACTCAGCCTCTTTGCCCAGCCAGGGCAAAGGCTGAGGGCAGCTATGGAGAACTGACCCTCCTTTTCTGGATTGGTGATGCTACTTCTAAACTCACGGTGGATCTATGTGGATGACATGGAGCAAGCAGACAAGTCACCTTCTACTGCATCTGCTCTGGGTACAGGGTATGTTACTCTGTGGTGGCTATTTCTGGTATTTTGGCAAGGAAAGGTGAGAAAATTTGGGCTGCAATTGAATAAAGGGAGTTGATTCATGAGCCTTCCTTCCATCTCCTCTTCATCGGAGGACTTCAGAGATGCTGTTTCACAGCTTCCCAAAATTTGTTTCTTCCCACCCTGTATCTGGAATGAGTGGAGATCATGGAAGTGTAAAATAGTTTGGGTTGGATGGGACTTTTAAAGGCCATCTAGTCCAACCCCCTGCAGTGAGTAGGGACATCTTCAACTAGATCAGATAACTCAGAGCCCTGTCCAATCTGACCTCGAATGTTTCCAGGGATGGGGCATCTACCACCTCTCTCGGCAGCTTTTGCCAGTGTTTTACCACCCTTATTGTAAAAAACTTAATCTTTATATCAAATCTGAATGGACTGTCCTTCACTTTAAAACTGTTTCCTCTAGAAATGTGCTGGCAGAGCTCTGAGTGGACTCACAGCTCTGAGCCACTTTGTTCCACCACGCTCATCTTTTTTCAGCCCTGCATGGGCTCTTGGACTATTTCTGGTGTACATGAGAGCATTTCCCACATGAATGGGCCCTGATGAATTTGCAGAATGGGGTGCTTTGCTGGGAATGAAGAAAGGCTGTCCTGGCGTGGAGGACCTGGGTGAAGTAGAAACAGCTGTTGTCCTCCTCTCTCTCAACCCACCTGCAGGCTCAAGGCCACTTGCCCAAACTCAGCAATTATCTCCTGGGGCTTGGAGCCAGTCTGCTCTGCTTTTCCCCAGCCAATCCAGACTGTAGAGGAGCTGGCTGGGCTGGAAGGTCTAATTTGTTCTTGGAGGAGGTCTGTGGTTTTGAGGGCCATCTTTAGCACCATCATGTCACAATCCACTGCCTGCCACCTCCTGAGTTTTCTGCATGTAGAGTCATCTCTGCTCACTGAGACTCTTCTGAGTTTATCTCCCTGTCTTATGCAAAGTATCCTAAAAATCCTCTTTGCTGGCACCCCTGGTGACCCAAGGTGCTCCTTGAAAATCTCTTGGAGATGTAATCATCCCCTTTGGAGGGCACCATCAGTCACCTTCCGTCCCTCTGACAATTTTCTTGCGTGTTTGGCTGTAGAGCACCAAAAGTCAAACACAGTTGTGCACTTCTGGTTTGTAGAGTTTCCTTCACCTGGGAGAAAACCAGCAGGGTGACATTTGTTCCTTGATCTCTTCACCTGCTACCCTGTTTTTGCTCTTCTGGTGGCTTTGATGCCTGCCTTTGGTGGAGGAGAGTGACAACACCTCAGTGTAACTGGTGCTGCTGGTGGGAAAGAAGCACATGGTGATTACAGTGAGAAGTAGGGACTGATTTTGGGGTCTTTACCTCCCCCCACACAACAATAGTGTTCCTCTGTCCTGCCATGGGACCCCAAGAGGTATGGGTTGAAAGAGACCTCAGAACCTTCTTGGAGCACAGGATCACTGAGTCTTCTTGACTTGATTTGACTTGACTTAATTGGACTTGACTACCATGCTAGTTTTTCTGCTGTTTCTTAATGCCTTATCTTCTTTCATCTGCATCATGTCCATCTCTAGCCTTACATTTTTTTTTCTGTTTTCCCTTTTCCCAGTTACAGCACCAGTCCCTGGCAGAAGAGTAGTGTTGGAGACGGACTTGCCCTTGCAGGCACAACCCTCCAGTCCTGGGCAGGAAGGTGTCAGAAGTGCACCAGCAAGGGTGAACTGCTCCAGGAGAGATGCAGATGAGGCTATGAAAATATTCCCGACTGATGTGGTGTCCTGGTTAAAATTCACTTCAGGAGGTAGCCTGGAGCTATTGAGGGCCATCCCTTCAGTTGGAGGGGGTAATTCCTGTGCAGGAATTAGCAGTCAGCACACCTGTTACTACAAGAGATTCCAGCTGAAAAGAGAAGAAGGATGGGAGGGGGTGAGGAAAAAAAAAAATGAAGCTCTTCAATTTAGTGCAATTATCTCAATTTTCCCAGGATAAGGATCCTTGAGATATTTATCTGATTTATAAGGGTGCGCGGCAAGGCGGCAGACACGTCCTTAAAGAGACATTTATCAATTTCTTAAGCATGGATGAGGGGAGAAGAAAGAAAAAACAAATGAGTGAGAAGGAGATGCTGCAAAGAGACTCTTTTGGACTTGGGAAGAAAAAAGGAAGCCTGCTTCCTGTATGTTTTCACTTGTCATTAATAATCTGTGGAGAACTGCAGAGGAGGAGGAGGTTGTAGGAGGAGGTTAGCTGGGCTAGGACAGCAGCAGAAATCCTGTTGTAGACTAGGTTGCCTTTATATTTTCAGCAATTTATATTCCACAGTAGTGTATTAAGTATTTCCTGAAGAATTTCTTTAGCTCTGCTGGGGAAATGCTGAGGGTTAGATTTATGCCAGGCCTAGAGACCTCGCCCAGTCACAGAAAAGTGCTCTGAACCTGGATAAGTTTGGTTAAGGTGACACAAGGTTACAGTAGGATTCACCTTGTACAAGTGCAGATGTTCTGGGCTCAGGGAATGCATGATTGTCTACACTCACTTTTAGGAAATGGGAGCAAAATTCACCTGACATTCTTGGCTGCCTGCTATTGGAGGGAGTACCCTCCCCTCCATTAAAGACAGCCCTCTTTGTTATCTCCTTCAGTGACATCTGACTTTCTGATTTTTCCCTCTTGCCCATATTGCTGCTCTGCCCTTTAGTCCTCCTCCTCTGTACCAAATCCTAATGGCTCTTCCTCCCTTTATGCCCTGCAGCTGCCATTGTTTTCTCTGCACCTTAGTAGCTAAAATGGTTCTGGAGACCTTTTGCATCTTGGAGGCTGCACCTTTGCTCTCTTCCTCATTCTTGTCTTCATGTTATTTGTACAGGGAAGAAGGTATGAAAATCTTCATCTTTCCCAAAAGTGCAGCTGCCTTACTGCCACTCCTGCAGCTCCTCACAGCTCCCTTTCTCCTCCACCACATTCAGGCTTTCTCAGCTTCCCTTCCCAGCCCTTTTGCCTCTCTGTTGCTCCTTCACGTCTACATCCCTTATTGTTCTGCCGACACTGTCTTGTCACATTGTACCCTACTCTCTTGATTTGACAATAGAGAGAAAAAAAGAAGGGATTCAGTGGAGGCGAATGAAATGGGAAGTGGGAGAGGAGGAGCAGAGAAAGAGAACATCAGAGGGAATGAGAGCAAATGCTCATAGCTTAATGTGGCTCAGGAAGTCACCTGGGGGAGTCATTGACTGAGGGGTCACTGACCCTTGTGAGTAAATTTCTATAATAAACTGGTAAAAGTACTGGCAGGCCCAAGTGATTTAGTTTAGAAATTGCTGTAGTTCAGCTCCCCTCAGATGCAATTCAGCAGGTTTGTTAGCAAGCACAAAACCCTTGCCAGTCTAAATATGGATTACTTTTCTTTGTCCCTTAAGTTCATCTCTTTACAGCATGGTTACGTTCTCATAAATTTGTTGCAGCATGTTTGCCACCAGCTGACCCATTGGAAAGGATTTGTGTCCACCAGAAAAGCCTTTTGGATAAACCCCTCTTCGGCAATATGCGTTTTTAAGGCCCTCCTGCACACAGGTTTCTCTAGGAAATAACTGCTTTGTCAAAGACCAGCTAACTTCACAATCACAGGTCTGACTGAGGCAGCAGCTCTCAGCTGTGACACATGGGCACCCACTTGCTGTGGGTCTCACACCTCCTCTGTAGTAGCTGGCTTCCATAAATGAGATGCAGCCTTAGTATGAGGGGAGAGATTTTCAGATCCCTGTTCTCTGTGAACTTCCTCAGGGCATTAGAAAGTCAGAGATGCTTATCTGCCTGTGGTATTGAAATTCTTCTCAGGTATTATCTCCACTTACTCAGGCCTGTGGCTGGATCTTGCTGGGATGGGAAGGCCTGTGCTGCATACGCCTCCCCTGTGCTGCCAAGGTTTAGTTGTTCAGCTCCATGTATTGGCATTTGCATGGGACAGGCTCTGGTTTCTTGTGTTGGTGTAACAAATGTGAGAATTTACATGTTAAAACGTCCATTGAAATACATATATAATATGTATTTCTGCTCCATAGAGCGGAGTAGGGGGCAAATTGTATAGAGAATATATAGCTTGTGTAGTGTTGGTGTTTGTGTAGGGGATCCTGCTCTGTGGGTAGGGGCCAGAATACTGCGAGTGGAAGTACAGTCAGGTGCAGAGCATTCACATTTATCCTGTTTCTCTTCACCTTGGCCCATCTGCCCACAGCACAGACTGCAGCACCCACGTGGGGGCTCCTCTCAGTACATCCTCATCTTTAGGTCTCACAGACCTGGCAGCCAGAGGCCGAGGCCTGTGCTGTCCTTCCACCTCACGTCTGCCTCTCCAAGCAGGTCACCATCTGCATTAGTTCCCAGAGGCAAGCAAAGCATGTGCTGGAGGTACCACACTCACTGCAGAAATGATGACATCTGGGGCATCCCGGTGTGTTGAGCAGGGTGTCAGCTGTGATTTCACTTACCCTGGATCAGTAGGGGTGCAGTGGGTACCCTTAGTCCCTTTGGGTACCTTGGTCTCTCTCCCCAAATGTGGGCAGTGACCCAGTGGATGTGGCAGTGCAGAAATAGCCCTGTCAGATGAGAGTTAGGGCTGTTGGGCATCCCTTTGAAGCAGAAGCAACCTTGCAGGATGTCCCTGGTGTACTCTGGAAGGGGTGATTCGTGTGTGGAGCCCTGCTACCTGCAGCCCACTGCTGCTCACCTGCCCTTTTACCAGTTGCCTTTAGTCATGTGCCATGCTGTTCAGGTGGGAAGGAAAAAAGAGAGGAAAAAAAAAACTAGGGGAGGAGAAGAAACAAATCAAAGAACAGTGTGTTTCGTGTTGTTTGATCTTTGAGGAATGCTGGAGAAATCTCTTAGGCCACTGCCTCCCCGGTTGTGCTCGTAAGGAGATTATGGACCTCATGCTTTCACAGGAAAACACCCGGCTGCTGGGCCTGGCACAGTAATCCAGACAAAGGATAACAGCAGCCTAATTAATTCTCATGTCTCTGAATCTGATAACAGCACAGTACACAGACGAGTCCGTAAGGACTTAATGAGTTTAATCGACTGCACTTGATGATTTTATTTGAAACCTTGTGCCACAAATTAAACTATTAAAAATGCACTTGAACTTGACTGGCAGCTGTAATCCAGGCAAAGTCTACTTAATCCGTGGGGATGGGAAGCAGGGATGGATGCAAAAGGCTGGAGATGAGGAGAGTGGAGGGGAGGCTCTGGTAGGTAAGGGGATTTTGGGGTGAGTTTAAAGGAAAGCCGGAAAGAAGGGAAGAGCCTCACAGAAGCTGGGAGTGAGGGTGGGAGAGTAGGGGATTAATCTGTGCTAACCCAACCCTGGACTGAGCTGTGGGATGTGGGAAGAGTTCAGTGTATTCTTGTCCTGTGCTCTGCCCTGCAGGACTTTCCAAGCAGCTGAAGGGGTTTTTAGTCGGTCAGAGTGAATCAGCTGCTGGCTCTGGAGTGAGGTGTAACAGCAAGATTTTGCGCAACTGAGATAAGGAGGGTGTGAATCTTGGGTCCAGCCTCCAAATCTCATGTACCATCTTGGTGAAAGGCCAAGGAAATCCAAGCAGGGATATTCACTGCTACCTAGGCAGTGGAGTCACCAGTGGACAGGCACACAAAAATACTGAGTTCCTCATCATCTGTAAAAGCTGCCCAGGTGAAAATCAGCCTGTAAAAAGGTATCTGTGCAGAAGCAGATACACTGTTCTATGTATTTTCTGCCAACTGCTGTCACTCACATGTTTGGTTGTGCTCATCCAGTTTGCTCCCATACATAAATACCTATATACATATGCAGGCGTGCACAAACAGTGATTTGGCTCAAAACGGGTCATTAGCCAAGCAGAGAAATAGCATGTAAGCCTGCTTTGAAGGTCCCCCCCACTCCGCTATTTAAAGTAATTTGCAAAAGATTTGCAAAATTATAAACCAATTTGCAAATAAATGATCATGATTAATGGCATATTCTTTAGCAGGTGACAGACCCGTAATCCCCCTTATTATGCAGGGACCATTAATAGCAGTAGGTGTTAAGAGACTACATTACAGCTAGAATAGGCTTCAGCTGTACCTCTGGAGTAGAACAGGTCAAGTTTTTGTTGCTATGGCTTCTTTACCTATTGTCACACTCATAATTTGCAGAAAGCAATGAATCTCAGTGCCACTTCGGTTTAACAGCTTGCTCACCTCACTTAGCCTACCCTAAAACTCATGCTTTTGGGCAGCAGAGGGACAGCCTTCATGTGCTGATGAGTGAAGGCATTGCACATCTCCATGGCAGGAGGGGCAGGTGGCTCGTCCCTTTGTGCAGTTCATCTCCAGCTTTCTACCTGCTGTCACCTGGAAGTGATAGGAGGGGTGATGGCTTCAAACTGAAAGATGATAGGCTTAAATTCAATATTAAGAATAAGTTCATGGCTTTCAGGTTGGCAAGGCCCTCGCACAAGTTGCCCAGACAGGGTGTGGATATCCCATCCCTGAAACTGTTCAAGACCAGGTTAAACAGGGCTTTGAACAATCTGGTCAAGTTGAAGGTGTCCCTGCCCATGGTGGAACTGGATGAGCTTTAAGGTCCCTTCCAACCCAAACCACTCTGGCNCAATCTAGTCCACGATTCTGTGGCCTACATCACTGCTGGGGGTGTCTTGGTGTCTCACGGGAGTGCTGGGGGTGAAGGGCTATTTTGGCAAGCAGTCCTTGAGGCTGTGAGGATTTGGTGCAAGGGGGAGAGGAGCAGGAGGGGGAGCACGCAGCGGTTTATGAGGGAGCCTGTGGGACACCCGCACTCTGTGCTGGGATTGTGCCCCAGGGTCTAAAGCACTCCTCAGACACACTGGGCGATCAAGAGCAGTGCCAGTGCCTTTGATTTCTGAAACAGCATGGCTTTGCTACACGGACATAAGCAGATGATCCAAAGCACACATCCTGCTGTGAAGGATGGTAAAATCCTACTCCAGTGATTCTCTTCACTCAGAGAAAATCCATCCCTGACCTTACACCTTTCGAGGGGTTTAATGCATTGTACATGGATAGGACAGACAGAGAAGCTGCCAGAGAAGTTCCATCTATCCTGCTATGTACCAGCCTGGGGCAGAGGGCAGCCTGGTCTTGCTCCTTCCTGCACGAACTTTCAGTATGAGGTTGTGAATTTGGTGTATTGACAAGTAGCTGGAATGTTTTTGTTTGCTAGGTTGCAGCGTTATCATTCTCCTCCTCCCCCCCATCCCCTCNGTCTAACACTTAATCTGTGGCAGGTTCTGGGCAGTACCACAGTGTGTTGTGATCTTGTGAGGTCCATGGCACCTGAAGTGCTCTGCCTCTGTACCAGGCTGGGACAGGAGCAGGGTTGAGGAAATGGGCACTGCAAGCTGTCATTGATCAATGATTTGGTGATGCTCTTTCTAGGGAAAAAGTGTGCTAGTGGAGGTTTTTTCAGGTGAGTTAACACTGAGATTCTGGCTGCTTCTCCTTCTGAAGCCTGGCAGTTCTAGAAAGTACAGAGATGGTAATTGCATCCTGACTAATTACATAGGTCCTGGCCATAGCTGCCTTTTGTGTTTCTCACCTTAAAATACACTGTAAAGTTGCGATTCACCATTAAACAGATGCTGTGTGCTTTCCTAGTAGTGGATGCATTTTAAGTTTTTTTACTGAAAGGAAAATAATTGGCATATCTTTGACAAAATAATTCTTAAAGATCTTAACAGAGGAGATCAGCAAGGGAATAGCAAAATATTTTCATCTGTTTGGTGTTGTTAGTGCTTTGATTAAACAGACTAATATTGCTGCGTCTGTCACTTAGCATGAACAGCAGGATATTTTGTTATCAGGTAATTCCCTCTGCCTACACTGGCTGCAGAAATGGCTGGGTGTAAGTTATGCAGTTAATAATATTCCAGTGCAGGAGGCAGATGCAACTGCTAATTGCAGAGCCTGGGATGCTCAGTGAAATCACAACAACTCATCAGCCTCTCTCAGGTCACTCGGGCTCTCCCTCTAATTTCTCACAATTTCTGCCAGGCTGGACGCCATGGCTGGTGGCACAAGGGCTCCCCTCTGCTGCCCTCACAGCTGAATCCCAGGACGGGCTGGGGACAGAGCCAGCCCACGGCTGTCCCCACGGCAGGGAAGTGCTGTCAGCCTCAGCACCGTGGGCAAACAGCCACAGCGAGCACACGCAGTGCGCTCCTCAAATATTTACCCTTTGTTTCAATCTCGACCTCTTTGCCTCTCAAGTTAAATAATTTAGTGTGGAAGCCTTGAAGGTTAATCTTGCATTTATTTAATGTTACAGGACACTTGGCTCACTTACAGCTAAAAGGCCTCGTACTGGTTGTTAGTTTATTTAATCCAAGTGCCATTTTCTTCACCTTCTTCTCTCTGAATTGCTGAGAGGGAGGAAGGAGAGGAAGCAAGGGGAAGGAAGAGTTATCTGTATGCGGCTTTTAGCTCCTGCTGCAAACTCCATCAGGAGCAGCACCCTGGGGAAACGTCGATCCCAGCGCCTCAGCGCAGCCAGCAGTGTCATCTGCCAGTCGATCCAAGAGGCTGGCTCTGAGCACCGCTGAGAAAAGAGGGGAAGAGCAGAGGATCTGACACTGACATCCCCGGCACACTGGCTGCGATGGAGCTGCCTGCCTTCACCCAAATCTGTCAGAATTTGCTGGTGTGCCAAAAAAAAACAAAAAAGAAAAAAGAGACAGCATGATGGGGGCAAGGAAGAGGTGAGGCAGTGGGGACAGTGGGGAGGAGAGAGTATGTTTGCCTTCATTGATGAGATGCTTTTTCTCTCCTTTATTTGAAAGCATCAGGTGGTCCTTTGCAGGAGACCTCCACAACACTGCTAGAAAGATGATGCAGAAGGAGGATGTATCTGAGGGAGGAGGGGCTCTGATTCACCTTGCTTGCATGATGTTTGTAGTAATTTCTAGCAGGCCAGACCAAAACTTTCACGTGGTTCGCAGCTGGTTCAGCACAGGGAGGCTCAGCACTGCGGGGCTCAGCACCTCTCCCTGCTGCCAGGGCCAGCAATGAGGAAATGGGCAGGAGTTTCCAGGTTTCAGCAAAGGCAGAAGTTTGCTTGTTGCCCAAGAGTTTCACAATGATGGATATGAAGAGTTGTAGACTTACTTGACAGTAACGTGCAGGGACTGGAAGAGACATTTCGGCATCATCCCTCTCCTTGCTCCCTTTCTAGAGGTGCACAGAAATAAATGCATGGTCTTTCCTGAGACTTTGTCAATATATCCACACTCTAGACATAGCGGACAAAGAAGCTGGAGAAAAAAAGCCAGACACAGGGAGCAGACTGGCTGCTGAAGTTGGTTTGGTTTTTACAGACCAGCCCACAACTTTGGTCCAGAAATTTGGTTTTAGCTACTCCCTCCAAACTGTAAGTTCCTGCTTATAGCCAGGAACTCAGGAGGGGGGTAAATTCCAGGATTTCAGAACAGCCTGTCTGTATTTGCTTAAGCACAGACCCATGTGGATAGCAGGCAGTGAGGAAGCCTCATGGCCAAGACTAACGGAAATGTCACTCCCACACTGTGGCCCCAGGCTGCCCTCCCAAGCTCTGGCTGAAGAAATCTCCCTCCCAACCTCAGCTTGTGCCTCACCAGGTCTCAAGGCTGCTTTGGCAAGCTCTGCATTTGTCTGGATGTGCTCCTCATCTCTTGCAGTGATAGCTACACTCATCCACCACTTCAGAGCATCTTGTCAACTCCCTGCCCACCCCTGTTTTTGGAGGCCTCCTAAAGCAAAATGTCTCTGATTTCTCTAAAGGAAATAATCCCTACATTCAGTAGCATTAGGGCCACCACAGGAAGAGGAGAAGTGTCAGAGGATGCTGGCTATGTGATCACACTAGCATGCCACCCTGGCATAGTCACATTTTCACCTGCTCATGTCGTTCAACCCAGCTGTGACTTGCCGGTAATTACTTGCTTGTAGGTAGTGTGAGTCTCCCAGTTCTCAAAGCCATCTGCTTACCTCCAGGTCCCTGCTGTGTGATCCTTCATTTGGAGTTCACCTCTACAGTTTATGGCAGCTTCCAGGATAACCTTCCAGCTGGAGAGCCTCTTGACTCCATCCTGTGCTGGCTTTTCTCCTTTCAAACGACACTTTGCATCTCTCAAAAACCACCATCAGGATGCTAAACGTAGCCTGGCAGGATTTGACCCAAAAAGGATAGCCATGTGTGGTAGGTGGGAGACTTGAGCGTCTGGGTGCTCGTTTGTGCAGTCCAAATCTCCTCAGGTAGAGATGTGAACAGAATGACCTTTCCCATGAGCTTCAAGTGCTTTAGCATTAAATGGGAAATAGCACAAGATCAATGTGTCTCGTAGCTTTTCAATGCCTCAGTCTGAACCAGGAGAGACAGTAATAAGAAAAAGAATAATTTAATAAACAATATGTGGGTTTTTGTTGGTTTTTTTTTTGGGTTTTTTTTGGGTTTTTTAAAATTTTTTTTATTTTTTTATTCTAGTGAGGATTCTCATGTGTGTTTGGATTAGGGAATAGGCTTACTTTTTCTCAAGACAGTAATTCAACTCAATTTTGATCTCATTTTGGTTATTATTGGTATGTACTGGAAAGGATATGAGAGTGGGATCTCTGGGAAGAGGCTTAGGGCACCTAAGTTTGACCCCTGCCTGAATTATCTTCTGCAGGAATCACTTTCCCCATGTTGTGGAGGAAGCTCCCCCCCTGCTGCCCGGAGATGCCTGCATGTGCGAGCAGTATCTGGAGGTAGGACAACCTGGGGAAACCGTGAACTGCAATTGGCGACTGCTTTGTAAATCCTCCCACACTGGAAGTGGCTTGAGCTAAAGTTTTCCTGAGGGCAGCTGGGAATTCACAACCCTGAGCTGTGTTTGGCTCCCGGGATCTTTGAGAAGAAGGCACGTGAATGTGTTCTTCAGACATTTTTGTGTCAGCCTTTATGTACCACTTCCACAGTTTAACGTTTTAAATCATGACAAACACCCTCCCAGTCGAAACAGCTCTTATCAAACTGGCACTCGCTCTCATAACACCCTGCCACCCACAAGGATGTGCTGATTGCTGCCAACCTTTCGGCAAGCTCTTTGCTTTTGTGTTAGGACAAGGTGATTGACAATGCTTTTCGTGTCTTGATAATGGAGAAACGTGCTATTTAGAAAGAGGAAAATTCACATCAGTGTCTCCCCAACACGATCTGCTGACTGTCTTTTCCTTCCCCCCTCCCCACCATTTAAAATATATATCAAGGCAGACAGGTGCAGTGGCTGAAGAAAGCAGCTAATTCCCCCAGCAAGTCTCTTGCAGGGAGCAGTGCCAGCCAACCCAACTCTGAGCATGGGACTGGAAGTGTGTGTAGGATTAGGGGCATATCTGGTGGCCCAGATTCCCCAAAGCCAATTAATGACTGTTACAGAAGGAGGATTTTCTTTCTGAGGTTAGAAATGCATCCTTGAGTCTGGAGGGGAAATAAAAAAAAAAAAAATAAAAAAAAGGAAAAATGCTAGAAGAGCTCAGGACTCAAAGGGAAAGTTCAAAGGGTTGGGATTTTTTTGCAGCTGGAGTTCAGGAGAGAGGGGTTTGTGTGAGTGTGTGTGTTTCTGTACCACTCCCTTCCTCCAGCTCTGTTTTCCTTATTGATCCCTCTCGTAATATGATTTCCCTCTGGTATAACTGAGCGAAAAATAACTGAGAGTAAAGTCTTGTAGATTTGCTCCTGACCAAGTGTTTGTCTTGTCCTAGCCGGTCCCGGACCAGCACAGATACCAAGAGCTGCTCAGGGCTGTCCCACTGGGCTGGGGCTGCTCTGCAAGGTGGGGAAACAAGCCCAGGTTTCCTCAGTCCCTTTTTTTTCCCTCAGCAATCTGAAAGTGGGGTTCCTGGAGAGCAGAGGGATTTGCTGGACATACTCTGTGCACGCACCTTGTGGCACCGGTGGGCAGTGACTGTACTGGACCCAAAGGTGGATTTTGGGAGCACATGCAGTCGGTTTGCACCACTCCATTGCCTCTCCCTGCTTCCATTCCACAGACATCCCTGTCTCTATTTACTGAGAGGTTTGGGATCCCCTGTGATGAAGGCGTGCAAGCAATTATCACTGGAGCTAGGACAGAAAGCAGAAGGCTTGTTTGTTTTTTTGGATCCAGGGCTGTTTGCTCAGCTGCATCTGTATCACTGCTAATTATTAAGACGTTTATTACCATGCTTTATTTATGTGTGTGGGTGCTTGTTTACCTTTCCCTGAAGCCTACAGATTTAGTTGTTCTTGGAAAAGGGTTTTTGGATCCTCAATGGGATGGTTGGTGAGTTTCAGTGCTCCCGCTGAGGGGTAGGGGAGCGAGATATCTGTGGCAGTTCAGGACTTTCTGCTTTCCTTTATTTTCAAAGACTGAATTTTTTTAAGTTCCCTGGAAGAATATGGGACACCTTCTCTGCTCTACATTTTTTATGTGTCCCTCACCCTCTCTATTTTAATCAGAAAATCCTGTGCTCAAGAGGCTTCTCTCAGCTCAAAATCCAGCTTGAAGTGCTGGAACAGGGGGGATAGCTGGTGCCAAGAAGCTCTCCGGGGGCCAGGGCAAGGTGGGGGATTAATGAAAGAGATCTGTTCATACAGACCATTATGAGAAGTGGAGTTGAGGCTTTGCAGGTGCGATGTGGGGATGGGGAGATTAACTTCTGCGAGGGCTTATGGCTGGGAACAGGGCAGGTGCAGCTGGCAGTAGGTAAATAGAAAATATGTGAGCTTGATATTAAAAAGGGGCTCTCATGTGGAGAAAGCCTTGAAAGCTGTTCACCTCTGCCCCAGCCCTGCTGCAGCTCACCATGGAAGCAGGAACAGGGAAGGACGTTTTCTCTTGAGGGCTTATGTACTGATTTTGCTGGACCATTTCAGTGATGTCCTAGTAAGGAATGGGTGGCATTGAAATTGTCTCCATGGCAACAGCTACGGAGGGCGCAGATGAAGTGGTTAGGACAAGGATGAGGGAGTCAGGACTCCTGGTTTCTGTTTACAGGGTCCATGGTGTGGTCTTGGGACAACTGGTTCAATATCTGTAACCTGGCATTTACCATCCCAGCCCCTGTAAAGGGGTTAGAGATTGATGCAGGCAGGGCACGGAAGCAGCTCTTGAAACTCCCACTGACTCCAATCCCAAAGCCAGAGTGTCCTGCTGCCAAGCAGGACCATCTTTAACTTAATGACGAGGTGTCTTCTTCCCTCATTCTTTTCCCACTTTTGCCTGGTCCCTTTACAGCACCTTTTCCCTGATTTTCACGGCTCTGAGCTGGCTTGGCCTCGCACAGTGCTCAGAGCCTTTGTGGCTGCGAGGCCACATTATGCAGGAGGGATCGGATAATCTCATGAGTGTTTACATACATCTGCATTCCATACCGGCTCCAATTTGTGCATTTGTCAAAACCAGCAAGCTGGTATTTCTCGGAAATTTTGCTTTCCCTTAACCTTTTCTTGTGCAGAGCAGAGAAGAGCCTCTGTACCCTGGGCAAAAGCGGAGCTCACGTGCAGAAGCCGCCTGCCTGTGCCAGCAGCTGGGGGATGCCCTGTGATAAACTCTCAGCTGGATGCAGAGGGATGGTCTCTGGGCTCCCCCACTGGGATTTCTCAGCTCCAGAAGCAAGGGGAGGGCTGTGGCCATCCCTGCTTCATCGCTTACATGAACATATGGTGCAAATTGCAGCTGCAGCAGAGCCAACTGCTCTGTGCAGTGAGGAAGGGGAGGCCGGCTGCTCCCTCCACCTCTGTGTCCTGCTCCATCTTGGGCATCTACAGCAACCAGGGGACTGAGCAGGCAGAAATTTGTTGTGTAGCAGCAAATAATTCTTGCTGATCTTTTTTAAGCAGGTGGTGTGTAGTGGCAGCTTGCCTTGCCTTTCTTTGTTTTTATTGATTTGAGGTTGCTGCAGAGCTGTTCAGGTTAAAAGAGAGAGGAAGAAAAGCAGGCAGTGGGGACAGACCTGGGGGATCTTGGAGCTGGCGTGAAAGTCTTGTCTGAGTTCTGCACTGAAAGAACGGAAACCTGATGTAGTGTCCTGGCTGTGACTCTTTTGGGAATGATCCTGCACTTAGGGAAAGTGCAGCATGGGAAGGGTGTGATGCAAAGAGATAATACAGCCACATCCTGTTTCCACTTAGAAGCCTGCTGTGACTGCACACCCTCTTTGAGCCTAAAGGCAGAGCAGTGGCCAGTCCAGAGCTGCTGAGCTGTGTGATGCTTGCAAACAGAGAACTTGCACTTCCCAAGCCAGAGCTAAAGCCCCCATCAGGCAGGTGATGCCCATCTGGGTGAGGAAGCAAGACCAGGGTGTGGCAGACACTGATGGTGTAGCTGGAACTAAGGGCTGGAAACAACCACTTCACTTACAGGTAACTTGGAAACATCTGACTTGGGTTTGGACTCCAGGTGCTCCATCAGAGAGCTTCAGTGAGATTTAAGGTGTACTTGTGGGATGTCAGGCCATGGAGGTTGTCTGAGGAAGGCTGGGCACCCCAAAATCATGAGCACCCTTACTCAAGGTGTGGAGTTCAGTAAGGAAGCACGTGAGCCTGGTCAGGAATCATGAATCAGTTGGGGTTAACTCTGCCCAGCTGGCACCATGACCCTGTCAAAGAGTTGTTCTCTCAGGGAAGGAGGTGGGAACAGGCCCAGGACTAGATGGACCTCTGTTCTCAGGAAAAATAACTATGACTGGTGAAACCAATCCATCATTATAGGGTGTCTCTTTCTCACTACAGGGGCTGGATCCTGGAAAGCATGCAAAGCACAATATGCAGAGGCTAGCCATTAATTTAGTTCTTATTTACTAGGGTATAACTCTGAGAATTAAAAAATAACATAGAAGTTGGCCAGTTCCCAGTAAACAGTGGTTTGGGAGGGATGAGAACATTCTTTCCTTTCAGACCAGGAAACACAGAAAAGTAGATCTTCTGTTATCTCTTCCTCTAGAGATCAGAGCTGAAATGACATGCCTCCTCTTTCCACTGCAGGATTGCTCTGATTGTTGTGATGATTGCCTCAATCCATAAGAATTTTAAGAAAAATACCTTTTGATCAGTCAGCCCAGGCTCACACAAGAAAACCAGGCATCCCCAGTCAGCCAGGTAAGCATCAGCCTTGCCAGCCTGCTGAGGGAGAAGGATGCCCTCTGGAGCCAGTCCCAGGGTCTGGGGCAGAGCAGGCTTGGCTGCAAATCACCCAGAAGAGTGCAAGCATAAGAAAGGGGAAAAAGGTGAGTATGAAGAGGAACACAAACTGTACAGATGATAGCAGCAGCCGTGTCTGGGTACTGCTCTCTAAATGAGCCTTTTCTGGGAAGAAAGTTTCATCAGCAAATAAGGGTTGGCATTTAGCAAAGCCTTTCCAGTTGCACGTGTCATTCCTTCTTCACTGTTGTGGGGTGTGCTGCAGCCAGCCTTTCATATGTCTGACCAGTAATTAATTAGGAGAGGATCAAGGCTGATAATTCCCTGTAATCCCTTCTCTCTCATCTTTTTGTTCCATAATCCTTTTAATGCTAGTAACTTGGGGGGCGGGGAGTGGCAGGGGCAGTGGGGAAAGTCTGAGCTGTGGTGTGGTGCTGATGCTGGCAGAGCCTGGCTCTGTGATGCCAGAGCATCCCTCTGCTTCCCTCCAAGGGCATCCCCCGAGGGAAGCATCCCAAACTGGGGGCAGCTCAGGAGGGGAGAATTTTCCTGTGGGGAGAACAGGGTTGGGGGGCAATGAATCAGGGGCAGGGCAGACAGCACAAGTCCTCATTCTCCAAATGCTGACAGATTTCAGTTTAACCTCAGGATCTCCACTGACCACATCTCTGCAATAACCATTAGGAGATCTCTTATTTTCCTCCAGCTCTGTGCCAGCCTTCTTGTCATACCATGAGGACACCTTGTGATCTGGAGAGGGATGCTGCCATCTGAGGAGCTCTGATGTCTGCAGAGGTCCAGGGGTTGGCAGCACAGAGGAGGTGGTGGGGAAAGAAGTCCTGGTGGGAGGACTTGGCCATGGGTAAAGTGCAAAGCTTCTGCTGGGTTCAGGTGTGTAGAGGAGGAGTGGTCAGAGATGACGGCTTTTGAGCAGAAGAGGTTTAGGAAATGAGAAAGCTGGCATCTGATGTGGCAGTGACATTGTAATAGCTCTATACTTCCGTGTGAATTAGCCAAGGTGAGTGCTGCTAACACTGACCCTCCTGTCCTGCCAGGTCAGGAGGAAACGGAGAGTGTTGCCAGCCTGCATGACAAAGTGTTTGGGTGTTGAGAAAGCTCAGCATTAAAGCAGCCTCCAATCTATGGGAAAGTTGTTCATGTCCCACAGCCCAACATCCTCATTTTCCTGACTCAACTTCTTTAAATACTTTCCTCCCCAACAGCTGGAAGAGGAGATGTGAACCTGCCGATTGCAGGGACTAAGTGAGTCTGAAGGGCCTTTTGTCTGATCAGAGCTCTGGTTATTGCCCCTGACAGTCACAGGCAAGGAAGTCTCCAATGTGTGTTTGACTGAGTTAAGGTGCCTTTGATTCAAACTTCTCTTTATCCCATTTAAACTGCAGATCATTTCCATTCACAGTGAGAGGAAACTAAATAATTCAGTGCCAGACAGCAGCATTGATGCAGCTGGAGGTATGGGATGTCTTTACCATGCAGAAGACATGGCCTTGTCTGTTTGAGGGGAGGGAGTTTTGGGAGATGCAGGGCTCTCTGGGCTGGATGAAGGTTTGACGCACAGTAACACATTGTGATGGAGCAGTTAGAAAAATGCACGTGATACTTCATAAACTGAACAAGGGCCATTTGCTGTCACAATCCCTAAATCCCCTCTCTCTGTGTGTTTAATAACACAGATGTCTATAAAGCAAATGCCAGCTGATTATCAGAAAACATATTTGCTGAGCATGAACAGCTTTGTAATAATCGAACACCAGAGATAAACACTGACTATATGGTTTTATAACTTCCGAGGGTTATAATCTGCACTGTACCAAAATAACAAATACCCATCAAGTAAACTCTTTTACCTCTATATCACAGTGCAAATCCAAGTTGAGTCTCTGGAACTATTGGTGTCTAGTGGCTCCTGCCTTGCTTCTGTTGGGGATATAGATGGAAATCTATTTCCTGGATGACATGCATTGTGTCTTTCTAATTCTTCTCTCCTGTGGCTGTGGATGGGCTTTCACACAATTTACATGACCACCAGCACAAAGGATGGCCAGAAATGTGGTGTCCACAGCAGCCAGCAGCCTGCAGCCTTCCTCCATCCTGCTCCTCAATGTGCAGAGATGTCATTCACGGTGTTTGGAGATGACCATGGGTATTCACTGACTGGCAAAAGCAAGCTGGGGAAGCCTCTAGCAGGTTTGCAGCAGTTCCTAGTGAATGACCATCATCTGGCCTAAACAGGGCCATTTTCTTCAAGACAGTCATCTGTGTATGCCTTTCACCTCTGTACATGGTTAGGAGTACACGGGCTTCTGTTCGTCCGGTCGTTTTGCTGAGCTGCAGCTCTGCTGTGGGCTCTTTTCTATGCATCATTTTAAATAGCAGAGAGTTAAACATCTATTTTAAAATAGCTTTGTTAAAAAAAAGAAAAGCTTACTCCCCATGGCAATCAAAGGAAGAAAGAATAACCTCCCCACAGCACCCGCCGAGTTTCAGGTGAAGGGGAATATGTGAGAAATAAACACGGTGCCTCGGTCTGACACTTCCGATGGGGTCAGGTTTTTCCTGCACCATAATGAGGTCTTGTTAGGAAAGTGGGAGCGGTGAGGTATGCTCCTTTCTCTTGGATCTCTGCATTTCAAGCTGCCTGCTGAAGGAGTGCGGTTGAGGATGGGAAAGAAAAAAAAAATTACTTGTTAGATGGGTTTGGATGTTCTGAGGATACAACAGTGAAGAAAGAAAAGATGGGGGCAGGGGTAGCAGGAGGCCAGGCAAGCTCTGCAAACAGTGCTCATCTTCCCCCTCTTTCTTTTTTGTGCCAATCTTTGTTGGTGCCTCCATTAGATGTTTTAACTTCACTTTCTGTGATGAGGAGCCTGGGAGATGTGTTGGCAAAAACTTTGCTTTCCTGGCAATAAGAAGGCTATAAAGATTTGGGGGCTCTTGTGGCAGCTAAGTGGATGGGGAGGGGGAAAGAATCCAAACTTTCAATCAAGCCCTGCCAGCTCTTTTCCATTCGAGAGGAATGAGGCTTGCCTTGTTAAAGGCAGAGCACGAGTGAGAGCGGGCAGCATGCCAAGAGCCATTTGAGAGGCAGGTGAGACTTTCTGAAGTAAGAAATATCCATTCCACTCTAAATTGAAGTGTGTTAAATAAGGATGCTGTTCAGTGCTAATAAGGCAGGGAGCAAGCTGGAGAGCACAGCTGGGGTTATGGCTCTCGGAGAGCAGAGGACCTGCGCTTGGATTTGGCTGCGGCTCTGGCTGCTTGCAGGGAAATGAGCTCCAGGCAGGTGTTGCCCTACTTCCTGAGGATGCACATCGGTCAGCAAAGACATGGTTTGCTTGACTTAGCTTTTTTTTTTAGCATTTGAGCCCTAGGGTGGGAGTGATGGGGGTTGTGGATGTCACGGCTGAGCGTGCAAAGGGACAGGGCTGGGTTTGGAGCTGGCAGGATGTGGAAAGCTGCAGTGATGGACTGCAGCATTTGGACTTTCCACATAGGGATAGGGAAAGCTGGCACAGCACCTGCTTTCATTAGGCTTTCCTCTACCTGCAGGTCCCAACCCTCAACAGGAGAAACACTCTCAATTTTTTTCTTAAATTTTTAATTTTTCTTATCTTCTAAAATGCTGAAACATAGAAGAGCAGATGCAGATTAACACATAAATCCAAGTTGGAGGATGGCACCAAAAAGATAGGTTGCACAGTAATTAAAGAGCATGAAATTTTCCATGAGATATTTTTTAGTGTGCTCTAAATAGCCAATTGCTGTTTCTTAAATATTCAGTAATTACTGTAACTGGATGCAGTTTGCCTTGGAATTTAATAAGACCTTACTGGAGAGTCTATTAGATCACCAGGAGGCTGGTGGGATAATTTAACAGTAGTGCCTGTCTCTGCTTATTGATTGTGTCCAGAAGGCAGCACAGTGCTGCCCAGTCGATAGGGCATGAGAAGGGGGCACGAGGCACAAACCTGCCCCTTGCTCCACTGCAAGGGGGCTGGGGTGAGCCCTGGGGGTGCTCCTCTGCAGGCTGTGAGGGACTCTGTGCTCCACAGAGCTCTCCCTCGATTTTATAGGCAGAGCAGCGAGGTGCAGGGGTGGGGATGTGCGTTTGCCTGGGTTTGTGCAGCTCTTCCTCAGCTGACCTGGTGCTCAGGGGAGCCCCGTGCTCTTTGCAGTGACCCTGAGGCTGGTTTGCTTCTGCTGTCCCAATATACTGGATCCTCGAGGTCTGATTCCAAACCCTCCTACCCCCTCTGTGTGCATGTTAAGGATAAGGAAACATGCCCTGGATATTTACCTCATGACATAGTGGAGAAAGACTCTTTGGGAAAAACGCTGTTTCCATCCTTGCTGGCTGGTGGTTCGGAAAACATGAGCTGCCGAGTTCGTGTTTCCCTGAAACAATGCAGGGCCTAGGAAATGACCCACAAGGAGGGGATGTTGCCTGGGCACAGCTGCGCTGTGGGTCAGCTCCAGGGAGAGGGAGGCTGGTGGGGGCTCTGCTGGGCTGCCCGAGGAAGGGCCCCATTGTCCAGCTGGATCCTTTGTGAAATTACTTCCTGGCTTTGTCTTGGGGTGTCTCCAGGATGTCCCTGGACACCTTCTGGAGGTTGGCTGGGCCTAGGAGCCATCCCCAAGTGGCAGCAGGGATCAGACTGCACATTCCCAAGTGGGATGCCCCAGCTGTCTCTACACTCCTGAGCATCTCCACGAGGTTTCTTGCTGTACCTCAGGGCACACATCTCACAGCAGCGGATGATATTGCTCTGGACAGCTGCTGGACAGCCCCCCAATAATCTCAAATATTTAGGACTAAAAAGTTTACCAGGTCTGTTTGGCTGGAGTGTCTTGCTCAGTGCTTTGAGGTCATGGATAAAATGCACTACCGAAGGACTGGCAGGGTGGTTCCTGACAAAAGCTGAGCTTGTGCAGTCCTGGTTGCTCTTAAAATATATGCTTGGGAGCCATGCTCTGCTCTGAGACAGGAAGGAGACAAATTCCTGTATCACAGCTCAGACCTGCCCACCCAGCTCCCAGCACCCATCAGGGTAAGTCCAGCATGTCTAAGCAATGGCTGCAGCACCTCTTTATGCCTGGAAGTGATAAGCTCTGGTTAAAGGCCACAATAGTGGATTAGAAATTTCTATTTCCAAACATTGCTTCTATAATTAGGTGATTTTGTATTGTGTGCCTCTCCCCCAGGAATGGAAAAAAAAAACAACAAACCTGTGAGATATTTTTGCACAAGTTCCTGCCCTCCAAAATGGAAAAACAGACTTGGGGGCCGAAACAACAGCTGCTTAGCTCATTTCATTGTTGCAAGTGAGGAACAGGCACTTTATAAAGAAATGCTTCTTTTAATTGCAAACCAGCTTTCCATGATAATTTATTTCTTTTTCATCCTGAATGAGATTTCATCCTGACCTCAAAACCACAGCCCTTTGGATCACACAGACAGGGTGTCACAGGATTATTCTACTCAGGGAGGGAGACTCCCACAAGAATTCCTCTATATTCCCACTGCTTGAGCTACAGTTGCCTGATCTTTCAGACACATAATCTAAGTGGAACTGCATCACTGGAGCCCAATTTAATGCCAAGCCACAAATTGAAGGATCGGGAGTGCCCAGCCACAATGAAATCCTGTTCACAGATTAGGGAGTCCTGGCCGAGCAGCCCTAGAAATTGAGCTGGGGGACTGGACTAAATCAATTTGATTCACCCTAGGGACAGTGATGCTACTGAATTCCATAAAACAGGAAAGGGCAGGATCTCCCATTACCGTGAACCTAAATAAGGGGGTGAGCCATTCGAAAGTGCAGCCTGACTTTTCTAGCTGCAATGTCCCAAGTGCTGGCTTCACTCTCTGGATGTTCCCTTTATTTCCTTTTCTTTTCCTCCTCTCCTCTTCCCTTCCCTCAGCTTCAGTAGTGGTAATTTTAGGCTCTAGGTTAAAAAGAAATAATGATGGTCCTGAAAAGGGAACTGGCTTCTATACAAAGCTTAGAGTGGAGCTGGACTAGCCACATGTCCATTCTTTGGCATGGAACCTGGGTAACCTAAACACAGTTTAGGTACTCTTGGGAAAGGGAGAGAGTAGCCCAGTGTTCTCCTGGAGGAATATTCCATACATGAGACCTCACTGGGACCTCAGGTGGGGAAACAGGGGCATTGAGATGAACATCTACTCAAAGAGAATGCGTTGTGCCACCCTTCCGCCAAGTGCTTTATGGATTATCTCCCTTTCACAGGAGAAATCAGTGATGTGGAGCCCGAGCATGAACTCATTTCATGCTCCGTGTAGCAGCTCCAGAGTGAGGAGGGACAGGGAGGATGGTAGGTGATGCCACAGGCCACGAGCTCTGCTCTCAAAACTCCAGAGCTTGCTCGTGGGACAAACTCCACTTAGTGCAGGGGGAGAAACAAGCTCCCATGAAGTTTGCTGTGTCTCCATAGGAACAAAGACAATTGGAAAATGTGGACTAAGCACCATTCTTCAGGTGGAGCAGTTCATGGGAGAAGGCAGAGAGTGTGGCTCAGAAAAGGCCTCCTGCCCTGCTCTTCTCTCACAGCTCAGCACATCATTGCCTGCACCTCTCTGTGGCTGCCAAATGTGACTGCAGTATGGCTGGGTCACTGATGCCCTGATCCAGCAGGGAAGCTGACGGATGCTGCAGATGGCTGCAATGGGGCTTAGAAATCCACAGCCCATGGATGACCCGGGAGCAATCCTTGATCCCTGGGAAAACAGTGCTATTCCTGCTTCAAATCACAACCCTGCAGCTGCATCTTTGATGGAGAACACACAGGGAGTTTACCAAACAAATTGTGGGACATGTACACTCATACCCCACACTTGGAAAGTTCAGATCAAAGGCATCTTCTGTGGAATTTTTCCTACCCGCAATATTCCTGGAAATTGCCCCTCTGCCTGAAGAGTTTGCAAACAATAATGACTGGCCCTTATTCAAAACACTAGCTGTAGCTGGTGGGACATGGCTCGCCACAAGGCAGTCAGTGGAGCAGTCTATCACAATTCAGATGTGGCTCGATCAAATTCAAGGCAGTGTAAGATGTGGAACAGATTACAGGCTGGATCATATAAGCCACAAACCACATTAAAAGCGTGGGGACAACAATAGATATTCTGCTCTCACACTTAAACACAATCCTGAATGAAAGGATTTCCCCTGCCTCCAGCCTTTCTTCCCCTAAAGCAGGATTTCTGTCTCCAGAAAATGCCAGCCAGTTGCATGAAGAGCCTTGGGAACCTGTGAGCATCTTTGCATAACAATGTCACGTCAAACAAATTCCTGCCTGCTCCTTGTCTACCACCTGATGTATTGTGCCCCAAAATGATTTTGACTACCTGCCACCTCAGCAACACCCGCTGGCTATGAAAGTAGCAATTGCAGAGGCAGCTGTGAAAATGAAAAGTAAAATGGGATGGAGGAAGGAGGGGAAAAGCCAGCTCCATGGTGTGCTGAAGTGTTGGGAGGATGGAGGGAAGAGGAAGGCCAGCTGGGGATAGGTTTTGTCCTCCACTTTCCAAATGAGAGATGATGTCTCTCAAGTGCCATAAAATGAGCAGTGGTGTGGAAGGGCTTTCTAATCATTACTGATTGTTAATCAGTTCATTAACAGTGATGGTTGGCATTTTTTAAGAGGGACGAATTGTTTTCCTCCAGAGAGCAGAGCCCTCTCTTGCTGCAGCCCTACCATTATGTGTGGATGTGTGTGTGTGTGTGTAGAGGCAGAAGGAGGAAAAATAGAAAAATGGGGTGTTTTGGTACCCAGGGCCCGACGCTGAGCCACTGTTTTGGTTCTGGCAGCACCCTCAACCCCATGGGTGCTGTGCTGAGCCCCTGGGAGATGGGGATTCAAGGCTCCCCAGCATGTCTAGAGCAGATGTAATTAAAGCCTTCCCTGCCTGCCACAGAGCATATGGGACATGTTAGCAGAGTAATTAAATTTTGTGAAGTGAGTCTTTGCTGGAGAGCTGGAGGGTGGGTCGGTGGGACCAGGGAGAGCAGCAGTGCTGCCTCTCTCACCACCTCCGGCCCTTGCTCCAAATTGCTCCTTGTGTGACAAGTTGAGGAAATAATTAAGTGGTGGCTCATTTGCATTATTTATTGAGTTTGTCTGTATTAAAAAATTCTGAGGAAGCTGGTCAAGCTGCATGGATGTTGCAGATGAAATATAGGCATATTTGTGCGAGTGTGAGAGTTCTAAGCAGAAAGGCAGATGTGGGGACTGGAGAGCAGAAGGGGCAGAGAAGGGAATTGGGAGAACAGAAAATCTGGTTCTTGAAGACATGGGTAAAATATGTGCAGTGCACAGTAAATTTGCCAATTAGTGGAAAATTACAGGAGGATGGAAACTGCTCATGAATTGGAGTCAGTGTGTATCTCTGGTGAGGGATGGAGGGAAGGGGATCACAAAGGCTGGAAATGTTGGTTTGCAGGTTTCAGAATAGGACATGTCTTTTCTTTACCAGGTGAAACTTTCTGAGACAAAAACTTTACATGTTAAACTTACATTTTGATATAGTCTTTTCCACTTAAAATGAGAGAGGACCTCTTCTCTAGAAAAACTAAAAAGGTCAAATAATAGCTCATTTTAAAAAAACTCCTGTCAGGATTGAATGAGTCGTTTGTAGTTGTCCCACATTGAATGTCGTTTTGTTTTACTTCCCTCCAAAGCTGAGATTTGAGGCAAATCATACTCAGTTTATGCATCATACTGTTTTCTTTGGTCCAAATCTTTTGGTTTCCCCTGTTGAAGCTGGTATTCAACCCACATTGTGTTTGTGCAGCTCTTAAAAAGGACCCAGTTCTCATAAACACCCAGCTTCCAGCAGTGATGATTATGGAGCTTACTAATACATGGAATGGGTTTATCTCTTCCTGAGAACACATCTATAATGACCTACCCTTTTCTCTCTCTTCAGGATGCTTGTAGAGCAAATTGTGGATTGGGAAGGCTGGAAAATGGTGACCAGCCACTGACCTCTCTGAAATGATTGCTGGCTCTAAAGCTTTTGTTTGGGGCGGTGGTGAGGGGAGAGAGTAGGTTTGCTCCTGTGCTGCTGGGACATGGTATTCCCTGTTGGGCATAAGCATGGGGCAGCTTTCAAATAGCACAGCCAGCTCTGTTTGAAGAAGTGCTCCCTAATTACCCTCCTGATTGATGAGAGTGACAGCCCGCTGTGCCAGACCCAGCTGTATGGCTGCAGGTCTCCCATCACCCCTTGGAAGCTGAAGTGGGCAGTGGGATGCAGGCTCTGGCGTCCCCTTCTCCCTCCTTCAGGGCTCTGCCCCCCTCCGGTGTTCCAGCAGCCTCAGCTGACACAGCTGGAGCACTGGCCTTGCTGGAGGCTGGGTGTGACACTGCACCTGTGATGTGTTTTGGGTTTTGGAGCGCGTCTGAGACGTGCAAGGGAAAGGAGAGGGGGTGGGATGGGGCTTTGTTTTGGGTAAACCCTCTTGTAGTGTCAAATCCTCAGAACTGCTGAGGCACTGGAAAATGTGTCCAGAACAGCAATGTTTACTTGGTGTACCAGAAAAATCTCTCTACCTGGTTTTCCACAGGACCTTGGATCACCTCAGCCAGTTGGGAGAGGCAAATTCCACATACAGGTAAACTCATTCTTTTACACTATTCTGAAAGTGATGATGAGGCAGGAGCAAGGCTTTAAGTGAATGAGTGATGCTGAAAAGTGGGGTCACAGCAGCTGTTTACCAAATGAACTCTGTCTGGCTTCATAATTGTTTAGCATCTGCTTCAGCATCTGCACCACTCCTTTTCTGGAGATCCCTTGCTTCAGCTGGAGAAGGTAGCTGTGACTGAGGGCATGAATCTCCCATTTTGCTGCCAGTTCTCCCTGTCAAGGCACTTTTTCATTGAAAATGAGACATGCACATATCAAAAATACTCCTGAGCACAAAAACCCCACCACTGGTAGTTTTGAATGGTGAAAAGTTCAGAGGGTTTCAATGTTCTTCTTCCCCTCATTTCCAGTTGGAGTTTATAGACTGGAGACTCCCCATAAGTCATTAAACCTTCTACATTTAGCATCGATTCTTCCAAAATACTGTCTTCCCTGAAGGGTTTGTTCATCTTTTGAAAATGCTTCCCTTGGTAGCTTCTCTGGCCTCTCCTGGAAGCTGGTCCTTTATCTAATTGCTCAGCGAGAGCAGCGCTTTCCCTGCACCCCATCTCATCTTGGTGGGTTACAGTTTAAGACTGTCAGGCTTGTGAGTCTGCAGTAATAGTGGATATTTTGGAGATCTGTAGTCAATGAATCCAGATCTTGTGTGCTTCTCCAAACTTCTTGGCCTCCAGTCACTCACTAGTTCAGTGTATCAGGTATCCTTGGCCATCCTTGGCTACAGAAGGGCCAAATGTCACTTGGGATCCATGGCAGCCTGCTGAACCCCAGGGCCTACTGCAGGAGCAGTGAGTTGTGACAGCTCAGCTTGATGTGTGCCCTGCGTGCCACTGTGTGCCACAAGCCAGAGCAGCTCTGCCACGTGTTGGGAAAATCCAGGTGCACTTTGGGGCTGGCTTTTCCAGGATGTGTACCCAAATGCAGAGAGGAGCAGGGGCTCAGCATGGCCATAAAGTTGTGCTTGGTGCCCCTCTCCAATAGTGCATGGATGTATCTGGAAATGAGTTAAAGCTGACAAAGGGCTCCTGACTCTGTAAAAAAACACACTGAGTAAAAGACACCTCTATCATGACCACTCTATTAGAATTAAGGGGATCAGCAGCACTTGTATATGGCAGCACCCTGTCACCCCACACTTGTTGGCTTTTTAGTAGTCCAGGGCAGATCTGTTTTGTGCAGCACTTTCCAGCAGCGGGGCTGCAGGACCTTCCTAGCCCAAAGGAAGGCTCCCTCACTTGAACTGCAGACCAGAAGGATGGAGAGAGTTTGTTTAATGAGCATGTGCCTCATGTGCTCAGGAGGATGAAGCTGCAAATGTCACCAGGCTGTGGATCATTTCTCTACTGTGCCAAAAATGACAGGCAGCTGTTGACACATGAAGAAAAGATGGACAGGAAGGACATGATGGAGAGAGCCACCTTGGATGGGATGATGTGGCACAGTCAAGCACCTTTCCAAGGGCACCTGAGATGGTGCTGCTCAAGATGCCCCCATCTACAGAGCTCCAGTTTTCTCCTTGTCTTGGCTCACATGGCAGAAACTTCATGTACAATTTGCCTTGCAACATGCCAGCCTGGCAACTGTAGTGAAAGAAATGGGGAGCAAAGAAGAAATATGTAACTAGGTCAGTCTGCTTCACATTACAGCTTCATCCTTTACCCAGGGAGGAGTTGTGGTCTTTGCCCGCCCCTTGCTGTTCCCATTCAGTCACTTGATGGGGTTTCCAGCTACTTTGAGCCTGCAACCTTCAGATCAAGACTTTTCCCTTTTTTTTTTCCTTCCTTAACTTGCCTTTCACGTTTGACTTTGCTTCTTTCAACCTGTGTTCAGAGGCTCACAGTGGAAGAAACCTTTTGCTGTATTTAATTGTAAAAGTTCCTTCCCTATAAAAGTCTTGGCAAACTGGGCTGGCTCAGTGGTTAGTTCTTTGCTCTCCTCCTTGCAGGGGCAAAGTTCAGTTACTTAGCATCTGGCTGCTTGTTCCTTAATCCAAGAAGGAGTTTTTAATCACAGTAGGACTGGATGGTTTGGCTTATTCACAGCAGGGCTACAATGCCAATTGCCATTAGGTCTCTTGTTCAAATATGGCCTGGATTGCTAGCAAAGTTTTAACTGTTTTGTGGCCAGTGAGGAGGAGTTGCTGGGTTCAGCCTGTGTGCTGATGGCTGGATGTGCCTGTTCAGTAAACACATCCAGGCAAGGAGCACCAGTGCATTTCCCACTGCCCTTTTTGTACCCCTTCACCCTTAGTTTGTGCTATTTGCCGCAGACCAAGGAATGCATGGGGTGGACAGGGTCAAGCCCTTGCAGTTGTCCTTGAAGGCTGAGGGGTGCAGAGAGGGACTGGTGTGTCCTCCTTGTGCATCCGGAGGCAGAGAGCATTGTGCCTCACTTGTCCCTCTGCACATTCCCCTGTGGCCAGAAGAACAGAGCTGTCCTACTGCAAACCTTCCCATCTCCCTTTCGTAAAGCCCTCCCCACAGAATTTTGGCTCCCTCCACTGAGGCTACAAACTTCCCCTTCCTTGTGATAACCCTCATTGAATCCTTCCTGTGTTGTCCTCCTTTTCTTCTGCTTTGTTGGACCAAAGCTGGAAAGACAGCGCAGCCTAGCCAGGATGCCTTAATTGGCTTTGGAAGCAATGCTGGCTCGGTTTCGTTAATACTATCAGCAGTATGAAAGCAGAGATGGCACATATGGGCTGTTAGTAAGCACGTCAATTATGGAGAGGTGCTGCATTACCCACTGTGGGCTGGGTCCTGCCCTCTGGCAAGTGGCACTGTCATCACTCTGTCCTCCCTGCAGACGGTGCCGTGGGCAGAGCGTATCCTTCCGCTGGCCCGTGTGTGCACCTGTGCCTTTGTGGGGAGGCTGTGTCCTTCTCTGGGGCTCGATCTGACAGCAAAAGGCAGCCATCCTTTGGGTAAGGCACTGCAAATCATCAGGAAGAAGAGCTGTGCTTGTTAAATATTAGTGAGCATTTTAGAGGCAAAACTGATTTTTTTCGTGTTGTTAATGATTCTAGTACAGCTCAGGCTCAGACAGTATTTGCAAACCATGGGGAGAAAAAGATTTAAAAACAACAACAGAAGAGCATTAACAGGAAATAATCTCATCAGCCCTAACTCTCCAGCAGTGCTGAAGACAAGAAAATCATGCCTTTTTATTAGCCTTATTGTCTTTAATTAAAGCATTCAGCAGAACCCTCTCATAATGGACTGCAAGTGAGGTCGGCAGCATTTGTAATAACACAATGCAGAGTTCAATTAAGTTGTACTTTTGTAGCTTTCCATCTCCACTTTAAACAAGCTCATGATATATACAGAATGATTACCTTTCTGAGCCAGAGGAAAAGAGGCGGGGCACAGGGGCTTGGGAGACAAATCACTTGTTGCTGTATAACTGATGTTATAAACCCCCTTCATTTCCCCACAGCATTTTCACGTGTTCAGCCAGCTTGTAGGGCTGGTTGTAATTTGGCTGCTGTACTGCAGCCATTAGGTATGGCTTTCTATGCCATGGTTTCCTATCACTGTGGGTAACCACTGCAGGTTTCTGAATCCTGAACCTTTAAAAAAATGTATTTTGGTGGTTGCAGTATCTAAAGAACTCCAAACAAACATGGGGATCAGAGATGGCAGAAGAAAAGGTCAGAGGTCCGGGTATAACCATTTGAGCTGAAAGACTGTGGATGATTGACAAGCAGTTGATATTTGCTGCTCCTTCTTTTCCCTGCTCTTTTGAATTATTGGCCATAAAACACCCTGCAGTCACACTCTTGCTGTGTCAGAGAGAGAGAAGCCAAGAAAAGACCCACATGGCTAACACTTAACTTTATCTTCACCATTAAGTAATGCTAAATTAGAATGAAATCACTCAGGTAATACAGGTGACAGCTATATGGAGACCAAATGAATTCCCTATGATCGGTGCTGTTAAAGAGGCACATCGGCAGAATTCATGATGATGGGACACTTACTGTGCACATAACTCATGTGCACACACAGGAAACTCGTGGTAAATCTGGCCAGTGGTTTCTGTCAGGCTTTATTAAAAAAAAAAAAAAAAAGAAAAAAACCGGTGTTTTTTAAAGCCTATGCTCAGTTTCTCACATCTCCAACCCTGATGTAAATTTGCAATAACTGAATTGCAGTTAACCTGCTATGGTGAGGAGGAAGGGATGTGAATTGGAAGCAGGGACTTTACTGAGGCTTCTGGAAGAGATTCTGGATGCTTCTATCTCCCATGATGAGGCTGCCTGGGCTGTGCAGCCTCATGCTGCACAGTGGGACATGGTGGGACATGGCCTGGGACAGGAGCCATCACCAGTGGGACCGCGCTCCATGGATGGCAGTGGCAGCCAACAGCTCCCTGTGTACGGATTAAGAGCTGAGTCTGGCCTGGGATGCCTACCCTTAGGGATTGCCATGAAGTTAATGTGGGACTGTTTCTGGGACATGTATGGCCCCTATTGATTGCTGTAGCCTCATATAAAAGAGAGGATTGAACTTCTTGGTCTCCATCACAGCTGTCCCCACAGGCCATGTCACTTGCTGCTTCCATCATGTGAAAAAAAAAAAAAAAAAGAAAGCAGTTTTTGGAGAGGGTTCTATGCTCACAGAGCTTTAGCATGTGGGTTCTCCTTGCCAGGATGCTGAGGCCTGACATGGTGGTAATAATCAGTCTGTATTTATGGCACAAGAAAGTCCCTTCCCTTGTGCTGTTATGCTGTGGTACCCCATGCTTTGTCACACAAGGACAGCACCCTCTGCATACAGGCAAAAATTACAGCAAGATATAATTATCTTTGCCTCCTTACATCCTGGTTATACCTGAATACAGGAAATTTTTTGTGGTTTTTCCATCTCTCATGCAGTGCAGCTATGTACTGTTAAACCGCTGTTCAGTTCCACCCTAGAAAAATAGCTTCAATAAAGTGCATTTCCCATACAGGTCATATATTGGTTAATCCATCCTTTTGGGAGAACTTCCAGACAGGAAATGTGGAGGCAGAGGAAGTTGTCCCAGTAGAGCACAATGACGATTAAATTAAATCCAACCCTGGCTCTCACTACCTGCCGTTGTTACTGGAATTAAAAGAGAAAGCAAAGGGGCTGAGCTGCACTGGGGCTGTGTCACTGCCCCTGCTGAGTGCTCCGTCTCACAGGGCAGCTGTTGGCAGTTCTGTCCTGGAGAAGGTGAGTCAAGTTTTATACGGTAACAACTTCTGTGATTCAACAACATGTTTTTTTTGTATTCTTTGGTTAAAACAATAAGGCAGAGCCATATCAGTGCTGTATTCTAGCCAAGGTATGATAGATGGGTAAAGGGGGACACTAATGTGACCAGTCCCCTTCTCTCATGATGTTAAATGAAACAGCAGAAGAGAAAAAGGAAAACGCACTGGAGCTATCTAGGAGCAGAACTGACCTCTGATAGATTTTAGAGTTCAAGGACGTACAAAAGGGGCTGCCTCTGACTGTTCTCCCTGGATCCTCTATTTCACCAGACCTGTTTGGGCCTGTGGATATGACTTGGTGTGGTCATGGCAGGAATCACTTCTGTGCAGACCCAGTCTGTTGTGTGCTCCACATGGCTTTGCTGTTATTGCACCCTGACTACTGCTGAGACAATTTCTTGCCTATTAAAATGCAGTTATGGCCTGGAAAGCAATAGTGTAAGAATGGCTTATCAGTGCTCCATAGCTATTTGCTCCAATCATCCGTACCAAAGGCCTGAGAATGCTCCCACAGAAGCCAATAAGACTTTTACCATTGACTTCAAAGGCAGCAGAGAGCAATTTAGCTGCTGCCACCAGACAAAGCAGGTTAGGCTACAGCTGGTACTTCCACAGCTAACTTGGCTCTGAAATCCTAACAATCTAAATGTATTTTTGCTACATGGGATGTTTAAAAATAGACAAGACAAAGTAGCGAGGAAAACAGATTGCTGGGAATATTCCTTCCTTGGTAGGAGAAATGGACTTGCTGAAGCTAGCAGGGCTGTTCATCTCCAATGTGTACGAGTCTATGATTTTTGTCAGCAAACTAAGCACTTCTGAGTCCGAGGCAGCACAAAAAGCCGCTAAAAGCAATTTGGAGGTGTCGGTATCATAATTTCTCAATCCAAGAGTAACTTGTGGTTTTGCATATATTGTAGGGCTCTGGAAGATTCCCCTGAATCCAGTAAAAAGCAGTGTCTCAAGTGGAGGTGGTTCCATGGACGGGAACTGTAAGTCACTGTAATAATGTGAAAACCTTGAATGGGCTGCTGTCCCTGCTGCCTCAAGGGAGCAGGATATCGAGTGCATGATGTTGGAGAAGATCAAAGAGGCAGCTACAGCTATTAAATCACCAATAATGGGTGACTTTGTCTGCCCACATACAAGCAGGCCAACAGTGTTTAGTGAATCAATGTCTCAATACTTTAAATTATCATCAGAACAGTTACTTTGAAGGTATGAAAGACTAAGGGTGTTTTAGTTTCTTTTTAAATTTCATCTTGAGCAACATGGAGAATGTAGATCAGCTCAAACAACTTCCTACATATAAGCGGTCATCAGTAGTTAGTTGTCACCCTCATGGGCTTCATCAAAATTTGGTCAAGAGCTCCAGTGTTTGGAAAGGAGAAGCTAAAATAAACTGAAGAGTGGAAAATGAAACTCAGAAGTCAAACCCCTCAGACTATATTCAAATACGGGTTACTCAGCCCATGTACATTTTCAGGGTAAAACAAGAGTGCTGTGTGAATGACAGAGGGTAGGGATGCATAAGCTGGATAAATACCATTTGCTAGAAGTGGAGCCAGTCTGGGGTATTCAGGAGAAAGGAGCACAGACCTGGGCAGGGCTCTGCTCTCTGCACTCTCTCTCCAGTGTGGGATTATTCAGGCAGGAGAATGCCCTGCTTGAAAGCTGGAAGTGCCCCATCATTTCAGCAGGAGATTGCAGAGCAGGCCCTGCTCAGCCCTTCTCCTGCAGTCTGCCAGGGCACTCACCCTTGTGGAAGAAGGGCCAGGGCACCCACCTCAGCTCCTCAAAATGCTCTGCTGATGCACTGAAGTGGACTCACCCCAAATGTGAGTGTTTCATTAGCCAGGTTTTCCAGCTGGGAGGAGAGGCTCTGATTGCACTGACCTTAATGTGAAATTAGAGCTGTTTAAGCAGGTAACAGCCCAACAGCCGGGTGCAGCCATGCGATGGAGGCGTTTGTCTCTATTTGCAGACAAGCTGTATGTGTGTTTCCGTTTTGCTCAACTTTTGCTGCTTGTTTATTTAGTTAATAAGAGATAGCAATCTGCCTCATAGAGCCATGCAAACAGCAGAGCAGAGAGGTCCAAAAGAAGGTTTTGTTAAATACTTGCTGGCCTTATGGCACCAGCTGTGTTTTACCTGCCAGGCAAGAGAGCTGGAGGGACATACTTGCATCTAACAGAGATTTTCCCCTGGTGGAGCATGTCCTGTCTTTCTCCATCAGTCTGGGTACAAGACTGCTGTGTTCCCATCCCTGTGCTGGGCTGAGTCACTAGCGAGAGGCAGGGCAGTGTGTCACCATCTCCCTGCTTCTCACATCTAGCTCAATGTACCTGTACCTGTTTAAATTTTGGGTGGCTGTTCCTCAAGAGGCAGACAGGAGGAAGTGACCAGACGCTCCTGCTCACATTAGTGTTTTAGAGAAAGAAAGGAGAAAGAAGGCAGCATGGACAGCTGCTATAAAACTTCTTCCTCATCCATCTCCACAGGAGGACTAATGTTGCATTTCAGGAAAATGCTCTGCCACTCTCTTGTCCTCTATTTCTGCACCCAGCAGTCCTTTCTGAGTTTTTGAGCATCAGTCTTATGTCCTCCTGCTTTTATCCATCAGCCTTAAGTATCCCAGATGCTGCCAAGGACTGAAACACAGCTGCTGCTTTCTTGAGTTACCAATCTTCCCCTTAGGTGTTGGTGAGGCAGTTCCCCATATCACCAGCTGTCTTGCCAAGGACAGGTGCTGCAGGCTTTTTAGTAATCTAAAGATGGACTGACATGCATGAACTCATTTTAGGGGATCATCAGGCCTGTATTGCAGACATGTTGAAGGACTCTCACTGAGCTTGTGCACTCCAATGCAAACTGTTGTCTCATCCCTGTGCCTCTGCTGCCCAAGTTTCACAGTGTGTTCTTTGGATGTCTGAATTGCTGGCCTAGGTGTATGATTTCTAGCACTGTCCCCAGAAATATTCGTTTTACCCAGCAGGTATTTGCACATCTGAGTTTACTTTCCCCATGCCTTCACTGCTCATGTCTGCACCATTTCTTCCCCTGGTGCTCTGAGTACTTTCCTGCAGTGTGAGGGGCTTGAATAGTAAATGAGAGAGGGAATCTTCTTGGGAGCTCTCTGAAATTACCCAGTGGAGACAGTGGCAAACAATTCCCAGCTGGCCTTGACCCAGAGAATGCTGGAGACAACAAAAGTCTCCCGAAAAAGACTCTCTGTAGTTTTCAGATTGGGTCTCAGCTGTGTAGAGAATGCATTAGGGAGCCCAGCCCCTTGTGCTGGACAGACACAGGACAGGACAGAATGCACACACGTGCACACCTCCTTTTTTTGCATGTGTACACATTAAACTAGATGCTTTGGATCTTCAGTTAGCTGATATGTATTTGCTGGTCCTCCTGGAACACAAATGAACACACATTACCTAGTTTATCCTGCTCTTAGCTGCTAATTAAGAGATTTTTAGGACATACAATTGGAGGTGTTACCAATTAACTCAATTGTGGACCAAGACCAAAGCTGTTATTTGCTTTGTCATAGCTATTGAAAGCCAAATAAACAAATAGTAGTGTCTTTTCAGTCTGTCCCCTGCGCTTTAGCACAGCTGTTCAGCAAAATAATAATAATTTCATTGTCTACTTTCCAAAACTTTATATTTAAAGCAGATCATAAAAAATCTTCACATGGTTTACTTTGCTTAATTGTTACAAACTCAGGCTGTAAATCCCAGAAGAATATATCTTACTTTAAAAACCCCAAACACATAAAAAAAGCCCAATCAAAAGGAAGCAAATGAAGAATGAAATGTTAGAATTTGTCTGACTGTTCTTTATGATCAGGAGTTCTGAAAGAAGCCATTGGAGAGAA
The DNA here is from genome assembly GCA_013400315.1 of Bombycilla garrulus. Lineage (NCBI taxonomy): Eukaryota > Metazoa > Chordata > Aves > Passeriformes > Bombycillidae > Bombycilla > Bombycilla garrulus. Next base: position 477,452 of record VXBU01014877.1, read on the forward strand.
GTGCTTGATGTCCAGAGGGCTTTAGAAGGGCTTAGTATTCATTTCACTGTGGCTCTTCTGAAAACTGAATGTAAAAAATCATCATAGTTTCAGCAAATTAGCATAAATTTCAAGAACTATTTTTTTTCTGTCTTTTTAACTTCAGAAGTTTCTTTTCCAGTTTCCCAGGAAGCCACCAGCCGTGGTGGGATAGCTCGCTCGTGTTGAATGCTCTCCTGGTGGCCAATTCCACTTGGAGGTGGCCTTGTGCTTCAAAGGCCTCTGCTCCATGGGAGAAGCAAAGGATGGGAAGGACGGGAGCCAACTGATGGGAGTGAAGAGGATCAGGACAAGCAAAATGAAGGGATTCAAATGCCAGATAGAAGACTGACTGTGGATCTGAAGCTGTGGAACTTCACGGGTTTGCCCTCCTTCACCCCCATCCTTCTCTTTCATAAGCCTCTTTTCCCTTCACCTTGGTAGCATGAACACAGGTTACAAGGCACCAAATGGAAATAGAAATGCCGTGGTCATGGTGTCCCCTCACAGCCAGGGGGAAGCTCACAGAACTCACAGGTGAGTTCTCAGCCCTCAGCTTTCCCCTCAAAGGTCACATCTAATTAGAATGATCCTGGATTTTGACATTATTATGCTTTTAGCAAGTTGGTCTCTTCCAAGGCGGCAAAGAAGTCCAGCTGGGAACCCATATGGAGAAAAATATATATAGTCCATAAACTTGTTATCCCTAGAAATCTTCTTGTATGTACTATGTGTGAGCTCACTCTATACACCTACTCTTCTCCACAACCTGATTTTAGACATTGCATGACAGATAGCAAATACCTGTCAGCATTTTAATATTTCTACTTGGAATCCACTCTAAGGCAGGTGATGCTGTCTTTTAGAGAGGAAAATATTTTCCTGGTCTTCCCATAAGTCTTTGGTCACCCACAGAAATCTCAGTCATCAGTGGTTTCCACATGGCTTTCACGGGTAGCAGATCAAATTCTCTAATCCGATTATTTGCTGGAAAACACAACACAGGTGCTTGGAGCTTATCACCAGTGAGTTCCTTTAACACCATGGCAGTGGCAATACTTGGGCGTAGTCCAAGATTCAGAGTTGTGTCAGTTTGAGTTCTAACTTTAAAACAATTTAATTTAGCACAGCAGATATATGTCCAGTTACTTCAGCACAGATGGTGGGGAATAAGTTATAAAGGTATTGGAATGCTGCCTGAGGTAGGTCCCCATATCCTCAGGAACACAGACTGGGTGAAGCAGACACATCTTTTCCTTTTTTCAGTTCTGATATAAGCAGACTAATGGTGGTCCTGGCGGTGCATCCTGGCCCCGGGAATGCCTGATGAATAGCTGAGGTGAAGCTGCAGCTATGGGCACACACACTTTAGCCCACCCAGGGGTGGTAAGTGGATCCAAAACTCCATTTTTAGCCTAGTCCAAGGCTGCTCCTGGAAGGAGGCACTGACAGTATTGCCTGAACATGCAGCTGCATCTCAGCCCACACTAATGCAGGCATGAACTGATGTGCTCCAGGCTGAGCCTGCCCACACCCGAGGGCGGGTGCCCCCAGCCCACAAGAGATGCTGTTACACTGCCAGCTGGGTGCTCTCTTCAACAAAACTGCATCCCCTCACTTCCTACATTCATTCACTTGTCAAGAGCAGGCTCATTTTAACACTGTGGATTCTAAATTTTCTCTGATGTAATTATTGTTTGACACTGCAGCCTTTCCAAGCACCTTACATAAGGAAAAAAGGGAGAATTAAGTATGAGAAGCCTAAAAATAAAACTATTAAAAGGAGGCAGAAGCTGTTTTGTGAGCAGCAGGAACGATGTGGTGCCTCTGGGAGATGGCACGTGGAGCCAAAGGAGATGTTCTGCTTTTAGGCAATCCCTTTTATTATATTTCAGTGAAGTTCTACACTTTTCTGAAGTTCTTAGGTGCAGGGCTTTTAGAAATGAGTCTGTTCTTTCCCTTTGCTCTTGCAAAAACTGTGACTTTCATACCATTTCCCAAGTCAGTCTTCTTGAACAGACTGCAGCCAAAATTTCCCTTCCCTAATTAACCTGGAATGTTTTTTGAAGAAGTTTTAGCCTCAGAGAACATCAAATTTAGCTCTTAGCCTGGAGCCAAGCTCTGGGCTAAAGAACACATGTCATTTTAGGAATTCATGCAGATGCACCTTGACATCTGGGATGTGATCTGTCGCCTGCACACTTCCCTGCTGAGCTAACAAGCAGGAAAGGGCACCGCTGATGGTGCAGGTGGAGCGCAAAAGGTTTTTCCCATTCATTCCAGCACTTTTGTCCAAGGTATGTAAATAATTGCAGGAGACTTTTTTGACAAATGTGAACCTCTTCTACTGGTATTGGTCCATGTGTAACTCACTCATCTAATTTTCCCCTCTGGGTTGATTCAGAAGAGAGCTGCTGCAGTATTTCCTAAGTTATGGTCCCCAGAAGGCGTGGAGTTCTCCACCTAGCTGTTGTTTACCAGAGCTAACTCCTCTGTCATGTGAAAGGCAGCCAAAGGAAAGTAACACACAAATTTTTCTCGTGTGGTTTTGGAATGACCCTAATAGAGCCTGGCTTACTGATAAGTGGAAGAACTCCATAACTTGTAAAAGTTATGAAGTAGGTATGGTTTATTTCAGCGCTGAGGTGTACAGGGATAATTCCTCCAAAACATGTGCACCGAAACCCCAAACTACTGCTCTATTTATCCCCTAAAAGCCTGGGATTCACCTAATACATATTCATTTCCTAGCCCCACCCACTCTCATTTCGCATTCAAATGAGTCAAGATCCTCCTCTACGCCTGCACCCCCCTAATTCAGGGGTCATTGGGGGTCTGTGATGAAGGCTTCCAAACTCTTCATCACACTTAAACTTTTCAACTTTGTCTCTGGAGCATGCGTCTTGGCCTCTTGGGCACAGTCCAGGCCTTGAGATTAATTCTCGCTGGTTCAGGCCCTGGTTTTATCACTTATCACTGGTAGCCTTGAATGTCTCAGCCTGTTTGCAAGTTCTGTCTCCATTTATCAAAAACTTAGTCTGCATTTTGCAAGCACAGTAAATGTCAGGCATTCCTCATTGTCTAGTTAGTTAATTTGAGGAACTATTCCTTATTCCTCAATTCTTTGTCTCACTTACACACATCTGGTGACCAATGTGTGCTGAAATGCAGGTATGGAGAGTGGGGCTGGAAGGGATTGTGCACCTCAAATCAGGATTGGCCAAGTTTCTCTGTCTCCAGTGACTAGAAAAGCTGACTGACTGTATTGGGCAAGAACAGATAACCATGCAGCAAATGTCTTATTTACATCCAGTCCCTTTGTGACTTCATGGTTTGGGCACTCAGCACCTGAGGCAGCAGCTCCACAGCACTATGATCCTTGATGTGTTCTTGAGCTTTCCCTTCTGTAAAGTTGTAACTCATTTTCTCTTTTTGGAAGACACATGGAACAGTGACAGGAAGAGATGTGCCTGTGATGGTATCTTTCAATTCAGACTGAAAAAAGGTAAAGTCTTGATGAGTTACTTGTGCATCCTGTCCAGAACATCTTTAGGAATAATTGAATATGAGTAGTTGATGACTTTGAAATGCTGAACCATCACCATTCATTCCTGACATCTCCTTAGGAGCCCACTCAGAATCAAAGCAGAAATGATGATGTAAAGCCAGGTTACTTTGAACCCTCAAGATTAACTTTTTGAGAAACTGTCTGTTGTCCAAGAAATAATTGCAGAAAATAACTGGGAGAATAATTTAGACTAGTGATACCTTGTGGAAAATTGTAAACCTCTGGGACACCATTCTTGAGAAGGAGAAAGTAGGCAAATCTCTTTTGTCTGTGACTTACTACTTTACCTCTGGTAGCTGCATTGCTTTTGGTTTGATGGGGGTTTTGTTGGGTTTTTTTTTTTTTTTTTTGAAGGAATTTACTCAACAAAGAAGACATATTTTCCCTCTGGGATAAATAATCTCCCGTAATTGCACAACTCCACTGGTTTTTACTCAAGTCTGTGTACCCACAGTAAGTGGTCTTTGGTTTTCTTGCCAAACACCAGTATTTCCAAGCTACATGGAAAGCCTTTCCTCTGGAGCTGCACGGCACCATAAGGTTTGTAGTTCCACAGGCGCTGATTTACGCCAACAAGCAGCAGAACATAATGTCAAATTCTGCAGAGTATAAGCCTTCACCCATAGCAATACAACGTGAATTTTCTAGCCATCCTATAACAAAAATCCTCTGAATACAAAGAAAAGCTTGGTTTCCTGAATTTCCTCTCAAGAGGGAAGAAAGACAGGGAGCAAGAGTGATCTTCTGTGCTTGCTTGCCTGTTTGTTCTTAAACCTACTGAGGCCCAGCTAAATAGTAATGCTGTTCAACTCTTCTTTTTGTCAATGAACTCCAGCTACTCTCAGAATGTGGTAGTTTCCAGACACGAGGGATGTCAGTAGTGTATTTTACATCCGATAGAGTCCTAAGAGCTTTCCACAGTAATTTCTACACAAACACAGCTATGAGCAGCATGAAGTTCCCCCCAAGTCTATGGCACGAGGTGGAGCCAAGCTGTCACCTCACACTTAACCCAAGATGACCCTGGTCCGGCTGCCAAACCTTCAGGTCACAGCTCCAAAGGGAGCACAGCCTGTGTGCTGAACTGCTTTCAGAGCAGGGGAAGGGCACAAGAGGAGCCCAGAGAACCCTGTCCCACTTTTCTCCTTTTCCAACTAGTTTCTAAAGCGATGACATTGAGAATGTTTTTGCTTCCACATTAATAACTGTGGAGCAGTTTGGCCTGAAATCCTTCAAATTGTCCTTTTTACTCTACTTTGCTCTTAACTTTAAAGCTATGGATTTTTTTTGTTAATTACCAATCAACCACTCTTCAGCTGCAGTATTGGCATGTGGGACACAGTTACCTCCAAAGGCTATTTAAATTAAACACAGACCTACTGAGTAGACACCAAGGGCCAGAAGATCTCTTTTGGAGGGAGAAGAGGGGAGAAACAGCTTTCCAGTTAACATTGTCAATGTATTTCTGAACCAAAGGATGACACCTCTCTGACTTCAGGACATTATTGTCTTTCTCTGGCAGAACATGTGTTCTGAAAGCCTGTAGCTGTGTCATCTTCAAGCTGACATTTCGTAGGGATACTGCAAGCGAGGTACAGCCAGCCTGGCTTGGGATTGCACAGGAGACATCCAAGACAGTACATGTAATTCAGCTGATATTACAATCCTGCCAGAGGCAAGGCTGATGCCAGACCCAGCCAGGGCTCTGTGCAGGTTTGCAGGTGGAGCCAACCAACCTTGTGGATGATGCACAGCCGGGGCAGACCCTGGGAAGCAGCTCACTTTTTAAACACAGAAAGGTTGTCCCTGTGACCCCCTTGAATATGTGTCATGGCAAGTTTGAACCAGGGCAGGGAAGCTGAGCTCTGCCCACTCCAGTGCCTCTGTGGCTGTACACGGAGATTGTCTGAAGGCTGGGCAGCAGTGGTGCAAGAACAAGCTCATATCTCATTGCCCCATGTCTTGTCCAACCCTCCCTGCATCAGCAGACACACCAGCCAAAAAGAGGGCTCTGGAAAGGCTGAAAAGGCTCAGGGTCTTTGGGAGGAAGGACAATCAGTGCCCTGCAGCGGGTCTGTGCTCAGACTGGTCCCTTCCCACAGTTTGATCGTGTGGCTGCCTCCCAGCTCAGCACGATGGATCGGCTCGGCTCCTCAGATGGGTGCAAATGGGCTGCAGGCCAGCGCTGGAGGCTGTTTCAACACAAGGATTTATGGTGAGCTCAGGGAGGCTTGGAGGGGGTTGTGGCTGGGAGAGAGTGGCCCCTGGAGAGAGCAGCAGATGCACTGAACAGCTGTGCTGTTCTGGGCCAGCATCTTCTTTCCTTGCTCGTGCTGGATGGATGCCACAGAGCAGGGAGCATCAGTCAAACCTGCTCTCTCACATCCATACCACTCCCTCCCTCCATGCATGCATTAAACCTCCACCGGAACAGAATTCCAGCACTTTATTCATCCCTCGGGCTGCCAATTCAAGTAGTATTTCCAGCCCGGACCCAAGGGGTTAAGGTGGGTTGTTAACTTCAAAGTTGGGCTCTTTGGGGATCTGAGCAGTGTGGTCATGGTCATCCTTGCGGGCAGGTCCCTTCTCTCCATGCTGTGAAGAGCAGATGTGGCGTAAAAACATCCTTTTGGGGAGGGCATGATTAATCTTTGCTTCTTAGAGGATGACAAATATATTATATTCGCTGACATGCACACGCATTCTCCTCTGCTGATGGGTGACCCCTGTCTTAATGCCAAGCGTGTGAGATCCAGCTCTGTAAACGAAGAGGAGAACTTTGCAAGCTCATTAATGCTTTGAAGTCGCTCATTAGTAGCAGATTCCTCGGGAGCTGGCGAGCGCAACACCCTCTGTGAGCATGACTTCGTTTGATATTAATGTGGGTGCTGCAGCTGGAGGCATCCAGGGATGCTGTGCTGTGATTCTGCACACACAGACCAGCACGGCAGATGGCTCTGGCTGTAATGAACAGGGTAAAAAGGGAAAGTTTCTGTCCCCCCTTGTGAGTTTTCCTCCTGGCAGCATATGAATAGGTTGACCCAGTCCTCCGCTGAGCTGACGTGCAGCATTCTCTATGGGATGTCTGGAATATTTCCGCCTTTCTTCCTAGTACCTGTGAATTATGTCTGGAGGCTGGGGTGACCCCTCCCAGACTGAGGGGCTCTGTGTCACCTCTTTTGAGGCCTGGAAATATCCCTTTTCGGTGCCTCTCACCTTTCCATCAGCCAGTCAGAAGTCCCCCAAGTGGCTCAGCTAGCCCAGGGCGCAGGAATGAGCAGTCCCCGTGGAAAAAAGGAGGAAATTGCTGTCATCCTGAAGCAGGACAGGACCAGGACAGCCTGGCTGAGTGTATCTGCAGCAGACAGAATCCTCTGCTGAAGGGGCCTGGCAGGGTTTCTCTGGGTGATAACATCGCTGTGTGAAGGTGCTGGCCTGAGCAGATTGAGGGTGGCTGAATTTAGAAGCAGAAATTATCAGGCTCCAGTGGCTTAAGGGCTAAAGACTTCCTGCACCTGGGCACCAGGGGGTTGTTGGTTTGAATCCCATGAGGTTCAACAGTGGTGTTTGCATTTTTTTCTTCAGCCCTAGATGATGGAAACAAAGCTGTACCTCTTCCCAAAGAAAAAAGTAAAGACCTCCCTGTACCACTCTCTGTCCCAGCCAAATGCATGAGCAGAGTACCATGTGCAGACAGGAGGGGGTAAGGAGTGGAACCTGGGGTGCAGAGCCAGGGCTTTAGCTGTGTGCTGTGTCTGGCTGAGAGCTGCCAGGCTGCCAGAGCTGCTTCCTTCCCCTGAGGACCCAGTGGGGTCAGGAGGGACTTTTCAGAGAGGTCCCTCCTGCTCCAGGGTCCCTGATGGCATCACCACCAGTGACTGTGGTCCTTGCACAAGGATCTGGGGTGGCACACAGGGGCTGTGCCATTCTTCATGGCCCATGAGACCTGCTCTCTCTAATGAGATGTTCTGTCAGTTGCTGGGGACATTAAAGAAATCAGTGAGACGGGAATGGTGTCACTGGGCTTGGGAAGCACCCTGGGTTGGGACCCCGAGAGTTTGGTGAGCTGTGAGCTCTCAGGGAGGAGCTGGTGGGCCAGGGGAGAGCCCAGAGCCCACCAGGATGGCCGAGTGGTGAAGGCGTTGGACTTAAGATCCAATGGGCACATGCCCGCGTGGGTTCGAACCCCACTTCTGGTAGAAGCCTCCTTTTCCTCCAGGTCCAAAGTTCCCAGCCCAGCTTTTGGAGCATCACTTCAGAGCAGAAATGGGACCTCTGGCCCTGTGCCTGGGAACCTGAGGCCATTCCATACTCCAACGTGAGGACCCTGCTGGGACTGGGCCTCCCTGCCATCCAGGCTGAGTGTGTTCAGAGACACAAGCCAGTCCCCCTGGCACACAAGCTGTGGATCTCCCCTTCCATGCAGGGAATGCTGAGACAGTCAGAGGCTTGAATCCCACATACTCCCAAAATAGAAACTTGTTTTTTCCATGGCAGAAATAGAAAAAGCTGACTACCCACAAGGGGGGGAAAAAAAAGGTGTTGAGCACTAAATATTTTGGGCAAGTCACAAGGGGAAGCCAGTGCGAACATGTGGGTTCAGGGAAACAGGTTTGGAGTTTCTGGAGTTTGTTCCTTTTATCAGCCCTGCCCTGTGACCCCAGAACCATTGCAGACTCACCCAAAGCAGCATTTGGCACTCTCTGAGGGGATTTGGCAGTGTCACAACCTCCTGGAGGAAGCCAGCATGGCAGGAAGGAGTTCCTTATGCTGCGGGTTAGATTTGGGAAATGCATGCTGAGCTGAGAGCTGCTCCTCTGTTGCACGGTGTCACTGTGCCGCGGTCTATTTGGGGTCAGTGTCTCCAAATGCTCATGGGACTTTTGTTCCCTTCCTTGTGCACATGGATGGGCAGCAGATATTTCCCCCAGTAGAGGGTTAGGCTGCCGGACTCGCAGAGATGCTGTCAGGTTTTTATTTGGCTGCTTTGCTCCAGCCCGAGGCCAATCGGAAATGTCCTACTGCTGGGACATGATTTGAAGTGATGGTGTTAATTTGGTTAATTAGGATTCCTGGGAAGCGTGCGCTTCTTGCAAATCAGCTTACCATTGTAGTATCACTGCAAAGAGTTATTTGCTGGTGCATGGGGTTATGTATGAATTTATGATTATGATGTAGGACCATTAATTTCATGATTGTGGCAGATGACACAGCTCAATTAAAAGTTGCACGTTGAGATCTTTGGTTCTCTCTGATACGTGAGAATCAGACAGTGGCCTCCAGGAAGTCTTAAAGGGCCTTATGAGTGGTCATATAACAAATGGGCCAAGACCCAGAGGAGAGGGCAGGGGAGGAATTACTCTGCTCCTTTCCCATTTGATTAGTGCTGGAAGGGAAATTTTGTGCATATCTGCTACAGTTGACTTGTTGCAACTAACCTCAGTCATTAAGTGACGCAAAGAATGACAAACACATCTCTGAGATATCCCAGGGGGTCTCAAGAGCACTGTGGGTCAAGTCCTTTGCCTCTGATGGCTTGGAGTCTGACTCCTGTCTAGTTCATGTGTCAAAGGCATTTCGTGGCCTCTGCTGAGTTCAAAACTGAAATCTCCTCATTTGAGCTTCTCTGTTGATCCATATTCTCACAAAGCTTGTGTTTTTAGCGCCCAAGGGATATGGGCTCTGTGTGTTTCAGATCCCTCGAGGGTGTTTATCCACTTTGCAAAACTATTGGGCAGACAGAGCATCATCTGTGGGCATCAAGGAGCTGAATTAACAGCCTTTTTATGGCACAGCCCACCAGAGCTGTAGGGATGGCTGGGGCCAAATGTTAATATGAGCCAGGACTGAGACCAAATGATCGACCCCTGCAAGGATCTGGGGATGGGATTTGGGGATTGAAACAGCAATGAGTGCAGTGGCCAGGGTAGGGGAAAGCTGTGGGGACTGATAAGTGAACTGCCTTATATGAGGCCATGACTCTCCCCCTTCTCACCCCACACCCTCCAAGGGTCTGACAGAGCTAAAAAAAGAGCAGCTTGTTCAAAAGCCATTTCCATGCATCATATTTATTAAGACAGTTACTGCAGGTTAAATATCAATAGTTTATTGCAAATATATTTATTATAGATTAACTATGCAGAATCCACATCAGTTGTGTTGTGGTTAAAAGTAAGCCTCGGTGAAAGGTTTTTAATAATGAATTTGTGTTGAAGTAGTGTATAATAAGTATCTTTAGCAATCTTATTCTCAATTTCGTATGACAGTTTTATGTTCAATAAATAACCAGAGATTATTAAAAACATATTTATCAAAGATTAGCAGTGATGAAACAGATACAAATCTAAGCTGTTAAGCTCAATATGCATACTTATAATAATCAATTAAAATATTAAACCACAATAATGGCCTTGTTTAATCTAGATGAAATGGGGTTTCTTGGATCTTTGTAAGTCTGTCTTTTGCTGTGTGGTCCTGCTTGCAGGTCTCAGATTTGGGACATCAAATCTGGAAATTTGGACATCAAATAAATCAAATTCTTAGGTAAAAGCAAAACAGTCCTAGAAAAAGCAGGCTGTTTCAGGAAGAGGGAGCCACATTTTCAAAGGATATAGGTCAAATGCAGTCTACGGACACCAGAGCAGCTAGTCTAGCTTGTCTCCACTCCATATCCCTGAGAAATCCCATATTCAGTCTAACCTACAGCTCATACCAGCACCTGCAGCCACACCATTTCCAGGAGTGGGGATCCGGAGCAGCAACTCTCCACTTTACAGCCACAGATGCATCCACGCTGTTTTGGAAACTGAAAGCTGCTGCCTGCCTTGTATCCTCTTATTACCTAGCACTTGGAGGCAGAGTGCTAAAATGAGCTAACTGTTTGGGAGATAAACAAAATTATATTGTTTTAGTCTTGTATTGCTGTAGTTCTAATTGCTGGCTGCTGAGTATCGAGGGCTGGTACCTGTGCTTCTGCCTCCTCAGCCTGCATCTGCCTGCAGGTGCTGTTAGCTCTGTCCCACATGTCACTGACACTGTGAAAAGTGTCATGGGCTGACTGGGTGCATTGTGGAGTATTGGTGGCCTTTGGACCACAGGAGGGTTTAAATTCCTGAGTCCTTCTGACAGCTGGCTGGAAGTGCCACAAGGCATCTCCCAGCTGGTCTGGATCCAGTGCCCCATCCCAACATGAGGTGATGATTTAATCTCATGTTTGAACTTGCACTTGTACACCAGTGGAGCTAAGTGCCAAATCCAAATGAGGATGCTGATTGTAGGAACCCAAATTTGAGGGAAACACTTTGTGTCTAAAACAGGAGCTGTGCCATGACACAAGAGGGCTGTGGTGCTGTCCTTATATATTGAGAGGTGTCTGCCTCTTGCACTTACAGTATCTCAGAAAACAATCTGAGAGGAATGGACAAATTCCCCACTGCTGCTCAGCAGTGTTTCAAGTATAGAGTGATTTTCCATCACCAAATTGCAGGTTGATTTCTTTTCTTTAGGAGTTTGAAAACCAGGCTCAGGCATTGCTTTAACAGATTCTACTTCTCCATTTTAGATGCTACGGAGCAGTTCTGTAGGATCAGGAGTGTGCATGGGGCTGCCAGGAAGCTCTTCAAAGGCAGAGCAGAGTCAGGAGATGATGAAGGCAGCTGAGCAGCCTTTTGGAGATGGACAGGCCTGTTGGGAGGTGATGGCTGAGAAGAGGCAGGGACCTTCTGGCCCGGATCAGCCACCAGGTACATGGAAATATGTGTGTTTATGTGTATCTCTCTCTGCACCTCTATCTCTATCTCCTGGTATGGGAGTCCCCTCTGTGCTAGTGCCACCAGTACATGGTGCAAGTGCCTGCTTTGGGGGATGTGTTTGTCTCTAAAGGTGGCCCATATGACCAGGGAAAATCCTTCTGTGCTGAGCTGGGTAAGGACAGTGCTGGCCCCATTGATGCCGTAGGGATCCATCATCATATTTGGTCAAGGTCTGGTCTGGGTGATGCTTCAGTGTCATCCCAGTGACCATCTGTGTCAGGAGTCTGTGGCTTCACTTTCTGGCCCATCTGTGAGGTGTGTCCTGAGCTCAGAGCTTTGTGCGTCTCTGGTGCAATCTCTATGAACATCAGAGCAGTTATTTCTGATTATATCCCAAATGAATTTGTCTCCTGCATTTGTTCCTCATCAAACACTCCCAGTGGAGGATGCTGAGCTGGTAGGGCAGTTTCACATCTTAGCAATGGGCTGCAATTACAGAGGTGGCCAGAGAAAAAAGACAAGCAGGCATGCACCACTGCCTTTAATAGAAGGCAATGATTCTTGTGGGCTCCAGAGTAATACGAGAGATCTGGTTTTAATAAATTAGCAGCCTACAAGTAACAATCTCAAGCAATTAAACACTGGAATGAAGGTGTGCACTGTGAATGTTTTCTGGAGTCGACAAGGGGGTGGCAAAGACAGTTTTTGAGCAGCAGAGAAGGCAAAATTTAACAAATAATTTCCCAGAGAGTGTAGGAGAGCTCTTCTCACCCTCTCATTTCTATTGTGCATGCATGTGGAAGTCTCATCTTGCTCCCCATCACCCCTCCTTCCTCCTCTGGTTCCCAGGGACCTGATTTGGAGCCTCCCTGAGCTCATTCAAGTCTCTATCATCATTATCACCCTTGTGCCTGCTTTCACCCATGTAGGCATGGAAATTCCCATGATGAGGAAGGGATGGTTGGTAGGAAACACGGGAAGTAACTGGGAGCAGTGAAGATAGCTATGAGCTGAGGAGGAGAACAAATAAATTTGAAATAAAACTGTCTTATTAATAGGCTGTATGGAATACTCTTTGCCATAGAATTCAATTTATTTCCATTTAAAGGCTGTTCTTCTCAATCAATGCTGCTAATAAATAGCTGCTGATGGCCATGACCCCCTGGGCTGAGGGAAGGATTTATCTTCTGAGCCAATTAAAGGAATTGAACAATACCTTTTAATAATACTATGGGATTTTAATAGAAGAAGAAAACCAAAACAAACCACCCACAAACCCAGCAGGAGAGGGAGAGAAATCCTTCCCCTGAGCTTTGCAGGAAAGGGTCAGGCAGGCTTTGCCAGGGTCAAGATTAGATGCTTTAACTTGTCATGTGAAACTAGAAGGGGAAATACAGCATTTCCTGTGAAAGCACAGGAATGCTTTTCTTTTCGGGTGTCTTAAAAAACCCAAACAACAAAATAACCAGAAATCAAAAAGCATAATTGCAAATAATGTTCTCTTGTTTACAGAGCTGTAAAGGTCTTGGAGATATCAGTGAGCTCCTCCAGCCTGGTGGGAGAGAAGGACAGGTGGAGCCAACTGTGATACCTCTTGCATTGCTGTGATGGGCAGGACACCCTTGCCCAAGTGGGGAATTATTTGGATGCCCATGGGCACAGGGGCAGCAGGCCAGGGAAGCAGAATATTTCACCTCAGGCACTTTCATACTTGTGGGGGTAAGACAGGACCGGCCTCTCCAAAGCTACGTCTGAGACTCACATAACTTCTTTTAATGCCAAAAATCCTCACTGGTGCATTTCCTCCTGTGGGATCATCCTGTGAGACACGTGAGCTCCCACAGCTGGTATCAGAGCCAGAGCTTGGTCAGGAGAGCGTTTGTGCCTTGTAAGACAGACAGGTGTGCAAGGGAGGCAGAACAGACACCTATTGAGTTTTCACAAAGCCATACAACCCCAAATGGCAGTGGGTCTTCTCCACTCCATCACTCTCCTGTCAATGAAATCTCATGACTCTCGTTGGCATCGGATGAGAGCATCTGTCAACCACACAGGTCTCCTTGGAACACTCCCGTGGCGTAGGCAAGTCTCTTATCTCCATTTTACAGATGGCAAGCAGAGGAACAGAGAGGTTAATTGACTTGCCCAAAGTCAGCACAGGAGGTCTATAAGTGACAACTGGTCCCCTGAATCCCTGTCCTCTGGCTTAATCATAAGACCATCCATCTTCATCCTCATTCCCCTCAGGATTCCCCAGCATCTGTGACAGCTCAGGCGCTCGTGTTGGCAAACTGCAGGTGGAGACAGAGCTGGGAGATGGGCACTTCCAGCAGTGGTTTCTCAACCCCATACCCCAACAGAGCATCAATTCTGACCTTGAAAGTTTAGGGTTTTTTAAACTCTGGTCTGCTTTGGGAACTGCGAGATAAATAAATGTGCTTGAGTGTTTGCTCTTTGGGGCAGCATTTCAGAGATTCTAAAGCAAAAGGACATTGCATCGTGCTTTGATAGAGATAGGACCCCCTTTCTGGGTTTTAATGAACCCTCCACATCAAAATGATAAACAGATTGAAACCACAGGTAGAAAACAAACAGTGACCTTTATTTGCAAGTGATCACCTGGTAATAGATCACTGCTGGCCTCTGGAGATTTGTCCTTGACAGCCATTCCCTACCTGTTTGAGCAGGTCTGTTCATGCTGCGCCACTGAGAAATGTGGCAGGGCATGAACATTTCCATCACAACGTCTCTTGTTTCAGAAGTGTGAATGGAAGAGGTGGAGGGTCCAGAGTGAGCCACTGAGGAGCATGGAGCACGTGTTAAGTTCCCTCAGAGACTGGGAAGGCACCACAACTCTAAGTCTGCCTCTTTCAGTTTGCAGCTTTCTGCAACATCCCTGTAGTTCTTGCTCTCTCACTTTCATTTTTTATTAATTATCTGGTGACAATTTTCCCAGAAGACTCTATTTTCCATTAATTGTTAGGAAGACTACAGGGGCAACATTTAGCTGTTGGAGAGCTCACTTAAGGAACATCAGGTGGGAGTATTTTCTAATGCCTACATGTGTATCTTTTTGTCATTCTCCTTGCACAGGAGGCTAAATGACCTGTCTGGGATGCACAACAACTTTTTTTTTATTGCAGCATGGCACGCTGAGCAAGGAAACTTTATTTAAGTGCTGGTTTGCTGGCCCTGGAGACCAACATACTGCTCGGGCAGAATCGATCAGCATGCTCTGTGTATGATTTATTATCATGTCCTGTATGTAGGAGAATTCACAGACAGATACCAGTGTCAATGTAAGACTGTGCTGCGCTTGCATCACTGTTTTCCTCAGCTGAAGGTGTAGATATGGTAAGAGAAGGATTAATGCTGGGCTGAAATCTCAGGTCCAAGTGGTGACTGTTCACAATGCAGATGAATAATGACGGTGGAGGAAGAGCATCTGCTTTTTCTCTCCTCCCAAAACCATGGCTTTTATAGTTGTACCTTCTACAGTCCCCATGGAATACTGAGATTGATGGGAATGTCTTGAGAGAAAGCCAGGAAGCTCAGGGTTAAAACAGAAACCTCCATGGTATGGCAAATCTGAGCACCACAGGCATTCAACCTCTGACAGAATAGAAGCTGATGTTTTTGTGATGGTGATCTGGGAACCTGCTCCTGCAGGTTACTGCAGATCACTGAGTACAATTACCACTGTTTCTAGGACATCTCATATTTAAGTACTTCTGTATAATCAGAAGAGTGTTCTCCATACATGAACAAGCTTTGGAACAAACCAAGAAGAGACGAAATTTCTTTCAGAAAAATCTGACAAGACTTGCAGCATCCTATATGTGCTCATAGGAGATTTTGGTGAACACAGCCTTAAAGCTGTGCGGGGACACGGAGCAGAGCTCAGCATCACCTGCTCCCTTCAGAAACTGAATGAGAAAGTGTGCAAGCATAATGGGTTTCTGGATTTTAATTTAGAGACTTGAAGTTGCATTGCTGATTGGTGCCAACCTCCCCTCCGTCCTCTGGCCACTCTTGACTGTGCACACACGACATCCCTGCTGGAGCCCGCTGCAGTGCATCCACAAGGGCTCCTCCTGGAGGGCTCTGCTCCGGCGGTAGCGCTTTATCGCATGTCAACTCCCGTGCTGTTTTACAACGTTGTTTCTATGGTTACCCACCACCCTCCAGAACCCAGAGAGCCCGGAAAGAGGCAGGATTACATTCCACAGCAGCAAGAGCTGTCATGTACACTGATGGGTGTAATACCTGATGAAGTGCTAACGCAAGCCAGGTTGTGAGGCTGCTGCCTTGGGAGTCCTTCCTTGTGCTGGGATCGCCGGGACTCAGAGTCAGGGTGGGCAAAGGGAGGACACCTTGTCAAGCCTCGAGTAATTGTCATGCTCCTCCCAACCACCCAACTCCTCACCTTAGTGCCAACAACCAGCTGGGATCTGGCACTTGCTGGAGGTCATTGCAAGGGTGGGATGGAGAGGAGTGGTTGCAGCAATAGGAGATTTTTTGCTAAGAAACACCCCATAGTGGCTAACATGGACCTTTTTGGCCACAAGCTTTTCTGGAATGAATTTACAAGCATGGCACGTAATTGGATTTGGCCTGTAAAAGCTTTTTCTTCACAGAATAATGGGTTGAATGCGTTGCTATTTCATGATCTGGCATAGCTTGTTTTAATGGAGCTTGTGTGAGATATTCTAAGATATTTTTACAGAAGAACCAAGGATTTGATCTGGATAAAGTGACCATGATGGAGAGTGAAATTTGATGAGAATAATTATTTGACAGAACTCTTTAAAGTGCTTAGCTGTCTGTCTAGTTGGACCAGATCATGCCTACAAATCCGTTACTGTAATGTGATATTTGCTTTCTGGTAAACCTGCCAAATATGTGTATGTGCAAGAAAGCTACACCAAAAGAGTGGAAACAACTCACAAAAAGAAGATATTTGAAAGGTCTCAAAGTGAAGAAGACAAAAATCTTTTTCTCTTCTGAAGAAAAGTGGATTTATTGTTAAAATAATTTTTTAAAATCAAGTTCCTTCTACTAGAAATTTTTCATCCTTAACCATAAGCTATTTTCAAGGGGCCCCTTTTTCCTCCACCTATATCAGCAATTAAGAGTTTTGACAAGTTATTTTCTACCAGTTCCAGGTAAGGCATGGGGGTCCTTGACGTGCCAGTGAATGACAAATTGGAGATCAATTTGAACTAGTAAATTATTTCAAATAAAATAGTCTGCTTCCAAGAGGCAAACTGTGCCATGGGAAAGAAACAGCTCTTTCCTATTTGTTTCTGATTTGTCCTTGAAACAAATCACATTCTTGGTCCTGGCCACAATGACGTGACCAGATAACAGGACCTGGGAGGAAGATAAGAGCAACCAGACCACCCTTCTGCCTTCTGATCACTAAATGATCAGATGTTCAGGAAAAATGATTTATGTGGGAAGGCTCAAACCACTAAATGAGGCTATGAGATGACAACGTGTAGTTCTGCATGTGGAAGAAAAAGGTCTAAAAATATCTGAAGGGTGTAAACATGACTGAGAGAGCTGTGGTATCAAAGGGACAGCGCCGAGTACAGGACTCAGAGCTGGCAGCTTTCCTTGCTGTTCGGAGCAGAGGATGGGAGATAACTGAGAGGCAAAGCAACATCATCAGATACATCAGCCTGTCCCTCTGTGCCTCAATTTGTCACATTCTATTCCAGCCCCGTGATTGGAATCAGGGCTTGTCCCACAGAAATACTGCCTGGACACAAAGCAGCAGAATATTTTCCCCTCCTCTTAAACCTGGTAACTCCCAGCACAATGGGGCAAACCCCATCTTGCTGAAATGAAAATGTCTTCCTTGATTGGGCTGTTAAAGCTTCTCTCATCTGTCAAATATCATCTGTCCTTCTAGTCTCCACCTTCCTATTGAAATAATAATACGACATATGGATTATCACTCCCAGACCCCAAGACTTTAAAGAAATAGTTACATGTATCCTATGGCTCCCTTTAAATGTATGGTTGGATTCTCAGCTGATGGGAAGGCACGCTGATTCATGGCAGCTGAAGATGCAGCCTTTTGTGTTTTGTCTTGTCTTCTCATCTCACTGAACTTTCCAAAGATCTAAATTTATGCAAGGGAAATACAACCTTGCCTCAGTAAATTGTTTTGAGGGCTAATGTGCTGAGAGATTTACGGGCAAAGAGGGTTTTTTTCCCCCTCCTTCTTTAATAAAAAGTGCTTTCGTTCAGCAGCTTTGATGGAAAGCCTGCGAGGACCCATGATAAGTATGTAACCGGAACAGACTCATATTAGCTATCACTGTTACAAATCTATTAGTCCCACACATTAGAGCATGTACTGGACCTGATGAGCTACACTAGTGGGAACAGAAGTAATTCTGTGAAATAGATGTAGCTTGCAAATCTTTTAGACTGTTATCCAATTCCTTTTGTTTCAGTTTAATTAGGATATAAAACATGGACTTGAGAGCTCGCAGGAGTGGAGGGAACCCCGTGTGAAGGACAGGGAACCAGCTGCAGGGGATTCCTAGCTGCTCTGCTGCTGAGCTTGGTGGCTTTTGTCTGCAAGGTGGTTTTGCTGTTCCACCAAGAACTGACGGATGGTTCCAGAAGCATTGCAGGACAGAGCTGCTCTTACTTGCTCACGAATGATTCGCACAAGGTGGGTTGGCCTTGGATTTTCTCACATCCCCTCCCTGTGCTGCCATCACCCAGCGTGCTGGGAGATGCTGGGCTGTGCCCCAGCCGCCAGAGCTGCTCTGCTGCCGGGACACTCGGCACCTGCTGGGGCTGCGCCAGGGCCCAGCCGAGCTCCTGATGCAAGGCAGAGGCTGCCAGCAGCTCCCTAGCAGAGTGACACGGTGACAGAAGGGAGCAGCAACGAGGCAAATCAGATGGTGGTTCTTTTCCAGTCACGTATGCAAAGCACCTCTAATGAGCAGAGACGAGCCCCTGAGACCGGTGATGCTGCTGATGAATTAATATGAAATCAAACCATACACTTTAAAGACAAGAGCATCCAGCCCTTCTCATAACTGATGCAGGACATGTTTCATCCAGAGCATATCTGCTATCACTGGCACACTTTCTGTTCTTGAATTCATCTGTTCTGTACATTTGGGGACTAGCATGATTAGCATTTGGCTTTGTAGAATTCAGAACCTAAATCCTGTGAGTTTTCATGTCTTCCTTTTTCTTGTTTTGATTCTTGTTTGTCCATTTCTTAGTTTGTTTATCAACATATTTCCTGTTTGAAACAAAAATAGAAGAGATGGGCACTTGCTTTCTTCCTGGACAGATTCCTTTGTATACCGATTTATTTCGTTTTTCAAAGATGGACACCTGGTTTCCTTATAAATGAGTGTTGGCAGGCTGGGAAGCTTGGGGGGAGGAGGGGGAAAAGGAGAAATGCATCTGTTTAGAACAAATGCAACGCTGAAGGAAAGCTTTATAATATCATCCAAGATTGGCCTGATTGTCTGATGCTTTAAACATATGGCATGCTCCTATATATATTATGCATGAAAACTAGCTGCATGCACATAGCAGTCATTCTGTAGTGCTTTACACAGAGTCTGCCAAATCCTGAACTTCTTATTCAAACCCAGCTCCTGGTGAAGACAATGGGCTTTTATTTAAGCCTCACTGCCTTTGGCATGCTCCATCCCTTCTCCCTTAATTTAATCTCAGCTGGAAGAGGATTTCAACATTTCATCCTTTGGCACTGAGTGCTGCCCTTCCTGCTCCCCGGGGCATGCAAATTTGGGGCTGGAAGGGTGTGGTGGTGTGGCAGTGGAAGAAGTGCCACTGGGAAGGAAGAAAAAGCCTCATGTGAGTGTGGTTAGCAGGCTCTGAGGCAATGCTGACACACCTTTGTGTGCTCCTTGGCTCATGCCCAGCGCAAAAGGCATAGCCTGTCTTTGTCTGGGATCCCCAAGGCAGTGTTCCAGATCCACCTGGGCAGGGCAGGCACTGGGATAGTCTAGCCGAGGTAGGAGGAAAAGCTGTAGCAAGTCCTGTGGTTTGTGTCCTGCTCTAACACAGACCTTTTCCTCCTCCTTAGCCTCATTCAGGATGAGCATTCCTTTGTGGGGAGGAAAGCTGCTGCTCTGGGAGAAACTTCAGTCTTTGCACTGCTGGCTTTGCAAGAAATTGAACCAGAGAGGGATACTGCAGTTACTGCGTGTATTTCTTGGCTACCATCAGTGCTGTGCTTGGCCCTGTAAGTGATAGGGTTTTCTTTTGGAGGGGGAACATCTCCTTTTTCTTTTTATAAAGTCATTTTTAGGTTTGAGAAGAGGAGAAGAAGGGGTTTGTCTTACCACAAAGCTCAGTATCATCATGTGTTCCCTTGCTGTGTTTACCCTTTGGTGGAGGTGACAGACCAGAGGACCTGATTGGCAAGTGCCCATTTTATGACTTCATATTTCTTGTGCCTCTCTAAGGGGTGGCAATGCTGGAGTGCAAAGGGTGGACTTTCCCAGGTGAAGAAAAGCAAAGATGTTTCAAATTCCTTGGTCCCACACCACCTGTAGTGGAAGCACAGGCTCCTGTTGCACAGCAAGATGTCATCATCCTGTCAAGATAGTTCCTGAAGGCCTAAGGCATGCAAGAATTTTTGTGGAGGGTTTTGCAAGAGTCCCTCTGCCATTAGCTCTGCAACAGAAATCTCTACGAGTATGTTATTTTTGACAGGTGTAATTATGCCTAATGCAGTGCCAAAACTTTGCAGTTTTGAAGAACTTACTATCAGACTGAACCCTGTCCACCCACAGTTCCATCAGAGAGGGTCTGAAAATGGTCAGTACATCTTCTAAATTGGCAGAAGTTGGAAGCCTGAGGAATTATAGGAATTGAATTAGAGAGATTATTCTTCCCCTTTTTTCCATTTTTAACACTGCACAAGAAAATCTGTTTTGTTTTTCTTTCTTTCTTTGAATTTAATTTTCTTCTCCACCCAAAGTGTTATTGAAATCTCCTGGGCTCCATCATTTGAGGAATTCCTGTCCTCTTCTTCCTGCCAATACACTCTGTGGCCCTGCTGCACTGTCACCAAAATCCTGTGCAATTAGACCCCAAAGGATGATTTAAATTCAGATTTAATCTTGGGCAAAGAGAAGCCTTTAGATCAAACATCCCCACTACTGTGCAAAGCAAAGGCTCTGAATGCACCACCACGTAACAATCATTAGAGGAACCGAAGATCTGAAATTTAACACTCACGTAGATGAGTGATGGATAAACATCACTATACTAAAAAAGCACTTTCTCGGGCTCTTTAATCCAGCCAGAATTTAACAACTGGGTGCTGACTGAGGCACAGCTTGACTGGGGAGAGATGAAGGGACACAGAGGAAGCTTAACACAGAGCCAGCTCAAAGCAAACGCCTTTAATGCTGCCAATCTCAGAGGCTTTGAAGAAGAAGCCCTTGTGTCCTCTGTGGTTCTCTGTGGCAAGTTTTTGGCATTAAAGTTTGTGTGAGAGCATGATGAGTTTCCCATTATCACGTATGGAGATGTGATCCATTGTGCTGGTTCCCACGCTGTGGAGATTTAACATTCACCACACTTTGTCCTGCAGATATACTGTGATGTGTCCTTTACAAGCTACATTGAAATTTTGACTGACATTTCTTATCTGATGGGGGCTGGTTTTCCACTGGCTGCTTTTTAGAGTGATAAATGTCAGGAGTTTGGGAGTTTGCTTGTATCTAGGCTCTCCATCTGAGACTTTGGGCAGGTAATTATCCTGAGACCATGGGACTCTGTCATGAAATCCACTGCCATGCTTATATAGGGAATGAGTCAGCCAAGGGTCATGGATTTGGTGTATCTGGGAATTGGGAAGCATCCACAAAGATAAGGAGAGAAGGATAGAATCTGAGAAAAGATTTTCCCCAACCAAAGATCAAGGTAGGTGTTTTCTGACATTATGGAGTTGTCTGTCTTGATCATCTGGGACGGCCACGAGTTAGGATTGACCCAGTGGCCTCCAGATTTGAGGCTTCAGTCAACCAAGCAAAGCAACTAACCCTTCCAGGCTGTGTCACAGCTGGAGCAGAGTGATAAACCTCCTGTGTGAGGGCACCAGTAAAGAAAGCAGAAATCTATGGCAGTCAGGGGGCTCCAAACAGAAAACTTTCTTTCCCTAGAAATCCCTAACACATTTTGTACTGATGGAAAGGACAAGGAGAAAATATTTAGAGGCATCAAAGTTGCTTCTGTCCCTTCCTTCTCCTGCATCTTGCTTTTTCTCCTGGGTCCACTTTTCCTTCAATTTCAGTATTTATCACCTGGAAGCTGAAAACAGGATTCACTGCAATCCAGGACCTTTTTAGTATAACATTTCTCAGTGCTCACGAGGTATGAGAAATTAGGGTTGACATTTATTGGAGGAAGGAAGAGATGGGTGTCACCTTGCTTATTCTTCTCTTTTCCCAGTGCCAGGATGTTCACACCGGTGTGGCTGGAATAACAACAGCCTCCAGCTGGAATGAACATTAATATTTTTTTTTTTTCCTTGAAAAAGCACCACAGTCAATCTCAGTGAGCTCTTTGCATCCCCATACACCACAGAAGGAGGTGAGAGAAGTGTTTTCATCCCAGCCAGGTGTGGTGGTGACTGGTGAGGTAACTGTGAGGGGCTGCCTGGGCCAAGTGAACTGGAATGGCTGTGGGGTGGCACTAGATGATGGAGAGGCTGCCACAGTGTTCCTCATTACCCTGGAGCCAAGTGCAATTTTCTTCCCTTTAGGCACCACAGCTCTGCTGTGAGTTGCAGCTGTGATTAAAACATCCAGTGCTGCTGTCATCCCTCCCTCACTCAGATGCTGTGGCTGGTGGGTCAGGTGCAGCCAGGGCCCTGCCTGCCCATTCCCCAGGTGTCATGGAGCTATGCTAAGGGAAACTGCCTTCCCCTTCCCTACCTGATAGTTGGGACAGTATTTCTGTGAGCCCTCTCTACCCTGTAGCTGACTCCAGGTTCTCTGGGCAGCTCGACAAATTCAGAGGGACAGGTTGAGGAATGATGGCCTCTTGCTCAAATACCTGACATTTAGATGCTTGAGGGTAACAGTTGCTTCTTCTGGTTGGCTTTTTTTTTTTCTGCTGTTTGTGCCTTTGTTTGCTTCCCCCTCCTTTCCCCTCAACATACCCTTTGAGCTGTTCTTTAATTGAGGTAAACGGAGCAGCTGCTATGGTGTGTGCTGTTTTTCCCATTTTCCCCCATGAGTCACACATTTCCTTCCTTAATGTCTCTATCTTCAGTCGGTCTGTACTAATGAGGTCCCACATCTCAGCTGCTGAATGCTCAAGCTCATCTGCCTGGAATTTTCTAACTCATTTCAATTCATTTCCCACTTTTCCCTCTCATCCCTGCTGCCTTTCTCCCACTCCCATCCCACCTCTCTTTATCTCCTCTCCCTGACTTTGACTCTTCTCCCACTCCTCCCTCCACGTGTCCCACCAGCCTGCCTGCAGCACCTCCCAGATGAAGGGCACACATCAGCACCCGAGCACCACTACCGGTGCAGGGTCTGTGTGCTGGGGAGGTACAGCGGGGAGCGGGCAGCACTGCCACAGGTGCCAGGGCAAGGAGGGGCACAGCAGCTCTCTCTGCTGCAAGGGTGCTGGGGAAGCCCCTTCTGGGGCTGTGGGAGTTAGGAAACACTAGGAATAGGCGCTGTCCTTTTTGTGTCTCCTTGCTCCACACGGGGAGGAAAAAAGAGTGCACAGTCCAATGCAGAGACCCAGTGGGGAAAGCCGCTTGGCTCTGTGCCCTGCCTGGGTGTCAACCCAAAGCACTCAGTGAGGAGCGAGCAAGAACAGTGGCAACACCTCCACTTTGCTTTGCTCATGAGGGTAATTCTTTGCACAGTTTTTAGCTGCTCAGAGGAAAGAACAGCACTGTGGGGTGCAGGAAGGGATTATGTGGTGTGCCCTGCAGGCCCTGGAGGTCTGAGGCACGGAGATGTGAACCAGAGCTCTGTCTTTAACAAAGTCAGGAATGTCCCATGGCACTGTTGCTTGTGCTCAGTTTCACTGAAATGAAGGCATGTGCTGATGTCTGCTGAGCAGGGTGACACTGCTAGCCCTGCTTGGATTTTTCCTCATTATGGCTGTTCCTTGTGGATTTTGTTGGGCAATTCTTGTTTAAACACTAAGCCCTGCTGTTCTCTTTTGCATTTATATCCTTACTTTTGCACAAGACAGGGACTGTTCTTTCTTCTCTTAAGTAGGTGTGGAACTGAGGCACGAAGAAACAAGGACCCGATTTAAAATTTAGTCTCAGAATTTATCACCTGTGAAATGTCAGCAGCCCTTGCCTAGAGGGGCCTTGGACACATCAGCACTGCAGTCTCAGCAATGTCAAGGAATCCAGAGAGACCCACAGGAGTCCGAGGTTCTGATAGCAGTCCCCATTATCACAACTGGATCAGACCTGCACTTGGCTTTCACTATTTTATCTCTTTCACCGGGAACAGCTGCCTTTTCATTTTAGGAACATGCAGAACTGAGTCCTGCAGGACTGATTCCTGAAGGAATCTGATTCCAGACCTTGAGCTTTGCAGGTTAGTTCCATCCTTACCACCAAACCTGACTCCTCCAAAAGAGAAATTATATCAAGATAATTTTAGAGCCATAATAGAGCAAATAAATGCAAATCTTTGCCAAGAATAAAAAAACCCCAAAACCACCATGATGGAGATCAGACACTGGCTTGTGTGCTCCTTGGAGAACCGGTGGAAGAAGCCAGAATTATGAGCACCTGATGGCTGGAGGAATTTTGATCTTGCTTCAGATTTTGTTATGCTGTTTTTGCTTTAAGATGTAGATTCAAAGGAAAAAAAAAAAAGCATGAGAAAACAAAACAAGCCAGTGCTTTCCTCTTTGGCTTCAGGGCCTCCTGTTGAGGTTCCCTCATCACCATAGAGATAATATTGCTTGTTAGGCCTAAGACTAGCAGTTGGAATTCAAGTGGAAAAAAGACCTAAACAAACCCATTATAAATCCCCAATTACTTTCAAACTGTCAGGCTTATTAAAAAATGTAAATATCCTTCTCATTCTTGCAGAGTGTGTATAAAAATGCATGAAGCTAAAACTCAGCTGAGCTGAAAGGAGTTGATTTTTGAAATAACTTTGCTGGGAAAATGGCAGAAGTTGCTCTTGGATGGCAGAAAGAAGAAGAAATACACCTCCCTGAGCCACTGGTCCCAGTCATGCTTACTGTTGGTGTGTTGCTGGTGCTACCCTGCCTTAAACCACTGATGTAATAAAACTTTTTGGGGTGTTTTTCAAGAAACAGTCATGCAGATCCAACAAAGGGAATTTCCACCAGCTGATAATTGCTGCACCCCAACTGCCCATGACTGAAAGTTCCAGTTTTCAATATTTACTGCTCACCCCAATAGAACTGCTTGTCCATCAATGTTTTTCTGCTTTTTCCTCACTTCCCTTTTCTGCAAATGAAAAGGGCACTTATATTGGTCTCAAATTTGTTCTTACTCTAACTGCACAGGAGTTTCTCATGAGTCTGTCTTTAGTGCAAAGCCTTTCTTACTATGACCTACACCTGGATTCAACCAGGACTTGCTCCAGAGGCTGGGATTTCCCAGCAGTGCAGCAGAACTGGTGCTAACCCTGCAAAATGGTGAGGTTGTTTCTGGAGAAAACCAGACTTCTTTCATTTTGTTCAACATGAGTTACATTGAGGACTTCCTTCCTCACTGCTATCCTATCTACAGTTAACCATGACAATTTCCAGGGGGGAATGTTAGCAGATAAAGGAAGCTTAAGGTGTTAATAGGCAAGAATCAAGTGTCATCATGCTGGTGGTAGGAAGTGCTGGCCAGTGCTGTTTAGTGTTGGCTGCAAACTGGGGAAAAGAGCAATATTTCTTCCACTGGACTCAGAGCCAAACATCTGTGACATTGAAAGGTAAAATGCTCCCTGGGGAGCCCTGAAAGGCAAACTGGTGTGTCATGGGTGTATGACATGTGGGCAGTGGAGTGGATCTTGGTAGGCACTGGGCGATGATGTGGCACTGGCAGTAGTTGGGGAAAGAAAAAGAAAGGCAGCCCTTCAAAGGGAGATAAGGAATTTAAACATCCCATTATGACATTGCTATGTGCATCCAATACATGATACAGGACTGCCATATTTTATCCAGTAACCTGCATATACCTCAGAGGTGTGTGTATTAAAAGAAGAAATGGTTAGCTACTTAATTAAGGAAGCAAAATTGAAATGATAACATAAAAAAGGAGCATAATTGCTATTCTGATAAATCATCAGCTGGGACTAGCTTAAAATGCAGCTACTTTAAAATCTCACTAGAGACTTTACAAGGACTGCTGAACTTGGCACTTGTGCCAGTTCTCTCTGGAAAAGCCAGATAGCGGAATCCCCCTTTTCCACCCATTTGCAGGTGCTTTGGCACTAGTTACATTTTTTGTCTGGATGCTTATGAGAATCCGTGATTTTAATTTCTGAGTGTTTGAAGGCATCCCCAGAGCCTTGGCAGCAGTATTTTCATGGCAGGGCGTGGGGAGGGTGGAAGGGGGGGACTCCTCTTTGAGGGAAGAGGAGTCTCTCTTTGTGGGAGATGCAAAGGCAAAGCCTGGCCTTCCCCTGCAGCTCTGCTGCCTGCAATTATTCCTGATGTTTTTAATATCCCACTGAATGCCCTCTCAGCCTGGGAATCCTGCAGGGACCTGCCATCACCTCTGGCTTGACTGAGCATCTGAGAGGTTTTCTGCCTTGAGACTTCAGACGACGTATTTCCAGAGTGAAAGGACAACAAGAGTTGACTCCGTATTAATGCTGGACTTTAAATGTTTTGACTATAAAACTGAAACACCATTACCTATTCCCTGCAGAGCTCCACTCTCTCCCTCTCTCTCCTTGCCTTCTACTCTCCACACTGTAGCCTTTTGTATGTCTCAGGCATTAATCCCTCGCTGCCGGGTTGTGTAAATTAAAGAATAATAGAGCTGCAGAGGCATAAGCTCGCAATGATGGGGAATGTGTTTGTATGCTAAGAAGCAATTTCAGTGAAAATTAACTCAATTTCATCTGAAATAGTGAAGACCGGCATAAGCTGGCAGATCCCCGAGGATGGTAAAATTACTTTGTCAAAGCTCTGCTTGCTTAAATTAACCAAGCAAGCACTCCAGGTTATTGGCAAGATGCAGCTAGTAACTAGGTTTTAATAAACAAAAATAGCTTTTTGGATAAATAAGAAAAGTGCAAAGCATCTTATGTATTCTGCTGATGTGTTCATCTGTGTGTCCTCAGCAGCAAGACCTTCACATTCCTTCAGGAGCTTTCGTCAAGTCTCTGTGTCTGGCTGTTCTGTCTTCAGAGCCTTTGCAAACAAGCAGCAATCAGAAAATACTTTTGGAGATGATCTTAGGTAAGTCTTTTCCCAACAACTAACAGACTGAATAGCTCAGTCTGCAACACCAAAGTGTGTTAACAGCAACAGTTTCTAGAGACATTTTATTTTCAAATCAGAAGATGACTTGCTGGGTTTATGACTATTAAATTGCTCAAAATAAGATGTGGTGTCATAACAAAAATTGCTCTACACTGTCACTGATACAGCAGATTTCCCAGGTGAATGCGTTGCTGCCAAAGGCCAAGTCAGGGTGTGAACTTCCTCCTCCAGCTGGGAATTCAGGTCCAAGGGAAGTGAAAATTTCATCATGACAGCGGGAGTGGCTCAAGGACCAGCTCAGAGAGTTTGTGAATCTGTTGAGGATGTGCTGGTTTGTAGAGTTTATATTTGTTGGATTTTTTTTTTTGTAGTCTGTTTGTTTGTATTGCTGTTTAATTGCACATCTGAGGATCCCTGTTCTTGGAGGTTGTGATCTCTAGGAAGGACCCTCTGAAAATGTTTATTCTTTTGCCTCTTAGTCTCTTTCTATCATGAAAGAAAATTGTTTCTTTTGGATCCCATTCCACCAGGTATTGTGATTTTAGTTTTGGTTCTAAGTATTCATTAGAAATATCATTAATTGAACAGAAGGATAAAGATCTTAGGAACCTCTCCATTGGAGGAGAATATGGAAAAGCTCAGAATTGCAAAAATACATAATCTCCATTGATTCTCTCTCTCTCCAAATGAGGTCATCAGTATTCCAAGAGCACTCCATATTTGAAGTCTTTGGCTATGTGTCATCAGTACCCTCATTGGAAGGATGGATTTTTTTCTTTCTTGCTTAATCAAGTCATGATTTCTGGCACTGGGAGCTACTTCCGTTCCTGTCCCAAAGACCCCAGCAAATGGGACCATAAATGGTTTATCCAAGGAGAGTTGCAGAAGGACCACAGTCAAATGGGAACACAATGTGGAACCCCAGTACACAGGAACTGAGGTTCCCTGGTTGGTTGTTAACTCCCCTCCCTTCCTGCTATAAATCTCAGTATCTGCAGCAGGGAAAGCAGCTGCATAAAAGATTTGCTGAGCCATCCACTCATTAAAGTGTTTCACTGGTAAAGAAATACTTTCTCTCACTGTTGCATATTTACAGTTTGGAGATTGCTTGTTAGGGCAATCTGAGGTTGTATTTTTTAGCTGTGCTGCTTTCAGATGTCAGGAGGAGACACTCGGTTAATAACCCACAGCTCCTTTCCATGAACTCCAGTGCCCAGACTTAGGAGACAGCTGGCAGCCTCTCTCCTCATAAACAAAAAACTCAGCCTAGGAAATATGGGTCCAGCTCTGTGTAAAATCACCTCCCTTTGATAGGATTAATTGCAGAAATGCCACCAACCTGTCGTTAAATCCAACAAATGCATTTGGAGCAAGGAATAAATCGCGCAGGGAGGCAGTGGCTCATTTGGACAAACGCGCAAAGCTGAGACCTTTCATCACAGCATTGCCCCATGGAGTTGTCCGTCACTTTTGCTTCTTTTCCCCCATTAATGCAGTGGCTGTGGTCAGAAAGGTGCCAGTTTTGAAACTGGCCTCAAAACCAGCCAAGGAATAAAAGAGATACCTTCCCCCTGGCCTGCGCTATCGGCAGCCTGTCTGTCTGCTCTCATAGAGCTGCTATCTGCTCCCTGCATGCTGCTCCCGTGTTCTATCTGCTCCCTCCGCTGATAAGAGCCAGTTCATCCATTGTCAGCCCTGCTGAGCCAATCTAGCTGCATTCGAGCGAGCTGGATTTTGTTCTGCATCACGTATCAATGACAACTTCCAGCGACGGCCTTGCTTTTAAAACCTGGCTGGTGAGGGTGCACGGAGCTCGAAAAGCAAAGCACATCTTTAAACACAAAGGGAATTCAAAGCAGCTTAAAAAAGGGCTTTGAAAATAGAGCAAATATGTTGTGGAAGCCATCAGGAGAGACTAGATAAACACAGGACACCAGGACAGCCGCAGGCAGAGTGCTGTACTGAGCCACACCTGGAGCAGGAGTGTTGGTGGGCAGGGAACATGGCAGAGTGCCTCTATAAAAGCAGAAAAGAAATTATTTGTGATTAAGGCACAGCAGTGACACTGCGTGGCTGGAGACTGTTGGAAGTGATCTGGGCTCTGGGCTCCCTGTCCTGCAGCGTTCGCCAGTGCTCCTGTGAGAGGGGGCTCTGCAAAGGCATGCCAAAGGTAGTTGGGAAGACAGGGGAATCAACAGGACCCCCCACCTAGAACTCTGTGCTCTCTGAAGCCCCTCTCACTGATGTGGCACTCACTGGGGCAGGGGCAGAAGGGACTTAGCTCTTGAGTTCTAAGCAAGGCTGTGTTGCAGCCAAGGCCTCAAAGAGCTACCGAGTAATTTGAATAATAAATAAAATGTAGCCTTCAACTATGCTTTTATTAACTGGGTGACACATTTTACTATCAAATTACTTTGATACTCTTGACTCACAAGACTTGGGAGTGTCAAGATGCAGTGGAAAAGCCAATTGCATAGATGCTTTGCCGAGTATGAAACTGCTCAAGTTCTAGTTTGTGTGTATTTCACTTTTAATGAACCTGACATTTTGTGAGTCAGCACTGATGGGAAATGTGAAGGTTGTCTTTCAGGAACACCTTACTCTTCGTCTCTGCCTGCCAAGATGTCACCTCCTTGCTCTTTGCTCTCTTAGGCTGCCATGCTTTTCTCCAGCCCTTTTAACTTTCCCTACTCAAAAGATTAACCCTACAGTCTCACACTGGAGAACTTCCTTCAGCTGCAGAGAAACAGCAGTACAAGACAGATAAGAAAGTAATTGTACCCTGAGGAAGCACAAGGAGTGTCTGCATCGTATACACTTGCTTTACAAAACAGCAGCTACTTATGCAAACCAAGTGGCCTTTTAAAACCAAGACAGGGTACATGGAAAAGCCGTCATGGCAGATGCCTCATTAGACCTCTATCATGGCTACTTGGAGCAGCTTCTGTCCTATCCTTATTTTAATTTTCCACTGGGAGGAAAGGGGAGCTGGTGTGTCTCACTGCTTGCTTGCACTGTGTTGTGGCCATAATCCTGGGTCAGGGCAGACAGATTGTGAAAATCCAAAGTGAGAATCCTGAGGGGAAGGGAAGGGAAAGGAGAGCTGGGGTGAAACACCTTCACGTGAGGAATTGGTGCCAAATCCAAAGTGGGATTTAGATGTGATCTAGGCTTTTTTCCCCCAAGACACCTCCCAGTGCTGCCCAGAAGAATCACATGCTTTGTTTCTGTTTCCAAGGGACTTAATATGGAAGCCTTCAAATGAAATATCACAAAAAGTGGCTTTTTAGGCACTCCTTGAGATCAGAAGTGCCCAGGCAGCAGCTTGTGTGCTTCAGCCTTGCTCTGGAAGGGCTGTGATAGTGCAGAGAATGATTGTGGTTAAGTAGAATAAAAATCAGATGATGCCATGGAAGAAAATCCATCAAAGTTTATTAACCACAGAGAGCCATTATTTCAGGTGGGCAATACCTGACCTGAGGTCTGGGGGAGCAGGTAGCGTACCCAGAAAAGCAGACTCAATCTCCTCACCCTTTCTGTGCCCTTTCCTTGCTACTTTCAGCAGCAGGGCAGCAGGCTGGATGGATGCATGGCTTTGTTCACTGCAAAACTCTCTTCTTTGAACCTCAAAGGTAAAAATAGCCAGAGATCTCTGACTCAGTTCACACAAGTGTCTTTGAGATGGGAAAAGCTTTCAATTGCTTCCAGCCCGGGGCCAGAGCAGTACCAGTGACCATGAAGTAGAAGGCTCCACATCCCATATTAACCAGTCACTGCAGTCTTGTTCTCTCTTCCTTGCCTCGACTTTGGTTTTTTTTTTTTAGTCTCTAATGAAGCACAAGTATCCGGAAGGAAGGCATGCCAGGGGTGACAGGGAAATGTCCTTCTGATCTCTCCTCTTGAAGGAAGATTTGGAACATTTTAATAAAGTGAATTAAGAACCTGGACACAAAAAGTAACCTGTTTCTCAGTGACTGGTCCTTTAATCTTCTCCCTGAGCAGCTGATAAAGGCTTTCCTTAAAGAAGCCTCCGGAACACAAAAGGGAAATAAAAGAATGAGAGAATAGACTGAGAAGTGCAAGATGTTTAAAGGCACCCCAAAAAATGAAGCTGCTTGGGTGTTAATTGTGTTCTCTTTTCCCAGGGCCTGTTTCTCTCTTTCGTTTCTGATTTTGGATCAATGTTAGAGGCTGCAAAGCTAAACCAAGGAAGGAAAAAGCCTTTGATTAGACAATCTGAGTGGTAAAAAAGGTATTGAACAGAAAGTGCAGTCAATGAGCTACTCAATACAACAATTAGAAGGTGAAACTTTTTCTTTCCCTTTCCTAGTTAGAAACACCTCTGCTCTGCTGGAAGGAGGTGGGTGGGAGGAATTCTCCCCGTCCTGGTTCCCAGTTGTCTCCTGGACCTATTCCATTTGAAAGAAATATATGACCTATAAAACTGGCCCATTTTCATGTGACCCAATACAGTCTATAAAACTATCTGGCATTTAAAGGGACTCTTACAGTGTTTACAGTGACAAGATTACCGTTGCCATAAATTAATAAAGATACACAGGAAAAATGTTGCTTCTACAAGCATTTCTGGAATATTTCTAATTATAGCATTTTTCCAACACTGCTGGCTACATAAATGGTTACACAGCCGAAGCTTTGTCCAGACAGGGTGCTGCACTGTTCCATGGAAATTATATGTGAATAAAATCTGAGAAAGTTGAGTGGGTTGGTCTGACACACTAATACAGTAATTTATGGATGTTTTTTCTTCTGTCCCAATGATTGGAATTATTGCTATAAAACTGGATATCTTAAAGGACAGTGTCCTTCCCCCAGGCATTTTTGAAACATGGGAAGATCTCAGGGTGATGCAGTAGCTCAACATGTGTTATCCTGAATTCCTTCAAGCAGGTCCCTGGGAGCCAGTGGCGCTTGGAAGAAGGTCCAGTAAAGCACCGTGTGGGTCTTTGCAGAATCACAACTTCTACCGAGGCCTGCAGCATTCAGAGCACTGTCAGTCCTTGGGCTACATTTTGAGCTGAATTCAAGCGCATGGTGTCTCCTTCAGCCTGAATGGCACCTACCCCAACCCAACCCCGAGCTGCCTTTGCTGTGCTTGTGCCAGGGACAAAGGGTATCATCAGAGGCTCTCTCAGAACACGGGCAAGCAGAAGGACTCTGTGACTCAACTCTTCCACCCATCAGGCAGGCTCAGATATCAAAGCCACATGAGTCCTAGGGGAGCCTTATTTATTCTTGATGCTTCAGTTTAAGCTTGTCTTTGAAGCCTAGATCTCACAGCAGAGAGGAACTGAAGAGCTTCTGCCTTTCTCTCCCTCTCAGTTTTAGACACATCTACAGCCATTTTTAGCCACAGACCACATCAGCCAAATAAAAGTTGGGTTCATGTTGCAGTAACATCCAGTGCTGTAAGATTGAATCTCTCATTTTTGCCCCCTCACCTCTGAGAGGCTACAGCCATTCCCTCCAGTCCCTAAAACAGTTTTGCTATCCGGTTTCCCCTCCAAGCATCAGCTGCCCACAAACAGCTGGGGCAGGAAGAGTTAACCTCCAATTCCCTCACTCCTGACCACACAAAAACTTACAAATCCTCCTCTATGCTGCTGCTGCTCTTGATCTGCAGTGTAAAGGGAGAAAAAAACCCAACCCAAACAAACCAGAGATTAAAAACCAGGTAGGTTTTATAGATCAGCTGCAAAAGGAAAAGCAGAAAGATAGAGCAGAGGGGCTGGGAGGGAGCAGCCCTCAGCAGGCACCACATAGGCTTTGCTGTTCACCTCTTTTACTCCATCCTTTACTGTCCTGTAAACATGGCTAAGCCCTAGCATCACCTAGCAGCATCCTTACAGCTCACAGAGCCCTGTGCCTCCTTCCTGGGAAATGCCAGATCTTCCTCTGCCACCCATATACTGCCTCCTGTCCCACTGAGAGCTTTATAGGGCTACCAGCCCCACTGCCAGATAACACCTTCCTCACACAGCTCCGTTGGTGCTCTTTAAAACCACAGATTCACAAAATACTCATTTTTCTTATGCCTTTTCCTCTTTTCTGCTGATGCTGTGCCTCCCCATCTGCTAATGTCCTGCCTCTCCCCATCTTGCTTTCTATACACTGTTGCTCCCCAAATTGTCTTTTTCTTTGGGTCCTATTTTTTCTGATTAGTAAAAAAAAAATAGAATGAGTCCAGGAGCTTTGTGATTTTTGTTTTCAAGCACACATTTTGTTTTGATAAACTGCACTGTTTTGTCTATAGAAAAGTATTAACTGCTTACATCTATTTTCTCAAAGACCGCACATGAATATTAAAAGGGATTTATTCCTACAATGGCTTCGGGCAGTTGAGTAATCCATTATAGGCTGTCATATCACACTGTGGTAATGTGAAAAGCTGGGAGTCCCTCCAATAATATTTATTAGCAATACAGGCATATTTTCACTTTATGTTTTTCTCCCCCCCCTTCCCATGATAAGTTCACGTACAAAAATATTCATTAGTTTCTTTAAGCTGTTGCTTGATTTTAATTATGATGGTGTTAATGATGATTTAAAACAATAAGTGAATTTCAGGCAAGTGATACTGACCTGGTTTATTGCATTTATTTTGGTATGTACCAGAATGCTCAATTTAAGGCCCACAGGCCACCTGGATGGCTCATTTGGCTGGTGTTTCCCTCCCTCCCCAGGTCTCCGGTGGCCCTGCAGTGGAGAAGCCAACAGGAGTGGGCAGCAGGGCTGTAGAACCCACATCTGCTTTGGGCACAGAGCAAAGGGGGATAGGAGGGTGGGGAAAGGCTTTCCTCCTTCCCCCTGCAACACCAAAAGTGTGCAACAGCGATGCGTGAGAGGAGGGTCCTCACATGAGGCTCCAGCCTTACCTTCTGCCTCCTCTTCTCACATATGAGCTGCTCTGCAGTCATCTTATCTGCCTTTCTCTTAACTTCTTCCACAGGAGATTTCAACCTCTCTCCTACCTCCCTCATCTGAGTCTGAGCTTTTCCTTGCTGTAATTCCTTGGTGTCAGCACCTGGTCTTCAGCTATGGACCAGCGCTGGAGCTCAGCAGTTGTGTCTGCACCTACCAACACTGAGACACTGCAAAAACTCTGCTGTGTTATTGCAGGCTGATCGCCTCGTAAGGTGCTAAGCCATGAGGATGGGCTCCCTGAGCTGCTTTGTTATCTCCCTGTGGGGCCAGCCAAGAGTCCAGCGAGCACAGCAGCTGCAGTGACACAGACTTTCTTTACTGGGACCCACGCCAAGGCTGGTTCCTTATTTCATTGATGCTGAGTTGCTGCCAGAGGCTAATGAATGGTGGCCAGCAGTGAGCTGACCTTCCTCTGAACTCATGGTCCCAAGGTGAACAGCTCCATTTATCCAGAGCCCACTGCTGCCAATCAGCTTTTCTACACTCACCTTCAGTTGGATCTGACAAGGAGGGCAACCTGTGAGTGTTTTTGCTGAGCTTGGATGGATGCAGCACATGGAGAAAACCCTTGCTTCCATCTCTTGCTCCTTCTGTTTCTACACATGACCCAAGCAGAGCATGACTGCTGACAAACACATCCTGGAGACAGAGAATATGAGAAGTCCACAGCATCCTATATGGCAATCTGCTGTTACTCTGGACTAGGTGTCATAACCTTGGAAGCAGCCTGTGGGGAAAAAGGTTTTCTACTGAAAATTCTGTCCTGGTTGAACTGTGCTGTGAGGCTGAAACAGTGGGGTAATCCACAACAGCTTTGATGAGCGAGGAACAGTAATGGGGTTGTGTAAAATGTTCATTAGTCCCCATGGGTCACACATGGCTTTGCAACACTTTCAGAGTAATTTTTACTGAGCATGTACGTGGAGAGTGGCTCAAGAATGGGTGGGGTGGGAGTAGAAGAGGCTTAGGAGCATCACTGTTGGCCTGTCTTGCCCTTACTCCAACCTTCTCCTACAGCTCATCACTGTCCTCTCAGTTGTCACTGCCTGTTATGTGAATAAAACCTGCTTTGATATTTTGCCAGAGCAAGTCAGCTTGTGTTTGCACATGGCCACAAGTGGGACCAACATCTGCAAGTGGAGCTGGGCTTATGTATGGATGCAGATGGTCTGTGGTATGAGTGGGAGGATGGGAGTGTGCACCCCACAGGGCTCAGCTCCGTGGCCCCTTTGCAATTCATTCTGCAGCCAGAACTCTGTGGCCTGCACTTGTGACATAATGATTGTCTCCACAGCAACCAATTATGGTGATATAAATAAACCCTCTATGATATTATTGCACTGCTTAGAGGAGAGGTGCAAAGTGCTGAACAACAGGTGGGGCTGAAGGGGAAGAAATAGTTCTGTAGGTAGTTAAAGAAAACTCTAGCTGGTCATGAAGGTACTAATGACTCTAAATTACATGCAAACAAATGGTATTTTCAAGATCCTTGATTCTTACTAGCCATAATTAAGAAAAGCTCCCACTGAGTCTCCCGTTAGTTCTCCTGAGGAAGCACCTTATGGCCCAAATACCAGTGTTCAAAGTTGGACATTAAACCCAGGTTTCTCTTTTCCTGATGGACTAACAGCTAAATCTGCCTGAAGCTGGTGGACAAGATGTCTGTTCTCCTGCCTTTGGTGAAGATTTATTTATAAGAATGGCCTGATTTTGGATGAGGGTCTTTGGCTCAATATTGAAGTTTGATCACCTTACACAAACTGAGTGGTTTGGAGAGGAGCTGTCTTTGTTCCTCAGTTTATCTTTGAGCATTTTTATACTGCTCTGTGGTTAGAAAGGGGTGCTGCAATGGGGCCTTCTGTGGGCATTCTGAGGATAAGGGTCATGGAGCCCCTGAAAGTGTCCTCAGGGGATGCAAAAGAGAAGTGGAAACTTTCCTTGGGTCTTCATTCTTCCATGTGAAGTGGAATTCTGCATCCCCTGTGTCCCTGATCTCAGCATGCTCTGTTTGCTCTCTGCTCATGGCGTTGGTCTCCAGCCCCTGCCAGGTGGAGCCTCTTCACCTTGGTGTGCTGGGGGTGGCTAGCAACTTGCCTGTCCCTGCTCCCCTGCCTGCCACTGAGTGGCTGCTGGAATCTCACTGGAATAAATATGCAGCGCCACATCTCTTCTCCTCGGATGGTTGCAGAGGATTTCAGTCTCCTGACCTCTGTGTAAAATCTGGCACAGATTTTCTTTGGCTCCCCTCCCTCCCCCAGCATGGTGCTTACTGAACTTTCCACAACTTCCAGACTGGGCTGGAAGTTGTGTTTTCCCTTCTTGTGGTAATGATGCAACCCCACCATGAACTGGCCACACCAGCTCAGTTGTTTGCTCAGCTTTAGTTGGCTTGCTCTCAGCAGTGGGGGCTCTCTTCCCCAAGACCTCAAGAACGCTTTGAAACCTGAGGTCAGGGACCCTCACACTGCCCTGGGTGCCAGGCTGGGCACATGATGTATCACAAGGACAGTAGCCAAGAGAGAGCTCTTCTCCCAGCCAGCTGCAAAGGACTCATTAGCCAGCAGCTATTTAGGCAGTGGCACTGCAGCAACTCTCAGTCGGAAAAGGCTGGTTTGTGGTGGCTCCCTCCTTACACTGAGACTGCACTGATCAGGAATATAAATACTGCTAATCCTCTGCGTTAATACCAGCAGCTTTGATCATCTTCCCCTGTCTTGGTTTTGAAAGACAGGTGCCTGCCAAGGAAGGCAGGAGCCCCTCCCGGAACAGAAAAATGCAAACCCCCTCCCTCCAAATTATTTAAAGGGGCTCTCAGGCAAAAATATGAGGATAAGAATAACAGTTCTTTAATATGTATAAACAAAATAAATAAAACAAAAAACCCCCAGCAAATTACAACCTAACAGGAAAATTAGAACAAGATGCAGTATTAAACAAAAAACCAAAACCTGACAGTTAGAATACAACCTGATACCCTGTCAGTCAGGGTGTTGGTAGCAGTCCAGTCTGAATGGTGGCTCCAGTAGTCCTCCTGGAGTGACAGATGGTTCTGCTAAAGCAGAGATCCCGTAGAAGGGCAGAGCTTTCCTCCAGTGGTCTGGTGATGATATTGAAAAGTCTGGTCCTTCCTCTGGGAATCCAGTGGGAGAGAAGACTCCTCCGCTAGGAATCCAGTAGAAGGCAGATGCCTGTTCTGTCCAAATGCCCAGATTATATCCAGGTGGAAATGCTTGGCTCCTCCCCCTGGGCGGAGCTTCTCACAATGGGCTGATGTCATTGCATGAGTCATGGGGTGGGTCCTTAATGGCCCATTAAACAGGAAATGGCTCCCGGAGGGAGTTATCTATGACTCATGGGGCAAGCTGTTAATGGCCCATTATCAGGAGATGGTCCGGGGGAGGAGGTAAGGAAAACACTGCCCCTCCTGATTTTAACAGTTCATGAAGATGGAGATAGAATACAGACCTTCTGGAATATTTTACATTGTAACCGAGGACATCCCCCATTATCACTCCCTTGCTGTTAATAGAAGTGATAACCATGGGGGAGAAGGGAAGGGGGACTGGACTAATCAGTTTGCAGTTAGCAGTATTGTAAGTAAACTGACAGGTCTGGAGACTAGGGAGCTGAGGGAACCCTGGAGAGGCGGTGTTAAATAAACACTTTTGTTCATGCAGGACAGAAAAATAAGACACCCAGGGCAACTTGCCCTTAGTGACGGTGCTCCTGGACTACAAGGAGGAGCCCAAGATTAAATTTCTAGCAGGAATTTGCTACCTGGGCATGTTTCTCTTCCATCTTTGGAAGAAGCAGTTGGCTGGGCGGCTTCCTAGTTTATTTGAGTTGGTGGGAAAGAGGCAGAGAGGCCACTGTGTTTCCAAAGAATGAAATAGGTATTTATGGGTTTCTGCTCCTTCCATCTCCTTCAGGTTCACACATGCCCTGAGCTCTCTTCTTCTATTGTGTCTAGCTATTCTATTGGAGTCTCAGCTACAGAAGTCATGCCCAAGCTTTGGAGAGACTTTTCTTGGGAGAGGAGACAATGTATTTCCCTATGTGGATCCCTACTAATAGCTCAGGCAGACTGGGCAAAACAGATAGTGACTGATAGTATTTGCTTATGGTGGTTCCTGGTGGCATTTTGAAGAAGAATGGGGAGGATAACTAATTTGCTCGCCAGAATCTTAGCTTTTGAACAAGATAATTGAGTCTCTTGCCTTCATATTGAAGAGATAAATGTGCCTTGAGAATGGCCAGTTGTGTCTGATTGTGTCTGCAGAGAGCCTGAGAATAACGAAAAGCAGGTGCATCACTTGCACGTTAGTTACCAACTTCCCTGGTAGGCACTTAAGTGGCCCCATTATTAACCAGCTACTGCAGGGCTGGAAGGGCAGGGACATCCCTGACACAGGATCTATAGGAAATGGCGCCTCATTCAGGTTTTGAGTGCCTCACTTAGAGCTGGATATTGAGCAAAATCTGGGAGAGTACCGAGAGCCCTTGGTTTTGGACTGACTGACTGTGGTTGATAGCAGGGCTGAGAGAGGAGTACAGGGATCCCTGGACCCAGACGTGGGGGAATCACGTCAAGTGTCTGAGGCACTGGGACAGAGTGAGTGAAGAGTGAAGCAGGACAGTCCCTATGAACCCAATTCCTCTTCCACATTCCTCACTCACTGGCCTATTGTTTTTTTTTTTGAGGGAAAGGTGGCTTCATTTGGTGTCACCTTTTCCCCCACTAATTTTCCTGGTGCATCTTCTGGCCTTTACTGCTGCAGAAATACCGAGCAAACAGCTGCCTTTGCACAGACTGTTCTCTCATTTTGCCTTCAGCTTGCTTGCTCTGCCCCCTCCAATCCCCACCCTTCCCACTGGACTGCTGAAGAGTGGGATGGGGCAGGTGTAGCCCTTGTGTTTTGCCTTGAGACCTCTCAGGCTGAGGTCCACAGCAGAAACACAGCTCACTTGGCCTGACAGAGTTCAGACAGCGGCTCTGCTCTGCCCCTGCAGAATGAAGCTGTGAAAGAACAACACCCTGAAGGCTGAGGAAGCTGTGCCCACATCCAACTATCAGTGCAAGCCTCCATGGCTGGATCAAAGCACCAGCTGGAGCCTGCCCAGCGCTCCCGTTCCTGACTGCTGTTTGCTCAGCCCCATCCACCCAGAGCCCTTCCCCGCTGTATTATTTTCACTCTCTCCTTTTTCTAGTGGCATCAAGCCCAGAGCTTTCACAGGAAAGGGCAAATGGGCTGGGACTCATTTTAGCAGCAAAAGGGAGCTTGCAAGAGATTCACAAACTTCTGGATGGGGCCAGAAGGTCTCTTTTTCTGCAGCAGCTGGTTGGAGATAGCAAGAGCAAGATTCGCCTGAACCTTTGATAATTAAACTCTCAGCTGCCGAAGAGCTGGCTGCCAGATAAATGCTGTTTCCCTTGAATTAGTGTGGAGCCAAAGTGACATCCAATGGCTGGTTAGGCTCATCAAACTGGCTGTTCTCTACAGCTATCCCAGGGGATGGAGCCCAGGCGGCCATTTGCCAATGGAAAAAGGTAACTACTAATTCCAGGCACGTATCATCTTGCTGAATTTATCACATCTGCAGTTCAGGTACTTTTAGACTTCCTGATGTCATAATACTCCTTTATACAAGAGCTTTCAGGGAAAGCTCCCAAATATGCATTAGACGGAGATGTAATAAGACAGGTCCTGTATATTAAAGAGCTACTGCCAGCTCAAATTCAGTCCCAAATTTAGGGTTGAAATGAATGAATTATTATAAAGCCTGACACCATCAGAAACATTCTTGTATTACTTATTTTTTGGATAGAAGGTGGAAGAAAAATTGTGGGGGTGCTATTTCTTTAGGGGAAAGCAAGAGCCACCTGCAGGGCCCGCAGACAGGACTTTAAAGTGACAGTCGAAGAGCCAAGCACTGATAAACATGAGCCTAGTACTGAGCCTCATCCCCCACACTGAGAGAAATGGAAAATGCAAACAAAGAGGTAGAAAGAGTGGAGAGCAAATAGGTTTTCAAAAACTCTTCCTGTTTCACTCATCTCAGGTACTGCTGGATGCAGAGTCCCAGAAGCGTGGTGGTGGTTTTTAAGCAGACAAGGTCCCCTGTGCTCTAGCTGCCTGTGTCAGGACAGCGAATTATTATTACAAGGTTACTGATGCACTTTATGTGCTGGGCAGGGTCCTTGCTTGCTAAGAAAGGGCAGTTTTAAGTCAGATGGACAAGGCTAAAGAGCTGCAAAAAAGCTGACACCAAGAAACAGGCCTGGACAGCAGCAGTGCAGAGGTGGCTACCCCCACAGGATGATGGGGGAGAACAGAGCTTTGTCTGTCCCATTTAGGAGATACCTTGAATGAATCTCCTTGGTGGGTCCTGATGCTGTGAATCCTGGCCTCTGACATCAGCAAAGCATGGTGGATGGGTGGGAAGGGCAGCAAGGGCTGGGGGAGCTGAGCTGCGTGTGACACAGCTGCCACAGCGAGCCCAGGGAGCAAGGAGGGGTCTCCATGCTTGGCATTAAATGATGGAGGAGGCAGGGTGGGCTGGCAGGAGATAGCTTTTCTCTGCTGTTATTGAACATCTACTCACCAGGACTAAATGATCCACTGGCATTTAAATAGTAAATAGCAATAAATCATCTGGAAGTGTGCCCGTCCCAGGCCTGACAAATGCGTGCTGGTGAGGGCTGTGCTCAGGGCCACCTGCACTGGCAGCTCCCAGTGCTCAATCCACCCGCCACACACACACACACACACACAGAGCGTGAAGGCTGCATGTGAACAGAGCGTGAAGGCTACTTGCACTGACATTTTCTTTGAGAAAGAGTAGAGAAAAGCCCTCAGTCCTAGAAATTCAGCATTAAAACATCTGTTTCAGCACAAACCACGAGCACCTTGGTGCTGGGAACACATATTTGTCTGCAAAATCAAAACCTTTCAAAGTCATGTGTCATTGACTGATCAGCTTGATTTGCTGGGCTTTCTTTTGTGAAGGCCACACTGGAGGTAAGAGCTTTGATTTCCTTTTTGAGCTGGGGAAGAGTTTCTTTCCCAGCAGTAGTCTGCTTGGCCACCTGTACAAAGCCTTGCAGCTCACAGCTATGCCACGAGAGCCGATTACATCTTGGCTGACCTGCCTTGACATTTAGTTGTTTAGTAGAGCCAGTTCTTTGTTTACAGTAGAGAGAGCTTGTTTGTCTGACCCTATCAGGGATTGGAAGGGCAACTAATATTGACTAATGTCAAGTGGCTCTGCTGCACAAAAATGGCGTCTCCTGAGGCCCCCCCTACCATTAGCAGTACTCATAACCAGGGCCAGAAAAGTTAGAGGTTTTCATTAGCAAGAGTGTTTTTCTTAGTGAAGGACTTTGATAGAAATCCAGACTGAAGTGCAGAAGGTAAGGATGCTTGGCAGGGCTCTTACAGGAGAAAAACTGGCAGCAGCTGGTATTCAACACACATCAAGAGCTTAAAATGGCCATTCCTTGGTTCCTGTATCTCATTTAATTCAGGTAGCTGTTGGGGGTACCAGCAGCACTGCAAATCAAGGCTATGACTGGCAGCTGTAGCACAATTGTTGCCATGTGCAGCATGAAAAATGAACCTGCTCATTCGATAATCAACCTCCTAAAAGAACAGAAGCCCAGTCCTCTGTGGCCAGGGGAACCATGCTGAGCAACTGGCATATGAAGG
Source organism: Bombycilla garrulus (assembly GCA_013400315.1). Lineage (NCBI taxonomy): Eukaryota > Metazoa > Chordata > Aves > Passeriformes > Bombycillidae > Bombycilla > Bombycilla garrulus. The sequence continues at coordinate 518,908 of VXBU01014877.1, forward strand.
CCAGCATCAGGCTCTGTTTTTATTTAGCTAACTAATTTTAATTTCACAGCTGGGGATTCTTATTATAGCAGAAATCATTCCACATCTCTGTCACTGTGTGGTTGGATGATGATCTGGTATGTGGGATCTTATGTTTAGACCTCAGCTTCACTATCTTTCCTGGAGAGCTGAATTTCCTCTTGCTGAAAGTGCCATAGCTCAAGGGAAATGCAAATGCTCTAAGGGCTGTGCTGATTTACTTCAGGCAAGTTGCTGGTTCAGGTTTCTATTTTATGCTCTGGAGATATTTTTACTCTATATCTCCACTGTGGCCTTCAAGCAAAACCAGTTTTAAACTCATCACCACAGGGCTCTCCTAGTTATGTCCCTTGATTGAAATCACAGTTTCTGACGGTGCTACAGGGTTTTCCTATCATAGGTAATTTTGAGGGTAACTCCCCCAGAACATGGTGTGCAGCTGTGGGAAATCTTAGCTACCCCTTTTGGCTTTTATCAGTCCTTTTTCAAGTGTATGATGGCTTTATTTCTCCAGGATAGAAAGACACCCATCTGATTTGTTTGGAAAAGCATTCAGCCAAGATAAAGCACAAAAAATATCCAGGAAAGTCTGACCTTCTCCTGGCCAGTTCCTTTCGGTTCCCTTGGTAACCATCACCTCGATGTTGTGGTATTCAAAGAGAACTTAACTTTTCAGAGAATATAACAAGGAGCTGTTCAGGCAGGGTCAGCAGGAACTGGGAAATGTGTTTCCTTTGCTCCCTGGAAAGGAGCAAGGTGTCAGGCAGGGAGGTGACTGGTAAGGGGTGGGCTGCTATTCCCTCCTCCAGGGACTGTGAGCTCGTTTTGGGGAGGTATGAGAACGGCTAAGGTGTTTTCTGTCCTCCCTCTCAATTCTCCTCTTGCAGACCTGGCTGGGAGGATGAAATTGGTTTGGATCAGCCCCCTGGCATCTCTCAGTTGAGCACTCTGGGGAAAGCTGTACCCTTTGAGTGAAATTATTTTCTCCACCCCTGCAGTGGCTTCTTGCTGGGGATCATTTCTGTGTGGTGGTCACTCCCCACGCTGCTCTCCACCCAGGGCGGCACAGACACTTCTGCCTGGGCTGGGCTCCCAGTGTTGTGGGAGAACTGGTGCCACTCATTGGGAAATTTGGGAAACCAAAATGGCCTTTGAAGTCTGGCACTGCTCCTTGAACTATTTTGGATCAGTTTCTTCCCAGTTGCTGCGCACCAAAGCATTGCAGTACAATCCTGCACCCACTCAGCACCTCCAGGAAGACCTCCCAGGAGGACAATAATTTTCATGTGCGACTGCTTTGTTGTATCAGTCTGGGAATACATGTGTAACTCCTGCTGCCTTCACTTCCTTGCCTCAGGAGAGACCAGAAGACAGGCCAGTATTGCTGAGTTTGCCAGTTCACAGAGAGGCCTTGTTGCATCCAGAGTATCCTACCTAGTCAGTGTGCAGAGTGGGTATCTTCCAACTGCTTCAAGTGAGGGATGCAGTAGGAACATCTTGTCTAGATGACAGTCAGGGATCCTCTGTTTGGCATTGGAATGTACAGGCAGCAGCCCACGGTTGCCAGTTCCTGCTGCCTTGTGTCCTCCATGCATATTTAAAGCACACGCCTGCACTAAGCTCTACCCTTGTCACTGCAGATATACAATCCATATAAAATGTACTCCTGTATTTATTCATAGGTACATGCTCATTTATCAAAGAGGCAATCTCTGTTGGCATCAATATAATAAAGGGTCTCTCAAAGCAGTACTGCCAGGAGCCCTTTTTCCCCAGGGAGTGCAATGCTGCCATGACTATGATAAGTCAACATGGGATAATGCTGCATCAGAGGGCAATAATTCTGGGGACAGAAAAGGTGTTGTAAGTGTAGGTTAAGGGACATGGAAAACAGTGTGAGTGCAGTGACTTTCACTTCTCCCTTGAGGGAGTTACATATTTGTCATCCTCTCTGCTTTGTACATGACCAAAGGCAGATAGGGCATGGAGAATATAAGTGACATTTCCCCTACCTAGCAACAGCTAGGGAAATCAAACCTGTGTTTGAACTGCTCCCACGTGCTGGGCTCCATTCATCACACCCGCTTAGCACCTCTGGGAGCTGGTCTGGTCAGAGGAACCAGCCAGACATGGTCAAGCTTCAAACTGAAAGCTGTGTGATCAGGATGGCTTGTACATATGAGTTTGTGCTGGATTAATTTTTAGTGTCCTTTGGGTCCCATTGCTTTCTTTGGCTGGGGGACTGTGAATAGTCTTAGGGCTGAAGAAGATGGTATTCCCCAAACAATAACTCCTCACACAAGGAGTCAGTGTGATCATGGGCATCAGCTGAGGTGAACTGCTTGATGCCAACTCCTGCACTTAAAGGAGGCCTCAGATTCCTGCTCAGCTACATGGAAACCCTTTATCTGTTCTCCAGCCATTTTAATGCTGTGGATGATTTATGGTTTCATGCAGAACAACACAGAGAATGCCTGCATTCCCATGTCTGTGAGGAGGTCTGCTTCCCATTTGTGACTCGAATTCACCACTTGGGAATCTGCTTGGATGATTATCTTCTGACAATGAGATATTGGCTGTGGTCTGGGATTGGTTCTCTGTATTTAAGCTGTGGTCATAACCATGAGGTTTTTCACAATTTCTTTTTGATTCCTCAATATTTGGCCAAGTGTTAGGTCTTAGTGAAAATGCTTACAGACCTTGACACTTCATAAACATGAATGGGAATGATAATTTGGATTATTTGGGTTGATAGTAAGGATGTGCAATGCCTCTCGTGTCCTTCCCCTAAGTTACTCTTTGAGAAATGAAAACCCTTTTTTCCATCCGTGGCTGTGTTTATACTGCCTTGTTGAAGCAAAGCTGTTTCTCTCAAGTGTTCGGTGGCCTTTGATGTTGAGGATGTGAGAATCTCAGCCACTGAGGTATTCATCCTAACAGTGCCTTTGTGAGGTGGTACAATGCTATTATTTCCCCCTATTTACGGAGGGAGAACAGCACACCAATGGTTTCACGAGGCACTTGGGACAGTGTAGATTTAACCTGATTACCTGTAGGTCATTGTGTTTTGCTGGCTGGATGCCTGCAAGGCAGCTTTCTTTCCTGAGTATAACTGGTTATATGTGTTTTGGTGATGGTGCCTGCGGTACCCTCCCATGGACCTGGCATGAATTATGAACTTCAGCTGACAGGAGACCTTTTTGGAGCTGCTCTCAGCTGGCAAAACTTAGAAAAGCCTTCATATGGAGTAGCCCACTCACTGTGGGCAAGCCCTGGAGATGGAGGGAGTTTTTTCCCCTTCCCCATCATGGTGAGAAGCGCATCTCATCCTGGCAGAACAGCAACATCACGGTGCCAGCCAGCCTCCGCAGAGCAAATGGCATGTGGTGTCAGGGAATGCTTTCAAACAGCTGGCTGGCAGAAGAGAATTCATCCAGATGAGTCTGAAAATTTATATGCACAGCTGATATTGCTGGAAAGCAGAACTGACATGGGAATAGCTCACAAAGTGGGGATGCAGGGGAATCTTCAACTAAGGCTTTTATCTATTAAACAATTCAATCAGCTTGGGTGCAGCATGAAAGAGTGGCATGCACCGAAGCAGGGAGGGGAAAGGGGACTTCTTTTGCCTCTATTTATACACCTGAGAAGCTGCTCTAGCAATGAATAATTGCAAATAATGATCATAATATCAAAACAAGAAGGGGCAAAGGAAGAGCAGCTCCCTCCCTCCCCCTATCTGGTGCTGGTGTTTGAGATGTCACTCAGATGTGAAGTTGAGCCTGCTTCCAATGGAAGGAGGCTGGCAGTCAGTGTATCTTTATCACAATCTCTTTCATGCTCTGATGAGCTCTCTACCCTGTGCAGGAGCAGCAGCAGCAGCGCAGACAGAGATGCCAACCTGTCTCTGAGCAAACAGAAAGGCTTGGGCTGAAGCCTTAGCTAATTCAAAGAGGACCCCTTGTGTGTTTTTCCGAAGTTGGCTGCTGGCTCTTTTTATTCCCCCCCCCTGCTTTGTGCTAAGGCATGTGATGCCCTGTGCCTTTCTCCAGCTAAAAGATCATTGATTTTTCATGTGGAGGAATTATCAAGTTCATCATCTTCTGCAGATTATAATGAACAGTATCCTTTTTCTGCTTCCTGCAATCTCAGCACTGGTATCTGAGCTTGGAAGGGAAGCTTGAAAGTACAGTTTGTTTTTAACAATGGAGATACAGTGTCATGTTCTTGTGGGGTGTTGCAAGGAGGTCTGTGGTCTGGTCAGAAATCTGTTCTGTTAATGTGCTGAGCCTCTCTAACTCTGCTTTCTGGACCAAGGGAACGTCCAGTCAACCCAGCACGCTTAAACCATTTCCCTTTTCATTTCTGACAACATGAAAGGATCATCTCTGGGCAGAAACTCTGGACCCATCCCTTGTTGAACCACACTTAAAGAGGAGCTTTGAGCCTTGTGATCACCAGCTTAGTATATCCTTGTTGCACCATTGGGAGATGCCCCTCTTTGGCAGAAGAGACCTGGAGGAGGATACAAGCTGTGGTTTCCAGTCTGTGCTCTGAGACTTGCAATGGGGATGGTGAGGGAAGAGCCTCCCTTGAGCACAGCAGTGGCTTCAAAAGGAAGGATTACTGAGACAGGTAGGTAACAAGGGCAAGGGAATCCAGCTATGAGGAGAAATCACATCCCACAAGAACACACCTCTCTTCCCTCAACAAAAGCTTTTCAGAATTTCACCCCATTTCTTCAGTTTGAATTTTCTGCTCTGGTTTTGGAGAAACTGGAGTCAAAGGTCATGACTTCGGAAGATGCCTCATACAGTGGGTCCTGAGTGGAGATACACTCACTTGTGAACCCAGGGCTGAATTGAGAGCTGGGATGGAGGTGCATAACTCCAAGTCCTTTTTTTTTAATCTGAAGACCCGTCCCCCCTTTTTGTTTTTCCCCATCAGTGACTAGTCAACAACATGAGAGGAGATTAATTAGAAACTTCTGTAATGACTTCTTTATCCTCCATCCTTTCAGATTTCTGTCCCTGAATCTCTCCTGAAGTCCCCACATCCCCGGAGTTGAGCACGATGTGATCGCTGCACAGAGCACTCTCTGAGCGGGTTTCATTGCGGCTGAAATAGGATACACGGAGGAAGGGAGGCAGGGCAATGGGGGAGCAGCTCCGAAGGAGAATTAGTAGACAAGGAGAAGCATGTGAAAGAAAACAAGGAGCACTTGGGACTTTGGATGAAAAGTAGTTCATCCCTTCTCAGCCCATTAATAAGTTAATAACTTATCAGAGATTAACTTAACACCTTGAGGCACAGAATACATTGCCTTGTTCTCACATTAGCTTGGCTCTATTGTAATTCCTTTATCTTACCTTTTTCCCCCCTCAGCTATTGCATACTCACCTGGGGCCACACTAATATAACAGCATAAGATTCAATTACAAAAGACTACAATAAGAGTGCAAAATTCTCTTCCTGACATGCTGAATCAGTGCTCATAAGCATTAATTATTGAGTGGCTAGCAGAATTATTTTTTTAAGTTGTAGTGGAAAAAAAGAATAAACCTTATGGTATCTCCTGTGCACAGAGCAGCACTTCTGCCACTGGGATGTCCATTGCTTTGGCAGCTCTTGGGGCAAGACACAGGCAGGAGGGATGGGAATGGGACTGGAGGAGCCAGGAGAAGATGATGTGTTGAGAAGGAAAGGAGGGGATGAGAGAAAAGAGTGCCAAGCTGGCACAGTCCCCTCCTGAGGAAGGAGAGCCCCAGGGATGTTTTTTTATGCTTTTTATTTCCCTTGGTCTAAGCACCAGGCTTTTTATCACAAAGGAGAGGAGTGAGCCTGTGTGGGGGAAAAGATAAAGGTCTGGCCACCGGGTCTCTGCTTTGCCTGGATGGGGAATATTCTTATCAGCCCATTTGATGTCTTCCTGAGAGCCTCAGCATTGTGTCCAACACTCAAACATCCCTGTCCCTATCACCAGAGCCACCACTACCTCCAGCTTATCTCTTTGTTACAGGAGCTTCCATCTCTAGAGTCTCTAAGCACATTTTACATGGTATGAACACAGAGAAAAAAGTATCTCGTCCTTTCACTGCCAGCTTCAGAGAAGCTCGGGTTTGAGGCAACTGTGGAGATTCAGCTCTCCTTCCTTATCTGGCAAGGTGCTTTCGGATTGGGACTTTGAGGCAGAGCAATGGGAGATGCTTATGCTGCTGTTCTTGATTTTGTGAACCAGGAGGAGATGCCAGGATTCAGATAGGTTAAAGCCCCTTCTTTTGCCCACACAAAGTCATGGAGTGTAACATCTGTCAATATCTCCTCATTTTCAGCTACAGATGGGTTAGATACACTAGAGCAAATGCAATATTTTTGCTGCACAGATCCAATATTTGCTTCCAGATTTCTTGGAGCAAATACAAAGAAAAAGCAGAGCTTAGAGCATGAGTTTGCTTGGGATATCCCAGCAGAGAGAAAGGGTAGTTTGGTTATTTCAGCTGGAGCTACTCTAAGCTCACAGATGCCACTACAGAGTTACGTTAGATGACAAACACCAGATGCAATTCCCTCATCCCTCTGTCATGCCTTTCTTTTTCTATATTTAAACGTACATATTCTGTGGGGATGAAGACTTGGCTTCAGAAAATGTGCAAAATTCTGCTGCCCCACAGGGTTTTAGTCTCGTGTTCAGATGCACCGTGACAAAATAAACACTGTGTGTGCGAGAGGGAGTGAAGAGGATGACATCAGGATTACAAGCAGTGTCAAAGGACACAGACTTGCCTTTCACAGGCGATATTTGCATGTGTAACACAGGCTCCAAAGACTTCTATCGCCTCCCTCCTTTGCCAGCGTTGTGTGTTATGCATTAAACATATGGCTCCACTTAAACCAGGGGCCCGGCTCCCCGCGTGGGGCGAGGTTTGCTGCGGTCGCCCCTGTCCTCTGCGGATGGGGACGTTTGGCAGAGACTGCGAGTAGGAAGGCGGATGGAATTCGATTAGTCAGCGATGGCATCGGAGCGCGTAATCCGATCCTCCCCACAAATGTCACACCCTGCGCTCGCTGGAAAGGGAAGCAGAGGCAGGAGGAGCAGCCGATCTAACAGACCCGGGGCTGACACCATCACCCATTCTGGGCTTTCTCCAAAGACCACAAAACAGACGTTTAATCAGGAGTCAGAGATCTTAGAGGCCAAAGATCAGACTAAAGCTGCTTTTTCATGGGCAGAATAGATGTCACTCTGTAATACCTTTAATTGGACTAAAACATGAAATTGCATGTTATGTGCTTGTGCTCACATCTGGAAGGATGTGATTTAGAATCATATAATCAAATGCACGGTGTGTTGGTGAAAGATGGCATGGCATGCCTGCTCTCCATTCACACAGCAGCAGAGGCAGGGAAAAGGGACCTCCACCCTCCACCCTGGCTCATATCAACTCACACTGATGAGCTTTCTAAAAATTCATGACATCTTTCCTGTGATCTCTGCTGATGCAGATACAGTGCAATGTCTTCTGGATTTATTTTATTTTATTTTATTTTATTTTGATCTATAAGCTTATGTTACATAGGACCGAGCAGGTGAGGGCTATTTCTCTCTGCACCTTGGGAGATGAACTAGATTTTGTCTGATAACTAAAAATGAAAGGCTCTACATCTCATTTCTTATTCCCTGAGGCATTGATTTTGGTATTCTATAAAGTTATGGATTTGAGGGGAAATTGCTCTGATGTCCTTACCCATTCCCCCAGTAGCAGACTCAGAGAAAACTGCAAGGTGCGACCATTAGTGCAACAAACCAAAAATGCCTCTGCAAGCAAATCACTGGTAGTACAAATGGCTCCCACCTCTCCCTTCCTCCTCCTTTTCTTCCTCTCTTCCCAGTTCGGGTCTCTCTCCCCTGAAAGAAGTTGCAAGGCTTTGTGTTTAATTAAGACATATTGTCCAACCAATTGGGAAGCAGGAAATAGCAGGAGATGTTTTACAAATAGGAACAATTCTTGTTCATTATCCCTTAATTGAGGCAACAAAAAGGTGCTGGAAAACATCCATCAGATGCACATTCATGTACATCATCAGAGAGGATTGGATTTAGGAACTCACAAAAGCGACGTCAAATGTTCCAATCAAGAGTTATACAGGCAACAGGGAAACAAAGAATTGGAGACACAAATACATCAGAATTAGCCCAATTGCAGATTATATGCTTCTGGAAAACACATTCCCTGGCTCTCTTCCAGGATTTTCTTATTTCACACTCCTGTCATTTCTAGCTGTGGTATGGAAGTCAATGTTCCTTGTCCCTCCTCTGCTGCCTCCCTCACAGAGAAGCTGTTCTACTGGAGGGTGTGAGAGATGCCTGTTGTGCAGACACTGCCAGCTGTCACCCCAGCCTGGACTCAGAGCACTGTGAGGAGGACAATTGGTGTGACTTCTCCATCCTTGTTCCTTCACATTTTGAAGTTTGGCTGCTCTGCTAAGCCATTATTCCTGAGCAGAAGAGATAAATAACACACGAGATATAATAACAACCCTCCTGCTGAGGGAAATATTTTGAGCCTGGAAAACTGGGAAATCCTGTTACCCATTTAAGTGTGCATTCTGAATCTTGCTTGGCCTGCTTCTGAGCTCATTTATACTCTAACACCATGGAGCTGTAGACCCAGCCTGTATTCCCAAGGGTCTGTTAGACTCGAGTTCTCTGGCTTGTCATTTTTAAAAGGTGCTTTGAGTTTTAAATGAGGGACAAAATATGCTAAGGACCCTCAAGATGCCTACTGAAATGTAAGCTCACCTCAATGCTTCCTGGAAAGAAAGCCATCACCAGGAAAAATGGCATCACACCCCATTGGACTGTAGTAATAGACCCAAACATGACAGGCTATTGTTAAAAATGCTCCTGATCAGTACCCACAGCTGTTGAGCTAATTATTCTCACTGTCTTGTCATAGATACATAGATACATAGATATGGTCTCCAGGGTACCTGAGCATTTCACAATCTTTAATATAGTTCCCTTCCCTCACAATGCTTCTGAGAGACACATTTCCACCATCACCTCCTCCTCTCCTCCATCCCTCCCTGGGATGGCTGAGGGATGTGGTGGTTGCAGCCCATTCCAGTTCTGAGCACTGTGGTGTTTCCCCTGGAACAGCACTCATCTCACCAACTTTATCTACCCCAGCTTAAGACACAGAATTTAAGATCCCACCATTGATGAAAGGAGGTAGAAAGCACCAGAGGTCAATTATATGAAGGTCGGGAGCCTCAAGTGAGCTAAATTCCCATGTGTTTATGGGGAATGAGCCTAGGGATGAGCATCCCAGGCTGGACTATGCTGTGGAACTACTGTGATGCAATGGGAGCATGGCCTTATGTTTTATGAAACCATGTGTGGTGGCAGAACACCCTTCCAGCAACCTGGGGATGGCTGGGAGGAACCTGAACCCAAACCTGAAGATGTCCTTGAGAGATACTCCTTGAGCTTCAAAGCTGAAGAAGGAAGCTTGTCAGTCCACTGCTCAGCTCTAAAGGAGACCAAACAATACGCAGGGGAGGTTTTCCTCCTTGGGAGGGTGGAGCAGGAGTCTGCCTATGTGCCCTGTTTCAGACGGGAGCTCTGTGCAATGACTCTTCCTTCAGCGAGAAATTCTCCTATGATTTTCCCTTGCACATCCTCCGGCAGATGCAATTCCTGTGTCATTCTCCCCTGTCATCCCCACAAGCCCTCTGTGCCTTGTTTTGAAATCCCCACATCCGACCATGGAAAGTGTTTGCATTGTAGCTGGCAATTGTTGATTTTCTTTAGGTGGCTCAGGGCTGCAGGCATTCCTCATTACTTTTTTATTAGCAAATTTGAATGCTCATTTAGCCTCACTAAGTGTGTGATGGTTTTTAATTCTTCCTTCAGAGGCATTTGTGTAGAGCCTGTTCTTGGTCCTCAGTAATAACACAGGATCTCACCAATGCAACTGAGGTGAGAGATGGAACCAAGAGCCATCAGTCTGGGCTTGTTTCATGCAGGTGACAAGGCTGAGGATTCTTTTTTGTCTTGCCCTTTGCTTTCCTGTGCAGTGGGACTGCCAGAAATCACAGCAGTACAAGACAAGGTAGGATGACACAGTATGTTGTGCTGGACAAACAAGCCTCCAAAATACTTTGCAAAATGAAATAATTAAAGTGGCAAGACCATAAACAATATAAATTATGGAAGTGGTAGTGTGGTAATGAGTAATAATTTAAGTCATCCAGCTATAAGGCTAATAAGAGCTAGAAAAAAATTACTGTAACCATCATGTATTCTAAAAAATGACCAGCAGAGAAATATTGTGTTTTGACATCCAACTCCTGTGCACTGCTTTGGACCTGCCTTTCTGGTATGCTGCATATCCAGACCTGGACAACAGAGACAGTAATTTTTTTAAAATTTAGGTCAGGTAAGTAGGAAGGGAATAGATGATGGGAGGAGAATTGGTCCTGTTATTTCTCAGGTTGCAAGGCCAAATAAAAAGCCACACCTCAGGGATAGATAATCACTATGCAATATAACCACCTTCCAAGGCAGAGGGTTGGTTGGGATTCTTCATACTCCCTGGAAGGCTCTGGAGCCATTGCTGGGGCAGCAAAGGAGGGAGCATAAGCACCGTGGCCGCCTGAGCCATGTTGCTGTGGACAGATACAAACCTTTGGTCTCTGCCTATTAGTCCTGCAGTTTGCTCAAGCGCTAAATCCAGTTCCACACAAAAAAGGTTCATTCTGCCGCTTTTTCGAGTGTCTTGGATTCTATTGTGTACAAATTTCCAAATGAACTGCTTGAGTGTTGACTAATGCTGCAGCCTGCAGTCAAGGTAAGAGCCCATTTATTTATAGGTTCTTCAAGGACAAGAAGAAGCTATATTTGTACAATCCTCCAGCACACAGCCTAACAAACAGTTACCTGCCTCAGCCACGTTTCAGGAGGACGATATATGAGACCCTCAAGGAAAATACACAGCTCAGCCATCGTCTGGTGGCAGGAAGGTCATGCGACGCCACCGGCTTCTGATGGTGGCAGAACTGCAAATGTATAAAAAAGGATTTTTTCCTGCACCATCAGTTTGATTAGATGTGTGTCCAGGAGGTTACTCAGGACATCTAGCTGGAACTGGCTGGGAGCAGACAGTCCTGGTCGCTGTGTGTGCGTGGCACCCACTCGTTTAAACGAGGCTGTTTGTTTGCAATTGATGGGACTGTCTGATCCCTGGATGCTGGGGAGTTCTCTTTCCCTATTTCCTGCTGATATTTACTTCAAAGGTGCGTGACCACACAGATCGCTTTAATAGCAAGAGCCCAAAAGAAGAATTAATAAAACTCTGAGTGTGTTTTATCCTGAGATCTCTCAGAGCTTGACAAAGGAAAGGCACCATCAGTGCTTTTTATGCAGGGGCAGAAAGAGGTGAAATGATTTATTTAAGCACATTCATGCAGTGAATTGGTGGTAAAGCAGTGCGCTGGACCTCTCTAGCTGTGGTTTGAGGCTTCCTATAATGTGCATTGGAACAGTCCTAAAGCATTTATCCTTCAGGAGTGCATCTTGCACCTGCTGCTTTGTGCAGAAATTAGCCCTGTAAAGAAAACTTCAGCTTTGCAGTAGCCTGGGCTAGAGCAGGAAAACAGCAGAGTTCTGGTGTCTTAAAGCACATAGATGTAAACTCATGGCCAAAAAGGTAGAAAAGACACACAGAAAGGGCACTCAGGAGACGGGCACAGGGGAGCATGAGACGTCTGCATCTGTGATGGAAAGCCGCTTACTCAAATTCACTCCTGCAGTGTTTTGAGGAGGTTGCATTGGCTTGCCCAATGTGCAGAGGCAAGGGCTTCTGCTCAGCTGGAGAGGCAGCTGGGTGCTCTCCCAGCCCCGGGGTCCTTGGAGGCTTCAAGCAGTCGTGAGCAAAGAGCCTTTCTACCACGTCTGTGTATTTTTCTGCATTCACAACACACAGCGTCACTGTCATTAAGGCTACAGGAAAACAGCACATCAGGGCACATCTAGAGGACAGAGATTGTTGTCCACTTGTGCTGAACAGGGCAAAGGTTTGTAATGAAGCCCAGTGGGATGTGGTCCATCTGGCCTCTCAGCATGTTCATCAAACCCTTGCTCTTCAGGGCAGCACTGAAGGCTGGCTGGGGCTTTGCCCAACTGGCAGCCTGTGGGACAGAGTGATCCTGAGGGATGTCTGCCTGCACTGCTCCTTGGCTGCAGTGAACTGTACGTGTTTGGGGGTGGTGGGAGCTCTGAGAGGGCCACGGGGAGACAGGGAAGGAAAGACCAGAACTTCCTGGTGCTTTGCATCATCTGGTGGAGACTACAACTTGGCAGGTGCCCAGGAGACCCTGGGAACCTGGGGTATTTTCCTCGGATATTTCTCTACTGCCAAATATTTAATTATGCAGGGAAACATACCACTCAGGCAGAGATGTCTTGGCTTCTTTAAAGAAGCTGCAGAAATCATTGTGCTCTCCCCCTGGGCTCTGTGGAAGAAAATCCTGCTGATGGAGTCACAATTGAATCTGGAGGGGTCACAGAGCTGTGGAGCCCCAGGTTAGCAGAGGATTTTGAGGCAGACATGCCCATGCCCAACCCTTAGAGCACCAGTGTAACCAAGCTCCCAGGCAGTTTTAACCGGTGCCGTGAGCTGATTACAGAACGTTTTCAAAACAGCCCAGGGCCCTTGCTCCATGTGCCCACAAATTTCATTCCTGCAGATGAGACAGCAATGAATTTGCCATTCATTAACAACAAATAATATCTCTCAATCCATCTTGGGTAAGTGTCTTTGTGGAATTACTCTTTCACTTTCATTTTACAGGGTTTCCTGTGATAAATTTAGCTTATAAAGGGTGATTAAGACACTTCATTATGTTTTAATGTGTCTTTAGGCCTATGTCTAACAGTAATGCTCATGCTGGATCTCCCTGGAATTAGCAGGCTGTTGCAGCCCAGAAAAGCTGGCATGTGGGGTATGACTCTGGCTGGGCACCACACCAGTGGCCCCTGCCTCGTGGTGGGGAACTTCGGGAATCCCAAAATGTGTCTCCACTGCTGGAGACAGGTCACTGGACTACATCAGCCAGCTGTGGGTCTCACAGGAGGAGATTAGATTGTTCATTTCTTTCCCTTACCACCCAGTTAGTCCACCCCTGAGTACAGGTCCCAATCAGCTCTCCCAAAACTTGAGTTTACCACCAGATTTGGATTTTCTCTCTAACAAGCAGTTCCTCAGAGCCTTGCGTGGTGAAGCTGGTTCACCAAAGTGCGAGGGGGTATTTGTATTTGCATCCCAAATTGCAACCCAGAAGCCCTCCATCCCACACTGATAAACCCTGAAGGTGGATAATTCCTGTTTTGTGCCTTACTCAGCTGAAAACTTTATCCAGTGACACATAGGCACAGAAGCGCCCTGGCTTGGGAAGGCAGGCAATTATTTCCTGCCTGAAGGGAGAAAGTTCATACTGTGCTGCGCTTTGTGTTTTCTACAGAGCAGAGCAGCTCTGATCGCTCCCAGGCTTCCTCAGCTGTTTGTCAGTCACTAACTCTCTTCGTGGACTGTGCAAGGAGCCCAAGCACCTCATTAAGATGTTTTCAGTTGCTCTCTGCAGCCACATGCATAGCAATGCATTGTGTAAAACCTAAATTAGGCAGCGTGAAGGACTCACAGGAAGATGTCCGTGCTTTAAGCATTCTGTCTGTATGAGAGGGAACATGGTCTGATCCCAGAAAAAGCTTCTGCCCCATCACCTCGTGTGCCCCGCCCTTTTGCTGCCATGCAGTACCTGTTTCGTGTGACTGGACTTTGGGCTGTCACAAGGCAATGGAACTTAAATTATTTTCATTCTTCTTGTTCTCTCATTTAACACTTCTATTACGTACTTAAACTCTTCTAGTTTCAGACTTTTTTAGAAATCTGAACACTTATTGATAAAACTTTTTACATATTCTGAGAAATTTTATATGTTCTATCTTTTTTTCCTTTTCTGTTACTTTTTGTGGGCACTTTATGAAGATGGAACATGTTATGGTAGATAACAGCACTGGGAACTAAGTGCTTAGCTAGGAACCTCCCCCATGCCTTCTCATACAGATTTAGTTTGGGGCAGGATGGCAACCTTTAACACAGGCAAACAAGACCTTGCTTGCTGGTTTTTAGGTGAGTATTAGAGCCTTAGGTCCTCAATCAGCCACAGCATTCAGACTGGTGAGGGCTGGGAGGCCGTATCCTGTGGAAAGGTTGGTGCTGGGCTAATTCCTTCAGGCAGTTTGAGGTGTCTGTGGCAGCCTCCCTCCCTCGCTCCCTCCCTGTGCTGAATCACTGCACAGTGTTGCCACACGCTGTTAAAGAGCAGCACACTGGAAATGCAGCACTGGACGCGTTTCAGAGGCACCTGGGGACATGTGGGGCACAGGCCACACCATAGGATATGTAAAGCTCCCCAGATTCCTTCAGGAGGAAGAGCTGCTCAGTGAGAGCTGCTCAGTGGCCTGTGTGTAGTCCCTGAGACATGAAGTTTTATGGTCTCTGAGAAGAGCAGGGCAGTTGGCACAGTCCCAGGGAATGCCCTTCTGGTCTAGTTAGGTCTGTGAGCATCAAATGCTCTCATTCATTTATTGGAGGGTGATAAACAGCCTGGGAAATGCCTGCCTCAGTCAGCTCACATCCTTGCTCTTCTATGAATGTGACATCTTTAAAAGCATGTCTGCTAATGTCACGAGGGACCCAGAGGAAATCCCAGCTAGGTTTCCTGAAAAGCAGCTGGGTGCAAAAGATGCTCAGGTTGCTTTTTTACAAGATTATTTCTACAGAAAATAAGTGACTTAAACAGCCTTCTCCACTAAAAAAAAAAAAATCTGCACCATCTGGGATAAAGCTCTGCTCTTTAGACATGGCTGTAATGCATTCGTGATTGCAGCAATGGATTTTTTTTGCTGTGTTTTTGTCGCTGGCACAGCTGAGATTATGGATCAAACAAAGAACCACAGTTCTTGCCACGCTGTCAGTTATCTTTGAGGTGGGAAGGAGATGGTCACTGCTGCAACAAAGTGGGCAGAAATCTGCCTGATTCAAGAGAGCTTTGTGTCCTGAGAGCCCCTGTCTGTGTGGCACTCCACCAGTGGTACTCAGGCTCTGGTCTTCCAGGGAGCCAAAAGACCCTCTGACAAAAGGGAAACCTCAGTCCCCTTGCTGCCCTAGACCCTGCATTTAAGGCACTATATGCTCCTGAATAAGTGCATATGCACTCAGTCTGCTAACTTATTTTCTGTTCTTTCCCATGGAATAAAAAGCCTCAGGAGCACATGCAGGTCCCAAGAGCCATGCTCACCAAGGCTGGCTGGAAGCTCTGGGAGCCACAGCTGTGCTGCAGTGAAGGAAAGCGCTCTGCAGTGCTGCAGTCTTGCAGCAATTTGCAGCTGGGCTCCCACAGAGGGGCCAGAAGCCTCGGCTGTTCCGAGCCTGGTGCTGAGCCCAGCGTTCCCCTCTGGGACCAGGGCAGGGCTGGGCAGCTGCTTCGGCCTCACCTGGCAGCAGAGGCATGGAGAGACACTGGTGTGGTCACAAACCACGGGGGACAGTCCTGCGTGTCCCACTCGGGCACGGTGACCTTGGACAGGGCTCATCCCCAGATTCCCATGCAGCTGGTGTTCTGCAGGCCGAGCCATATGGCTGACACCATAAACACCGGCTCTAATTGCAGCTCTCAACCTGCCAAAGTCCAAAACGGAGAGCAATGGGGACAAAAGCAGGGGGTAGGGGGAGAAAATAATAAAATCAAACTTTTGCCTATAATAGACTCAGTAACGAGGAAAAGGCAAGGGGAAAAAGAAAGAAAAATTATAAAAGAGAAGTCCTAAAAGGCACAGGGCTTCATTACTCCAGTAAAAATTGCCTTCTCTGACCTCAGGCACCTGACTCAGCATTTTCCAAGTAGATATTTTACAGTAATAAAAGGGAGAGAGCACCAGGTGTGTGGGAAATGGTGGCAAATTTGTGTCTAAAAAGGCAGGGACATTCCTTCTAATGAGGGACTGTAGAGAATATGTTCCTAATCACACTGCTAATAATAACCTTGTTTCTATAATTTGCCTTTTTTTTTTCCCATAAAGCGGGGTTATGTGTGACAGAGATTTAGGGACTTTGGAGAGGGACTAGGCAATGCTTTCAGTTTGCTGGTTTTCTTATTAACATAACATGAAGGAAAAGCTGGTTCTGATCCTCCTTGCCCGGGTGTTTTGTCAGTCTATTCCCAGCAAAGCTGATGCAAAGTAACTACCAGGACAAAATGGAGATGCTTTTTATCTGCTCTGTAAAGATTTAAATGGACAAGATTCAGTGCAAAGCATTGCTATGCACACGTTATTTGGTCTCTTTCCCAAGGGGGAGAGACGCAGAAACAGCCACTCTGTTCAAACCTAGGCATGAGTATACCTCTCCTTTCTGTGATGGTCTGGTGCTGTACCCAGAGCTGTCTCTTCAGATGCACTAGGTAACCCCAAGGGTTGCCTCCCTCCCTCCCTCGAACTTCCACTGAGAAACCTGTGTGCACAGGACGAGCTGGGAGCCAGGACAAATATCAGAACTACCTTGGTGTGAAATCAGATCCACAAGGTTGGAACTAATCTCTGCATTTTGGCTTTGGTTCAGCAAGGTCAGGAAAGATCTCTACAGCCCCTGCTGAGCTACTTGCTGTGACAGGTGACCTGAGGGCAGCACCTTGCTCCACATCTCTCTCCACGGCTCTAAAGGGACAGCTCCAAATACAGCCAGAGTAACCCAAAATGTGGTGGGGACTGCTGGGTACTCACCCCCTCCCCGACATACCCGGGGACAGGCTGTGTCCTCGTGATCCTCCTTGCCCTGGGGTCCCCAAAACTTTGGATGATGTAGAAAACCATATTTCAGTTCCTTCAAAACAGAAAGTTAATTAAAACTCAAGGAGAAAAACCTCCATTGGGAACCAACAAAACAGCAAAACAGGTAGACACCTCTGACTGTAATTTATGTGAGTTTAAAAGTAGTACCAAGATTGGTTTAATTACCTGGGAACAATGTATATCTCCTGTATTGCAGATCAGCTCGTTAGCGGTACACTTCTTTTTTTTTTCCATTTCCAGTTGAAATTGATAATACATCCCTCACTCAAAACATTGTCTCCCAATCACCATGGTTACTGCCAGGTTTTTCCACAAGGACCAAGCATATTCATCTGTCAAGTATGCTAATGGGGAACGGACCCTGTCACACAAAGGAGCAGGCTATTCAAACATACACTTGCCAAATAATTGTACATGTCAAAAGAATGATGCTTGTTATTTGCCTAATATTATCCCCCAGAAGTGGGAAATAGTTCAGCTCTCAATGCAAAATGGCTTGCCCTTATCAAATAGGCAATTTGCTGATAATTTAGACTATTAGAGATCTTGGGGTGGGGAGACAAAGAGGGGGGTGGCAACTGTAAGTGGCCTTTTATAATTGCACTGAAAGCAAAATGGTGCATTAAGTGCCCCAGAGGTGCAGTAACGAGGAGCATTGCAGGAGTGCTGACGGCCAATGAGAGGGGCTGCTTGCAGCCTCCCCTCTCACCTCTGTCAGGTAGCTGCTGGTGGGTGGTTAATTACAATTTAGCAGGAACACTTTTCTCAACTGCATTTTTTTATTGCTATTTATCTTCATGATGGGCCAATTTCCTATTTGTCTATTTCGGTAATTAAGGCAAAGAAAAATGTTACTGTAGGATTCCTCTAAGTTTCTGAGCTTCCAGCAGCTAGAGATGTTGAGGCTGTGCTGATATGTCTACAGCCAAGGCAAGGAGTGGTCTTTTCCCTCACTTTGAGGCACTTAAAGGCTCTTCCCATTCAGAGCAGGTCACGGAAAGGCAGAGACAGCCCCGGGACTGAGTGACCTGCCAGAGGCAGGGGCTGTGGTTGGCATCTGCAGACACTCCTGCTCCCCCACAGACAAATGCTGAGCAGATCACAAACATCACATCACCTGTGCCACACGTGTGGAGGAGGAAAATCCTGAAGCTCTGTCCTCTCAAGGTGAGAAACTAATCAACTTCTCTAAACTGCCTGAGATGTCTAGAATGTAAAAGTGGCAAATATTCAGACATCTCTGTTTCTTTGAACGGGATGGGCAAAACTCCCGGTATCATCTCAGGGCTTTCAAACTTAGTTGTTTCTACCTCACACAGTTTTGTAAGGAAGCAAGAGAGATCACATAATTTATTTATTCTTCCCCCAATTCTGCTCTTTCCTTTCTTCTTCCCAGAAGATCAGGTCTGTGCAGTTACAAGGTTCTGGCTGGAGATCCCAGGAGCGCTGTTCACTGCAAGAATGCAGCATCAGCCTCCTGCCTGTGCCGTGTCTAACCTGTGTACGTGGTCCTTGCTGTCCTCCGTGCCATGTCCTGTGAAGAGACAGCTTCCTACGAATTCCAAATGCACACCACGCACCGGGGACCTTTGCCTGGGTGATATAGTGTGACTTAGAACCAGAAGGCACATCAGCATCTTGCCTGAACTGTGTGGTTGCCCTCCAGCCTGCTGGTCTGTGAACAGCGGTGCTGCTGATGGCAGGCTGAGAGGATGCAGTGCAATCTTGCCCTCAAAATGTGACATTATTTACTGGATGTGGCTGAATTATGATTCTCCATCCCTGGAAGTGTTCAGGGCCAGGCTGGGTGGGGCCCTGAGCCACCTGGTCTAGTGGAAGGTGATCCTGACTATGGAGGGGGAATTGAAACTAGATAATGTTTGAAGTCCCTTCCAACCCTAGTCATTCTATGATTCTATGATGATTTTCCTTGATTGTGGATCCTGATTGCTGAGCCCCCTTGTGCTACTGTATGAGTGAAACACAGTATTTTGCCTTGGGGGGGATGGGGAGGCTTCCCTCCAGACAGTTAAACTGGCTTCTCTTTGCCCTGGAGAGGTAAGCCCTTGAACGCAGGGAAGCTAAGGAATGTATGATAAGGAAGCTGAGTTTAGGGGACGACCAGTAAATCTCGTGCAGGGTGAAAAAAAAGGAGGAGTTATGGTTTGCTAATCTGTGGTGTTTCTTGCAAAAAAGACTAATTTTCTAATGAGCAGAAAGAAGAGAGGAAAAAAGCATAAACTAACAAACAACCTAATCGGCTATTAAAATATTTCCAAGCAGTGAAATTAATACAATTCCCAACTCATAACTTATTTGCCTCTGTACAAAATTAACATAGATAAATAAATTAAAAAGAAATAACCTCACCCAAACTGCTTCATAATAAAATGTGATCATAGCAATAATATGCTTCAGTGCATGAATTTGGTTGTATTAATTCACCTCTGGTGTAATTGACAGCTCTCAGCCTTCAGCTTTCCTCTGAACAGCTCACTACAGCTGAATTATTATACCTGGCACTTCAGACTCTTCCAAATCTCACTGCCTAATTGCGTTCTCTTCTAGTAGGTGAGTGTTAAACTCAGACATTAAAGGATCTCTGCCAATTACCTGAAGCTCAACATTTGATCTGTCTGAAAATCTCACCGATCCGTGGGGGACTGCTCCTCTGCCTGCATCTCGACTGCTGCCTTCTCTCCTTGCTTAGTGCGGTGTAAAATGAGAGTAATTCTACTCCTGGTTTTGAGGGCATAAAAAGACTGAATAATGGAGGGAATTCAGGCAAGAAATGCAGACTCCCCTCCACCCATTCAGAACCAGAGCTAGCATTAATCCAGCAGCAGCTGCTAATTATGTAGGATTTGTAGGAAAATTTTCTCTCTTTGTCTTCCCGTTGCTGGTTCTACAGATACCATCTGACCAGTGCCTCTGTGAGATACCCTGTAAAAGAAGCAGCTTTTCTGGGATTACATCCCCATTGCATTGCTGCTCCTGCTTGTAATTCACTGATGTGTTTTAGTCTGTGGTCACTGTAAAGTCTGTGTGGCTCAGCAGTGCTTTGGAGACCCTCGTTTGCAAACCAGTCAGTTAAATTAAGAAGCTTGATTCTCATTGCTGTGTGATGACATCTTCAATTTAGCTGGTGCCCCAGTGAAGAAGTAAACAAACAATAAAAGTGTCACAATTCCTTCTAGTTCCATTAGACAAACAAGAAGTTTATTCAGTGTTTTGGCAAATGAAAATTTAAGCAAACTGTCAAGGGAGACATTTTCCCCATCAGACGCTTTCTGAGAGGGGATTATAACAAGAAAGAGCTATCACCCACCATGTCATTAAAAACAAAGGCTCCTGTGAACCCCTTTTATTAAAGATTAACAGCACTGATTACAGACTTGTAGGCTGAGTTGAAGACAAATTAGAATATCTTTAGCCATGGGATAACTTACAGTGTCCTCCTGGGCAATGAGACTATTGCAAATAGCTCTCTCCAGAGAACAGACAATTTTCACCTCTGGCCATTCATTCTCTGCCATTCAGAAACAGCCTGGTGATCTGTCTAGACCCATTTGCTGCCAAACACCAACACTTCATTACACCTCCTGCCGTATGAGTCCAGGTGAGACCAGTTGTTCATGCAATCAGGAATACCAGATTTTTGGCTTTTCTCATAGATAGCCCTGAAGTCTACTTAGAAAGTCTTGCCAAGCCAAGTGCCAGGGAGCTCTCTCCCAGCCGGGACAGCCAGGGATGCTAATGCAATTCTTAGCAAGTCATGCAGATTCAGTCTTCAGTGCCATGTGGTGGCCACAGGCTTAGTGCACACTTAAAGACTCATCAGATTAATTGTGGGATGCTGACTGTACTGACTTGGTGAACATGGAGTTCCTGCTCATGCCCACCTCAGGCCATGCACACATGTGTGTGTGCACCCTTCTAACCAGCAGAGACATTCTGGGCAGCCCCAGGGACAAAGCAAAACTATTGCAGAAGGGGTGTGTGTCCTGCCTAGGATGGCTGGTCTTCCAAGGGATGGAGGCAGCCTTTCCAGGTTCCCAGGCTGTTGTCCTTACTCTCAGCACAGGAAAAGGACATCTTTGCTTGCAGGAGAAAATAGCTCTTGAAATAGTCCCCTGTGAGATATCATGGTACCCTAGGGCACCCATGGATCATGGATATGATGGTTTGGATCTCTGGATCCAGATCCAGAGATCAAAAACTTTGTGGGTGGTGTAGGAATTAATTCTGGTCACTGATCACCTCCCTGCAACGCTTCCTCCTTCATACCTCAATCCCTGCAAGTGTGCACTGAGCCCTGGGGCTGAGTTGCTCTCTCCTGTTTGTGCATGGGAGTGGGAACAGGCTAAATTTTGCACTGCCTGGGAGAGAAGTGATCTCATTTCCATCTGTTTCACAACCATGCAGGAGTTTCAGCTGCCACAGTTGGAACAATCACTCCTGAGAGAGTAAGGGATGTTTAAGAACTGATGCTTCACTTGGTGGTGTGGACTGACCTCTCCTGGATGTGAAGGACCACAGAGCCACTATCCATCTCACAAAACAATAACACTGCTTTGTCTTCTCTCCCCTTCCCTTTCTAGGCTCAGAGGGGAATGATGGCAGTGAGGAACCAGAGCAGGAACTGTGGTGACACAGTTCAAGAGTGAGAGGCAGAGTCCTGTGCACACAGGAATGGCAAAGGGTATGGAGAAGCAAAATCCAACAAAACAAATAATAATGTCATGTACAGGATTCCTTCCTCTTTTCAGCGGTCTATAAATGTGATCTGAGTTCTCAGCTGTTTGTGCAAATGTATTTCCAGGTGACACCTTCAGAAGACTGGGTAGGATGAGCTTGCCATAGCTGTCTTCATGTGGGATGACTCTAGATCCCTGTAAGAAAAGAATAACCAAGTCTATCTGTGGTTAACCTGTCATTTCTGTAACCCCCTCACAATCCTGTTTTTTTGTCTTCCAACCCTTACCGATCCCACCTGATAAATTCTCTTCCCTCATATTCCTTCAGACCTCCACCTTCAGACCTATGCATGCTCCTACACCTCAGCAGAGACACTGCTGGATTTGTCTCCAGTACTCTGGGCATGCCCCAATCACCGGATGCTCCCTGTTCCCAGCCTCAGACTTTGCTCCAATAACTCTGCACCAGAAGTGCCAGTGCTGCCATCCCAGTGCCTGTAGATGCCTGTTTTTACAAAAGCAAAACTGACAGAGCTTCCAAACACCAGCCATGAGTTGCAGTTACCATAGATCTGCCTGTAAGCCTTCCTGGGGCTGGAGAAGGGATTGCATTTGGGATGAGCAGATGCTGCAGTAACCCTGCTCCAGCTCGACATGTCTATTGGCAGGAGAGAGCGCAGCCACTGCAGGGGGGCACACCCTCAGCTCCTTAGGCCCAGGAGGGCCACATGGTTTTGTGGGAAGCTGCTCTCCCAGACACTTTTCCACCCTGGGCAGGTAGGGCACAGCACACAAGGACAGCCTTTTTTTAGCAGCAAGAAGCTCGTGGTGGAATAAGCCCTGCCACTTGCACAGTCACAGCATCAGTCTTTGTTTATGTACCGAACTGATGAGCAATTAACTTGGAGACAAGACATTATATTCAGAGCACAGGCCTGTAATGTGCTTTCTATTAGGGCTGCCTCACATTTCCTATTATTAGATGCCACTTTCTGTCGTACCTTTCCCAAATTGTAACCACTCAGGCTGAAGTCTTCCCTCCTGGGTGTTGCCTTGGGCTGGACTGATCATATTTTGTGAGAAAAGTTTATGTATGCCTTCGGGGGATCCCTAGTAGGGTTGTGCAATCTTTGCTAATGGCTCTGAATGACACACAGGGAGAAGAGGACATGGGAGAGACAGGAGAAAATACTAATGCAAACCAGGGAGTGCAATTATGCTGGGATGGAGCTAAGCTGAAGGCAAAAGGGTCTTGTAGAGAGGCCTCTATGATTTCCTGCTGCATGTTCTTTGTTCATAATAACAGAAAGAGTGATCCTTCATTGTCTGGTCATGTCTGGTTACATTTTCCGGGATGTAAATTATAATACAGCTTGTCCGACCTCAGTGTCATCATCCCCAGAAAATTACAACTGGTTCTCACACTGTTACTATGGAATGCACTGCTATCCAGGGGAGTCATTCTCCCTCCACCTTTCATCACATACGCCTTCCCATGCTCCTGAAAAGGCTGAAAGCTTTCATTACTGCGTGGCTGAAAAAGTGTTGTGGGTTAAAGCAGCAAAAGGCATGTGCTCCACACAAAAAGGGCTCCAAATACCAGTTAGGGGCATGCACAGAACTGGTGAGTACAAAAGAAATGGAGGAATTTGCTTCACTTCTTCCACTGCTCATCCTTATTGGGAAAAGCATTGAGGCAAGGTTTTATAGCAAGTTCCCAGCAACTTTACCTTGGATATTTGGCACAAGGTCTGGAGCAGAATGATCCCCTATGGCTCCATCAGGCTGCTCCTCCTCCATGTCCCAGGCAAGCATCAGTCAGCAGAGGGGGATGCACAGACCTGAGGTCAGGTGACACAGGGCTCACAAATACAGAAGGTGTCCAGTGGAAGAGAGGCTGGTTTGGCCCATCAGGGCTGCAGGGCTGCTGTGTTGAAATGCATTGCAGAAATAAATGGACCTGGGCTTTGCTAAGTGGAGGGAGGATTTCATGTACTGGAGAGGTTGATCAGGCAAAGCAAAGATCCTGGTGGATGAGATACCCATGGGCAGACCTTCCTTCTGCAGTCCCTGAGGTATCTGGAGGAAGTAGCCTCCTGAGAGCAGTCCCTGCATTGTTTCTGTTGGGCTGCTGCCATCAAGTTTCCATTGGCCCCCAGCATGGACACTTGCAGAGCCACTGATCCCATTCCCAGAGGCCACCTCTCTCATTAATCTGAGCTTCCAGTGCTGCAGCAGACGTGCCTATAGACAAAGTAATCCCAGGACCCTCTTTCCTTTCTCTTTATGGGAATAGCTCTGAGCAGGGAGGGTGAGGACAGAGAAATCCACATTGCTTTAAACAAATATGAAGTCAGATGCACCAGGGAAGAAAAAAAAGAAATCTAAATTATTCCTGCAGCATCTCTGCTCCCTATGTGAGGCATAGCCTGTTAATGCTTCCCATACCTCCCACCTCCCTCCCCAAACTAGATGAGAAACAAATCCATTATCTGAAGGACATTTGTCTCAAATTCCCCTTTTGTGCTTTGGCTATCTGGGACCTGCAGCTGTCACTTCCCATTCTTCTTGTAATTGCTCCTACTATGGCTAATAATGCATTTATCAAGCAGAATTTACTTATTTATTTATTTGTCTCCCTTTATTATTTTTATTATTTAGGTATAAAATAGGTCTTTTTCTCCACACTGCTTCATCAAAAATCTATAGTCTTCTGAAGAAGCAGCGGCTGCTCTGTGCTTCTGCCTCAGCTGCAAGGAATTAGTTTATTAATATATATTGTGCCCCTGCAGCAACCTCTGGGATGTGGGGTTTTCACCTGATCATGTCACCCCTTCCCATAATAGCTCCTAAAGTTAAGCTCTCACAAGGGGACGAAAAGCAATCCAGAAAGCAATTTGCTTGGCTGACAATTTCTTCTCTCCCCAGAGGTGTGGATATCTGTGCCTTGGAAGGAGTGAGGAGCCAGCCCTTGCCAAACCTTTACTGCAGTGGCACTGGGATCAAGGGGCTGAGATGCTTCAGCTCAGGGCTCTGGTGACAGCTACATCCAAAGGGTCAGGGCTCGGCAAGGAGGGGCTGGACACCTTGGAGGGGGCAGCACATGACTTGTGGCTCTGCAGTTTGGACAACTCAATTCCTTGTTCTTGCCTCCCACCTTCCTTCTCCCCTGTTCTGATGGGTAGCCTTGGAAATGCTTCTTTTTGGTGGGAACACCAAGCTTCTCTGCACATTTTGGAACAATCCCTGAGGGTTTGAGGGAACAGTTTATCAAACACACATGAATCCTGCTTTATCTAATTACCTTCTTCTCTGGGCAAATCACGGCTCTCTTTCACTGTTTTTTCAAGGGTTGATAGGAAAGGAGATGAATCACTAAAACATCAGGTTTCCTACTGCTTTATTAATCTCCCCCATTCAAGAGTTTTCTGCAGAGCCTGCCCCCAAAAGCAAAGCATTCAGCTACCTCCTATTTCTGTCCCTGGAATATTAGTATTACAACTCTGAAAGTTGTACACCTAATGAGTAATGGGGCAGAGGTGAAAGGCAAAAGATTGTGCTCTCATGCAATTTGCTCTTGCAAATTAGGCAAAAGAATTGCAAAAGGAAGCATGGGAATGGACGCTGAAGGGACAAAAAAATTCAGTTGCAAAGTAAAACATCTGGAACACCAACTGCCCTTTTGTGTAAAGGAATAGTGAAGCAGGTGTTTGAGATCTCAAGGAGAGATGAAGGAGAGAGTTGTTCTGACGTCTGTATGGACATTGTTGAATCTTCAGGTCTCTAGGGCTGAGAGGAAATTCGCTTCTTTTCTCCCTTGGAACAGCAGTGTATAAATTTGAAAAATGCAGGGATCTTTCAGATATTCCTCTGCTTTTGCCTCCTACTCCAGAGCTGTCAGGATGAAGTGATTTCCCTGACCTTTTCAGGTGTGTGTGGAGGAGGGCAAAGAAGAGCAGAATCCAGCCCATCAGACTTACAGGTACAGGAGCTTGGCCAGTTGCTCAGAGATACTTCTGACCTCCCAGTCTGGCTGCTTAATTCAGGAACCAGTTGGAACAAACAGCTAATCCAGACTTTGAACTCTTCATTAACCAAAATTTTTGTTCAGTTTTCTGGATGAGAGCTGGGTGGACCCGTAAAAAACAGATGTGTGTTTGGAGTGCTAAGGGATCCAGAGCTCCTTCTGAGATGTAGGAAAGCCATTCTCCCAGGCAGTGAAAGACCTCTAAAGAGGATTTACCTCAGCTGTACCAGCAATGCTCTGCAATCCAGGTTCTCTCTGCTTGGTGACCTGGGAGTTATGGAATCACTTTTTCAGAGGGAAAGAGTTAGAAAGACGAACTCATTCTGCTGTAGGTGACAGGCATTGCCCTGCTTACCAGCTGAGGATTTTATCCTGGCAAGCCATGGGGACATTTACCCCCTCCCTGGCTCGGGGGTTTGTGCCTGGCACTGCAGATGTGGTTTCAGGGACTGAACTCCTTCTGCCCCTTCTCCACTGCCAACATGACAACAAGTCTTCCCAAGAGCAGAATTCTGAGAGATGCTCAGATGTGGTATCTTCCACCCTTTAGAACCCTATTTTGCATGCAGTTTAGACCCCATGAGTAAAATTACACCTCTCCTCCCTAGCAGAGCACAATGGCCACCACAGAGGAAAGAGGAGTTCCTCTCCCTGTCTTTCATCACTTCATCACTTCAGGACTGAACCTGCCAGCCATGCATGTGTCCTGCAAGCATCATCTGCACTGTTCAGCAGAGATGCCACTTGCTTGTACTACATTTGTGTAACACAGCGTTTCACTTGTCCTCAGGGAAAACAAAAAATCAGAGCTTTGAGCTGAAGTGGTTTGTGTGCCCTGGATTGCTAAATGGCTGTGGTGGGCACAAGCTGTGGTGGCTGGGAAGCATCTCCTCGCTGCTGAACAGCACTTGAGCACTTGGATTGCTGAAGGGAGAGGAGATGGGCTCACTGTGGTGTTCAGTTTTATCTTTCCTTTCCCCAAGCACAGGGAAAGCATTGGGGAAATGTTGCTGTGTTTGTTGGTTTTGGTTTTAGTTAAATTTGCTTATTCCCCCTCCAGCCACCATGGTCCTTATAAAGCTAATTCTTGGATAATTTTTAAAGAAAATTAGAAAAAAAGTCTCTTTAAGCTCTGTAAAATCCCACTGGAAAAAGAAACTTAAATGAGAAGCTTGCTTTCCTTTGATAGTGAAGCTGGATGGACAAGCTCATAATCATTTTATTGAATTGCAGGCATGGGTTAGCCAAATTATTTTGTAGCTTTGTCTGTTTTGGTGACTGGGTTCTGTTTTAAAATACTTTAAAAGTTTTCCTCAAAGTAGAAAAAAAGTAATCTAAGTATTTTTTGTATGAATGTTTCATAGAGCTACAATAGGTTTTCCAAAACCTAAAATTAAATTATTTATTTCTGGTAGAGTAAAATGTTGCATTTGACCCAGAATGAGTTATGGTTAAAATTCCAACAACTTTGGACCAGAAAGTGAAGAGCCTCCAGCACTGGTGAGCCAGAAACCAGTTCGCTCTATTTTAATTTTTATTCAGTTATTTTATTTTCAGGAACACCAATTTCACCCAGAAGTGTGTCAAAGCTAAAGAAGCACTTAATCAGAGGTCTTTTGTCATGGTTCATTTAGATCCTAAAAGGCAGATTACAGGGAGAGTAATCTTTAAAAACCAATACAGAGTGGAGATCTCTGCGGTAGCTCTGGATCTGTTCATGCAGTTTTCGATGTGCTAAGGAGCTGCCTTGCTCAATCAGGGTGGGTTTATTCCCCTCCACCCTCCTTTCCTGCCTCATTTACAACAGCTGTAAAGCAGATAATCTCTCACTTGCCTCGGCATCCCTAACTCACCCTGTGTCCCTTTCACACACCGGGTAAAGTGTGATCACAGATAAATGATGGCCATTAGACTCTATAAAATTAGGATTAGTCAGGATGACTTCCTACATTAGATCAATTTAAGTCATTGGCTGGTGGAAAAAAAAGTGTGATTCTCTCCTCTGTTATCTGGGATATGGCTTGTTTTTTGTGACAGCATGGGATGCAGTTGTAGTTTTTCTCTTAAAGTCATTGATTCTGTCTTCTACCTGCATCCCCTGCTGTACCTGCTGCTTTCCAGCCTGAGCTTCTTGGCTTGCCCTGGTTAGAGACCACCTGAGGTTAAAGTCTGATGGACAGACAGGAGGTTTTGGGAAGGCTATTCTGTGGCAGAAACTTCTGTAAGTAACAGGAGCAGGCTAAGGCAGGGTTCCTGGGGACTTATTCTGGCAGCAGCCCAAAGGCTTTTTGTGCTGGAGACTGCACAGAGCTGAAGGGCAAGGCAGTGCAGCCGCTTGCATCCGTCAGCCACAACTCAGGGCGTCTCATGGCCACCTCCAGGAGTTCCTTGCTGCCCAATGGCCAAAGCCTCTGGAGTCCCTCATTGCCTTGATGGCTGCAGGGATGATGTCTGTCTTCTCACAAGGTGTGAGGTAACTTTCCAAGGCCTGTCACACTGAGTGCTACTTGGCTGGGCAGCACAAGCAGTCCTGACAGTGCTGGTGACAGTGCCACAGAAAAGCTGGCAGCAGTGCCCACGCTCCCTGCACAGCGGAGGATGAGGAGGGCTCATGGGCACGGGATGCTGGCCCTCCAGAGAACCTTGTATCCAGGAGGGCTGGAGCTTTGCTGGAACACCAGAAGGTCCCTGCTCAGTGACAGCAGGAGCCCCAGTGACACCAGAGACAACCCTGCTTATTCAGGGTTGTTCACACAAGGCCCTGTTGATGCCTTGGAACAGAGTCCCAGCCAGGGGGGAACTCATTACCTTGATCTGGGCTGTGACAAAGCAGCACCACTGCAAGGAGGTGTCAGGTGGTTGCATGTGTCCTCTGCAGGCAGGCTGTGACACCCTCTCTAAAGGGTGGGGGAGGCACAGGAGAATCAATCAGTCAGCAGCCTTCACTTCCCAAACCACCCCGGGATCTGCTGCAAGGGAGCAGGATGAGGTGGGCCAGGAGATTTAGGGGGGACACCAATGGTCATGGTGACCAAGGATGCTTTGGCTTGGGAGAACCCCAACCCCGTGGGATTGAGGGTGGGGAAAGCAGCAGGGAAGGTGAGTGGCAGAGAGCAGAGCATGAGCACATGGAGAGCACCTGGCTGCTGCAGTCCCCAAGAGCGGGGCTGCTCCAGGAAGCAGCTGGAGAGGAAAAGGCAGTCAGGAAGAGAAGCAGAGTTATTGGGAATATGTGTGAGGAGGGATGAAGCCTAGCTCAATAGCTCTTACTTCTTTCATTAAAGATGAATTCAGAGTTAATAAAAAGCCCTTAAAGCTGAGTATCTTGCCTTTGCCTTGGAAAACTGGAAATGGAGGAGACTCCCAGCAGCTGTCCCAGGACGGGGATCTGGGTCGCTCTGAGCTCCTCTTGCCAGGCCTGGGTGAGGGAGGCAGAACAGCAGAAGGGCTGAGGGCAGGCAGCTGATGCCAGAGCCCTGACCCCCAGGCGTGCCCAGGGCTGGGTCCAGGAGCAGCCAGCTGGGCAGCAGCCCTGCAGGGAGAGGTGTAGGGAGCAGGGCACGGCCTGGCACAGGGGGGCACAGGGTCTCCAGCCCTGCCCAGCCCAGCCCAGCAGGGCTCCTTGCTCTCCAGGTTGAAGTGCCTGCTTTGTTGTTGCATCATGGGGCTCCACTGGAGAGCTGCTCTCCTGGGGAGCTGCATCCTCCTCCTCGACCATCCTGGAGCAGCTGGGGAGTCTCTCTGCAATCCTATGGATGGGATTGGGGAAGCATTCACAAATGCCTCATTGCTTTGGGGCAAGATGTGGGGCTGGCTATGCACAGGGTCTTTCACCAGCCCTGTTCTCCTGTCCTGTCCTGGTGGACACCGTGGGCTAGGGGCCACCACTGCACTGACCACACACGCTGCAGTGTCAGTCATGAAGGTCCCCCTGTAATGTGCCACCTGCCCCTGGCAACAGGTCCCAGGGACTGGTGACAATGGACCCTGCCGCTGGCAGTGGAACCCAGGGGCTCTCTGCCCAGGAGGAAGGGACAGAGCAGCATGGGGCTGGCTCAGCCCTGCGTGCCTGGGTGCCCCTTGCCCTGATGTCCCTTTGGGGCACCCCTGGTGCCTTCTGGTGTGTCCCAAAATCCCATGTTCAGATACCCCAGTGTGCCCTCCAGACATCCCTTTCATCACACTGCAGAGCCTGGTCTCTGCCCCCACTGACATTAAATGAGTCAGATTCACTCAATCCTAACAGGAGTCATCATTTTTTCCCACCACAGCTCTTCCTCCTCCCAACCAGGAGTCCTCATGCACAAACGGGACAAAGAAAAGGAAATTTCTTACACTGAGTTTGCCTTTTCAGGATGTGGAAGCTCTCAGCAATGAAGATTCCCCTCTCCTCGTTTTTTGGCTCACTGTGGTCATGAACCATGATGGAGAACACTGTTTTGCATCCACAGCCTCTTCCCCACTCTGCACATTGCCTCAGTGCTGGTCCACTCAGAACCCCTCCCAAGCCCTTCATCAGCCCTCAGGTCCCTCTGAGGGGGCAAATTCTTCCTCCCTGCCCAGCCACTTCCTCCCAGTGGGGTGAAACATGCTGCAGAGACCAGTCTAGTAAGTCAAACTCATACAAATTTTTTAGAGCTTGAGACATTCACATCCTTATCAGACTCCAGACTCAGTAGCTTGGGTCTATTTCTAACACAAAGCAGAGAATTTTGCCTAAAAGCTATTGCTGTTTCTTCGAGAGGAAAGAGATTTTGTGTCTTGACAGTCCTGGGGCTGAGCTAACACAGTTATACCAGAGATTTCTCCTCCCAAAGTCCTTTTAAACTCAAGAGCCTGTGTTTATACAGTGCTTAGCCCAAAGGGGGCTCATTCTGTGTTGGCCCTTTGGCACAGCAGCAATAAACAGGATTAATAACTGGAGTCAGCAGGGCTTGGTACCTGTTAGAATTTCCCGTGGACTATGCAGAAGGTGCTGTTCCTACAAGCATTCTGGCAGTGAATTATTTATGGGCAGCATAAGGCTCGCAGTGCTTGCCAGTTTATTAGATTTATAACTAGCTGTGCTGGGTCCATTGAGTGTGTCTGTGCGTGTACGAGCATGTTCCTGTTCAGCTGCTTCTTGCCAATGCCCTTCTAGTTAGAGAAGATCTGCTCACACACATTTCCAACATAAACACAAAACTTTGTGACTCAGATGTGAGAAAATCTTGGAGAGGCAAACGATTTTTACTAAGGAAAAGAAAAAGAGCTTGTTAGGATGCCTCCACTGAAGAGATAAACTTTCTTTCAAGTACAGCCTGAAAAACAGAGATTATTTGAAGAGTGAAAAAGTTTAGTTTTCTTTCCAGTTTCACAGCTTGTAAGAGGCCTACCTGTGTGGGTTTTATCTGGAAACATGTGGACTTCTAACTTCTTTTATGGCTTACGCATCTTTTTGATACCCAAGGGTGGTCAGCTCACTGTGTGAGTCCTGGAAAGGATTTTAAACACTATTTTCTCTTGAAACCCATGGATGAGAGCACTTGCCTTGCAGCTAATGTCTGCTATTCCAGTTCCAACAGATCTCAGAGCAGGTGTTATTAAAGGCTCATCTCTCCCTCTGCTCTCTGTTGTACCGGTGCTGTGATGTTGCCAGTAGAGCCATCACCGCATGTGAAGGCGCTGGCCTGGGGCCATGAAGCTCTACAACACCTCTCTCTGAAGAAGCACTGGTGACTCTTGCTAACACCAGAGGTTCTGCTCTGAGGCAGGAAAGAGGTGACAGGAGCAAGGCCTTCATACATGCAAATGATCCAGGCAAGGGAGCAAAACTTGCCATGGCTGGAGCAGAACTGACTGAAAGCAGAATGCTTTGCAAAAGTTTTCTGTGAGCCCTTGTCAACTCTGACTGGTGTAGAGAGAACCTTTCTGAGCTGTTCAATAAATTGGATGGTTTAAATAATGTATGGACTGTCGTTCTGGATTCATGAAAACAGCTGTGTGAAGCACTGACTTCAGCCTTCAACAGGTTTCTTTCCTTTTCTTTAAAAAGTTTTCTTCACTAGGCATCAAAATCTCACGAATAACTTTTGGATTCTGCTTTGGAGGGCTTCTAGTTAGACTTGAGCAGACTGGTGTGCATTTCACAGCTCTGTTTTCATGCTGGCTAGCTTAAGTTTGGGTTCTCCTCTTCTCTTCTCTTCTCTTCTCTTCTCTTCTCTTCTCTTCTCTTCTCTTCTCTTCTCTTCTCTTCTCTTCTCTTCTCTTCTCTTCTCTTCTCTTCTCTTCTCTTCTCTTCTCTTCTCTTCTCTTCTCTCCTCTTCTCTCCTCTTCTCTCTTCTCTCTTCTCTCTTCTCTCATTTGTTTGTCTGGGGTTTTGCTTCTTTGTTTGCATGATTTATTTTTTTTTAATCTAAAGGTCTGTTAAAGAATCTCCTCACAGAAAAAGGAAAAAAAGCGTTTTCCCCAACAAAATGACCAAATGAGTCCATTTCACACTCCCAACTAAGTTATCAATTTCTTCCTCCATCTTCAAATACTAATGTTATTGCTATTTGGACTAAAACTGTGTATCAAGTCCAGAGATCAACAGCTCATTGAGCCATGGGTTTACACCTTCATCCCCTGTCACCTAGTAAGATAATAAGAAATTCTAAATCCAAGAGATAAATCCAAGGAGGGGGAAAGAAGAGCCGTTTATTTTAGTGCCACAGGAGGGAAATGGAGTCACGAGGCAGAGAATTGCATTCCATAGCAGGGAAGGAGGGTTGACCTCCTGTATTCTGGTGCTTCAATTGTGTTGTCATCTGCTCTCTCTCTTGGTTACTCCAGGGATAATAATGATGATGATGATGATGATGATGATGATGATGATGATGATGATGATGATGATGATGATGATGATGATAAGCGAGGATTTCCATAGTTCAGTTCTGATTGCCAAAAGATGCTTTCAGAGGACTGCTCCATAAAGCTCTGCTGTCCTGCACAGGACTCCCTGGTGTATCCAAGACCAGGATAACAGTGTCATTAGGGCACCATCTTTTCCATACTGCCCTGCCCTGCTCTCAGTGCTCTTCTGGGCTGCCTCAGTGACACCTGTGCCTTTATCCCTGCACCTCCATAGCTGGACCTGCCTCACTTTCTGGGCGTAAGGAAGGACAACAGCAAACCTTCAGCACCAGAGGTGTCACGGGAAAAGTGTGGCTCACACAAGTATCTGAAGGCATGGAGTGGCACTGTGCAGTGGAGGGAAGCCTCTCAGTCAAAGTTGGTTTCAGTATCTACAAGTGCTTTAGTCACGGTGGGATTCTTCTGCAGTCAATGGGGAGAAGAAAAGCTCTCAAGGGTGTGATTCATGTGATCTACTTTAGGCATCTGCTCTGGAATGAGATGAATTACACCTCTGGCTCCATTGACTGCATATTGATGAGATGTCTGCCTACTGTACGAAAGGAGCTTTGGGTGACTAGCTTAAACCTAGAAGCCTGGATTTAATCAGATTAATTCACCCTACACATGCTCCAGTTGTCTCTCTTGTTGCTGTGTAGACATGAAAGGAAGAGCCTTTTCTTTTTCTTTGTGAGATTGCGAATAAATCGGATTCAGAAAGCACTCAAAAAAGAGCAGTGAGATAGGGCTAGCGTGTGCAGGAGACTGGGCAGGGAAAGGTATTAGCTTCTCTTGTTTGTCCTTGGAGCAAATTCACAGGAATCAAGGGAAAAAAAGATGACTTTGTGCCTAAAAATACAAATAAATATATACTGGTGAAATGAGGTTTCCTGGAGTCTTCTGGCCATTTGCCACAGGAAGGAAGGTCCTCCCCTCCCTACAGAGGCATTCTTTCTTGAAGGTTTGGACAATTACTGCATTTTACCTTTTCTACCACAGTGTGGATGCTTTCTTCTTTTTAACAGTTTGTCTATGAACATTTTAGCTTCAGCTTAATAAGAGAGGATTGATGTTTGCACTCTGGAAATGTTTATAGGGTGGTGTTTCTACCTGTTGCAGTAAGAAGACTATTGAAAAAGATGCCTCAGACAAGTGGGTGGGAGGGATAATAATAAAAAGTAGCATGTCCTCTTCCTGCACTTCAAAAAAAAATCCCAACCCTCCCCAAACAATCCCTCTTCTTCCCTTCAAAAAATCCAAAACCCACAACCAGTTGCAAAGAGAGGCTAAAAATATTGGTGGTGTAAAATAATTGTCATCATGAAAATCGAACTCCTACCAAAACAGAATAACGCTTTGTGTTCAACCCTCCCACTGGGAATAAAAAGGAATTCTCACCTATTTGCCCCATGACTCTGACAAAAGTGACTAGAGTGCTTCAATTGAGTTCTATAAAAGAGTGCCTTGCTCCATTTATTTATTTCAAGTGCCCACCTCTCTGGGCAGATCTGAGCTCCTGGAAGATTTCATACACCACCTTGAGGAGGTACAATAACTCTGAAATAATAAATTTCAAAGGATATTGTCGCAAAACTATTTATTTTATTTTAAAAGCGCTGCTTTGCAACTTCTCAGCAAAGAGCACCATGGGAGCCTGGCATCAAGGCAGCATTGTCCTACAGGGCTGAATTCAATGGCTGACAGGGACAGTGTCTGATCAGCTCTCCTTACACTGAAGGTTTCCTTCCAAGCAAGGTGAAAATTGTCACTTCTTTAGACACATATTGCTATGGCCCACCTTTCAGATTCTACCATTGATTATCAAGAGACAATTTTTTCTCCTGTTGTCCTATGGGAATACACAACAGGGCAAATGAGTTTTTCTCCACCAAAGTGAGGGAATTGATTTTGGTCCTGTTACCTCAGACCTCAGCAGAAATTATAAGCCTAGGGTTAGACAGAGCAACAGCCTTGGGCCACGCCAACCCTCTCTCAGACTCTGAGTGCTATCCCAGGTCTCCTCAAGTTGATGACACAGAGAGGCCTCAGAGTTTAAGGTCAGTGATTTTCTCCCTGGAGGCAGTGATTCCAGATGGGCTCTCCATTGAACACTGTGGGGATATGAAAGGCAGCCAGGCTCCAAGTCAGGAACACGAGTGTCTCTCCTAATCATCCCTCACCCATGCCAAAGTCACTCCTGGCTGAAATCCACCTGCCATTTCAATTCTCCCTGTCAGTGGATTGAACTGGACCCTCTCTGATTTATCTTGGTGTACAGGGTCATAGAAGGCAGGGAGTGAAAATGCAGGAGTTTTTTTGTAACAGCACAGTTTTGTACCAGAAGAATCCATGTTCTGCAAAAGCATGGGGTCTGCTTTTAAATGGCTTACTTCTTCATATCTATTTTTATATATTTGATCTCTTTCACTTTGAAAAATACCGGCAGCAAAATGCATCAGGGTTGGCTGCATAGTGAAATGGGTGGAGGGCTGCAGAGATGGATTGCTGGTGCCAGAGATCTGCCTGATAAGGTGGGTAACTGCCAGATAAGACAGAAAGCTTGAACACAAACCTGCAGATCCCAGATGCAGAAATGCAGCTCTTTCGCTTTTAGTTATGTCTGTGTAGGTGAACCTGGTCAAAAAAAGGTTGTGTTTCCCAGGACCCTTGTGAGTGTGACTTCCCCTGTCTACATGAATTACTTTGCAACAGTCAGCTTTGATCTTCTAAACGACTCCTCAAGGCCATGGACAGTTCCCTTTAAGGCTTTCTGCAGATTATTAAATGTAATGTACCTATAATTTTAATATCACATCCTGCTCAGAACTCATTAGAGCTCAAAAAGGGCATAAGTAGCAGTGAAACTCTTGTTCTCATCTTAAACCAGCCAGTAGAATTAAATGATTTAAATGTAAGATTACCTTCTGGCAAACCAAAGCAAAAACTGCAGAGAACTGCCCATCTCCATCACCTGGAGAGGGAAGGGGACTACAGGGACCCATGAAAGACACTGCCACGTCTGCTGAAGGACAAGCCAATGCTCAGGACCAGCCTTCCAGGCTTGCTATCCCATTGCCAATCCTCAGTGGCTCCATCACTGTGATGATGTTGCTCCTGATTGATACTCCATGTCGTAGACATGAGAATCTGCTCCCTCTACACTTTATGAGAAGCCAGGTAAAATAATTCCACCCTGCCTTCCTTTTTATGAAAATGGAGCAAAGCGTGGCACACAGACATTCAATCTCCCATTGGAGATAAAGTGCCTTCATCTACTAGCTCAGAAAATCAATACCTGTGATTTGATATGAGCATTTATTTTCACTTAACTCCTTTCTATCACTGAGCCATTGGGGGAAGGCAGGAAAGCTTCATTTAGTGCAGCAGGATTTGCAGTGAATGCTGCTGAGTGAATTGCATTTTTCTGTGTGTACACATTCATCTGTCTTCCTGATATTCATCTTAAGCATCTCTGCCCTTCCCAGTAGGATCAGAGAAAGATTTTGTCCAGAGAAGGGGCAAACCACAGACCTTGGGCAAGTCTCTTGTGCTGTGGCACTGCTGCCCAGCAGCTCTTTCAGTATGGGCTGGTGTGACCATCCTCTGAGCTGGCAGGGGACAGGAGGGCTCTCAGAGGCTCTTGGGTCACTCCTGGAGTCTGATCCCCAGAGGAGAGATTCACAAATGAAATTTAAGAGGAACAGTGTAAGAAATTCTGTGTGGCAACTGTATGGGAGAAGATAGGAAGAACAAGAGAATGTGAATCAAGCCCTTTCCATGCAAGGGCAGGAGCCAGGGATGTCTGTCACTGCTGTGCACTGCCTGTTGTAGCCTCCACTGCAGCTGTGCGCCCCACCAGGGACAGTCTCTTCCAGTCACTTCGTGGGAATCAGACTGGTTTCCAAAGCTGTCTGTGGCCATTTTCAAACACCAGAGGAGTCCTCCCAGTGGAGTAGTCATGTCCCTACACAGGAGTGATAACTAGCTCTGGCTGCTGCTCCTGGTGTCGGTGTGGAGGCATGTAAGTGGATGAGGAAGTAAATAATAAACAAAAAAGTCAGCTTGTCAGTGTGTGAGGATGGAAATGAAGAGCACTGACCAACGATGACCTTTTGTTTACATTTCCCTCCGAAAGGGAGAAATAATTGCAGTTTCTATGTGATGCTGCCTTCAAATTACACCCTCTCTCCCTGCTCTATTCAAGACCAGCCAGTGATGACATTAGAGTCTTGAATCAAACTAAGTGGTTACTATGGTGTCAGGCTGAAATTATGAATCTCAGAGACCGCCAGCTCAGAGAAGGAGCAGTGGCGGACACATAATTAAAACTGGGAGAGAGAATAGAAGCCACATTGTATCTGAATAGTAGCGAGATTGCACTTCCGAGGAGCGGTTAAAAAAAAAAAAAAAAAAAAAAAAAAAAGAAGTGCTCAGCACTTAGTGCTTAGCAATGCAGTTAAACGCGTAATCAGGGACCAGGAACAATGCACTCTGCTGGTATTTTACTGCTGGCTGTACCTCTACTGCTCTCTCTCCAGTGCCTCCAGTGCCAGCCTAGAGCTACGCCTGGCATCCAGCAGCCTCCTCACGGTGAAAAAAGGCACAATCCCAACAACCTCAACACTCTGCATCCACAAAAACACCTCTTCACGGCAAAGCGAAGTGGATGTGGAGCCTGACAGCATCGTTTCCCCTCGAGCAGGGCCACAAGCAGAGCGCTGATTGACGAGGGGCACGGAGGGAAGGGCAGGGTGTTGGGAAGCAGGACTGATTCAGTAATTTCAGCGGTCATTAGTGGAGCTCATTGTGAGTTTGATAGATCTGCGCTGCTTTGTTACAGTTAAGTGGACTGATTGTGGAACACAGAAACGTTTTTAGTGACATGACAGCTAATTTAGAAAGGGGGGAGTGGTGGGAAAAGAACATGCATTATTCCATAATTATATCTCAGTCCATCCCAGCCCCATGACTGGCTCCCTTGAGAACATAACTCCAGTTTCTCTAACACAAGAGCAAAATATCAGGCTTCTTCCATTAGGCTGCTGCACACTGGGTCCCAACCTGCTTGTGGCCTTTTATGCATTATGCCACTGCTGCACTTGTTAAACAGCAGCATTATCCCACTGCCATATTTGTTAAACACCACTGACAGCAGGATTCAGCAAACCCTCGCACTGCCCAGGCACCAGCGTTATGAATCCTTAACACAAAGAACAGGATTTTGTTCTTGTGTCCCATTCGATGCTGGAGGCTGCCCCTTCATCCACCTTAGTGGTGTCTGATACGGCTTAGAGGAAGATGTGAGCAGGGAGAGCAACTCACCCCAAAGCTGGTAATGACCCGTTTTATTTAGAGTTGGAGCATTCCTGCCAGAGCTCTGGGAAGGAGCAGGGCACTCCACCTTCTGCTCCAGGCACTCCCTGCTGTGCTGGTTCTAAGGGGAAGTGTACAAATAACAGGTGACGAAAACTTAGAGTGGGGTGCGTCATTAAACACGAAGTTGAACCAGCAGAAGTTGGTGCTGAGGTTTATCAGCCCTGTCAAGAACATCATTAACATCATTTACCACATGCAGATGCTCTAAAGAAGATTTATGAATTCATCTTTTATGTAAGGTGTGACCATTGGGCCAAGCTGGGGCCTTTGATCAATGACGTGCTTATAGATGTGCCCGGCCATTTAGATCCTGTGGAATTCAGGGGATCAGAGCCTTAATGGTCTTGCAGCAGAGAGCTCTGGGAAAAACATGCAAAAGGGGCTTATTTTTTATCACCAGGCTCAAAACACCTGAGCTAAATGGTCTCAGGGACAGATCAGCTGAAAGAATAGATGTGCTTTCCATCCTCTCCCAGTCTTGGCTCCTCTGATGGATAATTAAAGGCTTGCAGCGTTGAATCTCAACACTGCAAAAGAGAAGTATCACATTTTTTAATTGATTGGCTGTGTAGGTAATATAAAGAAAACTAGACTATGGTCAGTAGGCAGCACAGAAATTGTCTTCTACCTTTCTTCTTTCAGATTTTTGAGTCTGCATTTATAGAGAGAGAAGGAAAAATAATTGAAATGCAAAGCAGAGGGGTGGGGAGCTGGCAGGAAAGCTGGTGGGGGGGGGATGGTCCCGAGAGCTCTGCATTGAGAAAAGTCCTCAGATGCAGCTGCTGCTTCATGAGAGCAGCGGGCTATTTTTAATGTGCTGCGGCTGTATTTGCACTTTCAATTGCTGTCATTAAGAAGGCAATACCCACTCTTGTAATTGCCATGTCAGTGGGATTCACTGGAGTCAGCCAATGCCTCCTTCTCAGCACCTGCTGGATGTCCTGCTGTGCTGCAGCAGTCAGGTGAGACTGCGCCAGTTATTCCAGTCTGACAGCATTACTGGGGCTTGCACATGCCTCACCCATCCACAGAAGTGCTTTGGATGGACATCTTCATGGCCCAAGGGTGGCACCAGCTCGGCAAGCCAGACTGAACCTCTCCAGGCAAGAGCTAAGGAAAGTTTCTTGGCCATGTGGAGCATCTCTTTGCAAATCTGCCTTTGGTGTGAACATGTCCCTGGCATGAATGTTCCTTCCTTGGAAAAACACTGAAATAGAGGAGGAGTCCTATAGGAGTGTACTTAACCAGGAAACTAAAGGAATTCTGTCTGTGGAATCATTCAGGGCTCACTGGTGAGAGTCTTCACTTTTTGGGACTCTTAGCTAAGGCAAGCCATGGGATGCCATTTGACCTTCCTGTTGTGATGGATGCAGGTCTTAAGCAAGGTATGATGATGAGCAGGGATTGCCAACATGAAGGCTTTTGGGCAAACTTAGGAGGAGGGGCAACTTCTTGCAGTTATGGTTTTCAAGACAGTCATAGATTTTTAAGAAATAGCAGAAATACATCTGTCAGGATAGACGTAAGTTAATCCTGTCTCAAGGCAGAGGGGAATTTTTCCTTGTTCCACCTAATTTTTTCTTCAGGTTAGAAAGATTTTAATAAATTCACTTCTCAGTGTTAGTCTATCTATTCTTCTTTCAAGTTCTTATGGTCAGACAAAGTGCTCCAGGCCTTAGTTGCTACCAGAATCCCTGTTTTATCAGAATATGAATTATATGATTAAGAAAAATATTCAGAAAATAGAAATATTTGGCCAACTCTGTTGAGCTTTAATTAAAATTAATATAATACTTTATTGGAGCTGAAATTCTGAAGCGTCACATGTAACTGAATATATTTAACCAATTAACTAAGTCAAACAAGGCTGTCTAAACTTAATCACAGACCTCTCCATTCCCCTATTACGTCAAGTGCTACTAATGCTGTTATACTTTTGACAAGTGGCCCCTGGCAAATGAGCAAATCAATAATGTATTTGAGCTAGGAACTGAGCACATTTGCATTTCTGCAGTGCCTTTTGCTGAGGATCTCAAAGCACTGTGGGAACTTTCAGTTTGTTAAACTTCCAGCAGTGTGGGGATGCAGAACCAGGCAGCTGAAGGAGTCCCACATGAGGTGGAGGGACACAGGTCTAGATCTGGCCAGGGCTTGAGATCACAGAATCACAGAATCACTAGGGTGGAAGAGACCTTCAAGATCATTGAGTCCAACCATGCTAGACCCTTGGTTTGAGGTAGACCCTCCTGCCCCTCCAACAAGAGAGGGACCTCAGTTCACCCCAAGATAGGGACCACAGCTCACCATGGGGCTCCCACGGGATGCTGAATTCCATCTGCTTCCAGTTTGTGGTTTCCCAAAAGTGCTGAAGTCTATCTCTAGGACTGCACAGATCAACCTTTGGCTTCTTGAAGACTCAGCCGCAATTACTCTGCCACTGCCTGCACTTTGGGCTTAATGATCCTCTTTTACTGGTGACCATCTCCTGAGCTCTCTCTATCTTCTGAGCCGCACAACATGTTCCATAGTCCATGCAGGCTGACACAAAGATGCAACACAGCTTGGCTGGCCATTCCTGATTTCTCAGAAAAGAACAATGCCTTCCAAAATTTTGGAATGAATGAAGTTTTAAATACTCTGGAAGAACCAACATACACTTTTCATTTGGGAGCTTTTCATAGTAATTTCATTGCTAACAGTCTGCTCTTGATATTCATCCTGCATTTTCCTATTATTAAAACAGAAGTCTAAGGCCATATTTAAAACAACTCTGGTACAATAAGTAAAATAAGTATTTATATAGTCACAAAACTTGACTGTTTAGATTGAAATTTGAAAGACCTTTCCAAACACTAAGGCAATAACCCAGATGTGGAGAGCAAACATTTTTAGACACATTGTATTGGAGGAAATAGAGTCCATGAGAAATCCATGCATGATTTGTGTACTGTGATATATTGGGTCTGCGGCTGAGCTGAGCAGAGAATTTGTGGGATTCATTCCCCAAGCCCTAGACACTTTTCCTGTAATTTTTTAAAAATAAATGCTACACGTATATGGGTTTTGTTCTCTTTTTCTCCTGGGAAAAAATATATCTACAAAATGGGTTTCCAATAATGGATCATTTATGTTATATCACAGTATGATTAATGGATCTTTACATCCCCAGAGGGGAGCAGGCTAGTGACACTGCTGCCACAGCACCTCCTCTGGAGGCAGGAGCTCAGTTCCAGTTTTGGCAGCTGAGGGATGAACTAGAGCAGTTTCCTTGACTGCAGTGGAGTCTCTCAGGACCAGTCCTGGTCTGGAGCCTGTGGTGCTTGATGTCCAGGAGGGCTTAAGCCAAACCCTGCAGCAACAGGAGGCTAAAGGGCAGCGAGATTGCACTCAGAGTGAACGGGCACTTAGAGGAATGAAAGGCAAAGATGACTCGTCCCCTGGAAAGCAGTGATGTCAAAGGAAGTTCCAATAATAGTAGATAAAGCTGTTGCACATGAAAAGAAACTTTTGCCTACACTGATGCTGTGAAGTTGTCTAGGAGCTTGCAGGTGTGGGAAGGGGATAGAAATTAATACTAAGAAAAGGTGGGTGAGGGAATTTCTATTATTAAAGGAGGAAAGAGGCCCCGAATGGAGGCAGAAAGGATGGTGAAGGCAAACACTCTACGAGTTCCTGAATTTTCAGGTTGGGGAGCTGGAGCAACTTTGTCAAGCTGCTGAAAATCCCAGAGTCCCTTGGGCAACACCTTTTGTGCTCTGCCTCTGCGGGAAGACGGCTTTATGAGATAATGATGTTATTTCAGTACAAACACTTTCATTCCTGCAGCAAATTAAAAGAGGAAAAAGAAGGGGGGATATCTGGGGGGGGGAGGGGAAGGAACCAATGTTATTTACTCCTCTGCAGCTGACATTAAAGGCTTCTTTAAGGGCCAGTGGGTTATTAACTTCCTGTCGCCTGCCACAATGATATGCTGTGACATATTGTCACCGCATTCCAGCGAAGCCTTAAACATTAATTGGGAAGTAAGATGAGTGAAGCGGCTTTAATGAGATACCTTGTTGTAACTTCCAACTTTACACATTATTTACAGTGATTCCACTAATGGTTCCATCCATCAGAGGCAGGGAGAGGGACTGGGAACAAGAGCAGGGGAAGGAGGGGTGAAAAGAAGGAGATAGATATCCTAAGTTGAGTGAGAGATGCAGGGAGTAGGGTAGGAATAAGCTACAAGGTGCAAGACAGGGAGAAAGAAGTTACATCCCTCTGGTGTTTCTCACCTTGAATTGAATTTCCTTCAGACATTTTCCAACTACAGCAGTTTTACAGCAAGAACATGGGAAGAGAGTTTATTCCATAACACAGTCCCACTGATTAGCCTGGCTTTACCATGCCTTTGTTGCTGCTCCCTTGTCTCCTAAATCCTTCTCTTGGCTTCCTTCCCTTGGACACTAACTGAAGCTGCACAAAATTAACCTCAGTTTCCCAGGGTGGATAGAAAGCCCACCCAGGCTGGATGGGCAGCTGGAAGCACATTCACGAGGTGGTTGTTTAACACTATGGGATAGGTATTTCACAAGGTTATAGGGAGTGGAGCAAGCCAAGCACATTGGCAAGGATAATTTCAGTGAGTTTGTTTAGAATTTGGTTTAAGAACCATATTGTCAGCATCACTTTATTGAAGCCACCCCAGATAGGATGGTGTGGCTGTTAAATCTGGTGGCTGCTATTAATGCCGTCCACCCTAAACTTACAGACAGCAGGTAAAATCACTGAGAGACCAAAAGCTGTGACAGATGCAGATTTAAAAGGCAATATGTGGGGAGGCTGCATTCTCCAACCTGGGCTATCTGGTGTGACAGCACAGAGACCCCATGTCAGAACAACCTTTCCCATCAGCAACACAGCTCTGCCCACCTCTGCAGGACCAGCACCTGCCCTAACACTGAAAGTGGGTCACAGTCTGACACCACATGTGACCTTCAATTACCAATGACAGGAAAAATGCTGGACTGGCAGTCTCAGAGGCCAGAAATCCTTGACCTCAGAGGCCAGAATTTCTTGGAGGCCAGAAATCCTTGCGAGGCCAGGCTAGATCCTATTTACGTGATGTTTGTCTTCCATGCAGCACTGGGGTCAAAGCTGAGCTGGTAGCAGATGAACCCAGTTTCCACGCTCCCATTATTCCCTAGAAGAGTCAGCTGGTCTTGTGGTTCAGGTGGGTCAATACTGTAAGGAGGAAGATTTGACCCTGTTTTAATTAGAAGGAGCAGAACAGCCTGGGGGAAGACCATGATTATAATAACATGGCCAGGCAGGAAAGTGCCCAGGGCAACAGGCTCTCATTCCTAGCTAGAAGCCATGTGGATTACATGGTTTCAGGATGCTCTGTGCACCAGCAGGTTTGTGCTCCCTGTTCTGTTTTTCATTATATCATTTCTATCCTTGTTAA
Organism: Bombycilla garrulus; assembly: GCA_013400315.1. Lineage (NCBI taxonomy): Eukaryota > Metazoa > Chordata > Aves > Passeriformes > Bombycillidae > Bombycilla > Bombycilla garrulus. The sequence continues at coordinate 562,260 of VXBU01014877.1, forward strand.
CAGCAAAGTCCCACAGCAGCACATGCAATCACAGCTAATGGATTCCAGTTTTACTCCTAGATTTAAAGAACGTTTCTTCTCGCAATATTGGGCTGGATGGCTGTTGAAATGGAGCAGACAAAGAGACAATTAATTGCAAGTATGGGTGTATAAAAAGCACCTGGGGATAGATCAGCTGGGGGAAACACATGGAGTTTAAGAGCACATGCGCATGCCAACAGCCCCTTTTCCCATGAAAAGTTGAAATTTCCACTCACAGCTACCTGTCAAGGTTGGCGTGCCTTTAATTATAACGTCTGCGTGCTTCTTTAGGCACCATTTAATTCTCTCTGACAGCCACTGATTTAAAAATACAGGCAAACACTCAGAACTTAGTGGCAGATCGGAGCCAGGCAAGGGATGTGCTAACTGCCAGATGCTGCTCATTTGACTCTGATCCATTACCAAAATTAAAGAAGAAAGAAATGGAAGCAGGAAAAGGAAAAAAACCTGCCCCGCCTCTTCTCTACTGAGCTGTCTGCAGGTTTGACTTGCTGCTGCTGGTGAACTTCACTGAGCAGAGCACATTGGGGTGTTTCTGCATTAACAGCACCACAGGCCAAGTCACTTTATGCAATGGACTGTGGAGCATCTCTCCTGGGGTCCAGGGCTAGCAGGAAAATATTTCCCCACTGTGCAGCCAGCTGTAACCTCTCTCTGACATTTCCAGCAGCTAATCTGCTTTATCAGAGATGAAAAACATTCATAGCTGGTGGCTCAGGAGAACAGGAGAAGAAGTCAAAAACTCAGCCTGGATTTAAAGTAAGTCTTCACTTGGATGGTTGCTAACACCTATTCCTGGCACCTCTTGTGCTATTTAGTCTGAGAAAAAGGATTTTTAAGTGCCAAGGGAAAGGTAACAAGGTCGAGGATGAAGACAGACAACTTAGATTTACTCCTAAGGCAAATCTCATCTGGATTTGGACTTAGCCCAGTAGGTTCCCCAATGCATTTTGTTTCTGTGAATCCTAAGATTCATTTATTCATTTTTTCATGGTTGATTCTTGGGGTGAGATTCAGGGGCCAAAAGTAAGCATTTAAAGTCAATTAAGATAAAGGGATCTCTCAGAGGGATCCACAGACAGCTTTCAAGACAGAGGAGCTAAGGGAAACCTTACCTTTGTGGAGAGTTTATCTCCTTCCAAGAGGTCACTGCATGAAGTGTGGTTCCTGGAAGGCAGGGTAGTCAGCAAGCATTGGGGCCATCATTCCTTCCTGGAGCTCTTAGGGAAGCCAGTCATGGTGGGATGCCTGTCCTGCCACCCACAGCTGCAGGGTGACGAGCTGGAGGGCATTTCTTTGTAACAGAAAATGCTGCAGCAGTCTGGGTTGCACAATACTGAGTACTCATCGAGACTTTTCCATTTGGGAATTCTTCAGCATTTGCTGTAGCTCTCAGCCCACATCACTCCCTTTGGAGTATTTGCACAGGATGGGCAGCTCAGGGAGCAGGGCTGGGTACAGGCACCCAGCATCATCTTGTGGCTGCTTCTAGAGACACAGCCACAGAGGGCTTCAATTTCACTGTAAGATGAAAGAGCTTCTCTTTCAACTGCCAGGCAGATCAGTTCATTAAATAAAGCCCAAAAATTGCCTGAGACTCTTATTCCTTACAAACTGCTTGGGGTTAGCCATCAGGCTGGGTATTTATTGTGAGCAGAGGTTAGCTGTGAAATGCTCCACGTGCAGAGCTTCAATATCCATTTTCAAAATAAAATCAAAGAAAGAATGACTGAAAATTGTGATTTCAGCTTATTACTCTCTGAGAGGTGACTGACACCCCATGAAGTCCAAATGGCATCGTCTTGGATGATCTCTCTACCTTTCTTCTTTTCTGTGCTCTACCAGATGATCCACTGAGATTCTTTTCCCAGAAGTTCCTAAAGCTCCTGTCAACAGGCCAGGCTTAATACACGAGTGAACCAGAAAAGGGGTAGGACTCCTGACAAAAATATCCCTTCAGAATAGGACATGGCCTAGTACAGGAAAGGGCATTTAACTTCATTTTGAGCCATCTTTCCTCCCTCCAAGTCAATGCTTTCTTGATACATTCACAGAATTACATATGTGCCTAAAATATGTAATTAGGCTCTTGGCTCACATACAGTCAGTGAGCATAAAAGAACCAGAGCATCCATAAATATTGGAGGGGTTTTTTTTAATTACTCATTCCTTTAAAAGAAAAAAGTAGGACAGATGAGCTGTGAAGGAGGGAAACAAGGCAAAATTAGTCTTCTGTCATTTATGGCTGCTCTAATCCACATGAAAAAGATTCTGAACAGCAGTGTTTGGGTTTTCCTCCCTCGGTGGGGTAAATGCAGGGAATTCATTAAACAGACAACCTGGCGGTGCCTAAATCCTTCATCTATCATAGGGATTTGTTTTAGAAAGCTCTGCTCTTGCATGAGATATATTTGGATTTGGAGTACAAAGAGTATCTTCATTTAATAGCTCTCCATTCTCATCAGGTTGGCCTTCCTTGGGGCTGTCCTTTCAGTTTATTCTCATAACAGGCTCATCTATTCCTTTGTCAGATATTCTTTCAAAATGGCCCCTGTGCAATAAATTGACTGAATTTGGGAAAATTCCTTCTTTTAGCTAGTCCATACGGACAAGCAAAATCCACTATTTACTGTATAGCAATAAAGTTTCACAAGGATATTTCTGGCTTTTTACCTGCTACAAATTCAGTTTAATTTTCACAATATTTTTAACCAGGCTGCAGGATGTCTTGTCCATACTTTGCTAAAGAGGTCAGCTACCTTGTACGTGCCCCCATTTGCAGTCCTCCCATGTTTCTGATCTCCAAATACCGTGCACAGACCACCTGGAGCGGGCAGCCTCCTGTTGCCAGGCTGCAGCAGGTGGAAAGTATCTTTTCTTTGTGGTTTTTTGGTGTTTTCGGTTTTTTTTTTTTTTTTTTTTTTTTTTAAAGTGTGATCTATCTATATGGGTGAGCTCACTGCTGCAGCACCATGCTGCTTTGGGACCCACCAAACAGAGCACGTGGAGCTGGAGGAGTGTGATCACCCGGACGCAGAGGGAAAGGGCAGCACTGTGTTTCAAAACCCTGGAATCCTGAGTGCTGCAGAGGCAGAGCTCAATTGTAAGGCAGGTGACAGGCTGCTGCTTGTGCAGCGCAGAAGCGACCCCGACAGGCTTCTCTCTCTAGCACCTGTGCATCGCTTTCTCAGCATCATCTTCCTCCACACACACGAGACCGCTTGCTGTACTTTGCACCACAAGTCGAGAGTTACCCTGAGGGCTTTAGACGTGATGAGTCCTTTTGCAAGCAGGCTGCAGCAGTCCATTGAAATGCTCCTTACATGAGCTCTGGGGGAAATGCAGGGTGAGTGGAGGGGAGAGAGTGAACTACAGCATCTTCTTTCCCTAATAAGAAGTGATACAGAAAGAGAATACAGTATACAGTTCACTTAACTAATTTTCTAACCAACAGTCACTGCAATGTTCTCTCTAGGATCAGAAGGAGCAAGGCAAGAGGCAGAATAATAAATTCAGACTGTCTTTTTGCAAGCTACAACTATATCATTATAGGAAGGAGTTTAAGGATATCCACTCTGGGGAGAAAAAATTAAAAACAGAGGCCACTTCAGCCCACCCTTGGCAGCATGATTAATTAAAATTAAGTTCAATAAAAAATAACTTTCAGATGCTATCTGAATAAAATCTGCCATCTAAATAGCGTTCTCTACAGACATAAGGCTATCTGCGCTGGTGAGCTGATTTGAATGGGAAGATGCATCATCTTGGGATGCAATATATCCATTTCCCACCTGCCACTGCTGCCTGTTATGTCAGCCCACATTTGCAGTCAGCACACTTCTCCTGGCCTGAGAAACATGGGCTCTGAGGAAACAGGCTGTGCAGTGAAAGGTGGAAAGCAGGGTGAGGGCTGGGCACAGCTGACCCCAGCCCAGCTCCTGGGACTCCCACCAGCTTTGGCTGATTTTGCTCCTTGCTGAATTAGTGAAGATTGTACGTCAGGCCTGCTTTGGCTTGAAGCAAGTGAATGTCACAGCACTGTGTCGTTTCTGGTGACATTGCACCAGGAGCAGCATGTGCACACAAAGGATTGGGAAGGTTGTTTTAATGTGCTGTGCATGGCTCCAGCATGGAGAGGCACCTGCCTGCTGCAAACCTGCTCTCAGCCTGCCTGGCTCGTCCCCACGGCTGTCACCCTTTCCCTGCCACACCCCTTCCCCAGAGCACAGCCTGCCCTGATGGAAAGGCAGCAGCTTAATCCTCTCACATTTCTGCTGGGCAATCTCCCTCCAAAGTGGCATAAGAGCATTGATAGAAAGTCAGTTGCCATTGAACAGAAAGCAGAAATATTAGCTGGTTTGTTGTTTTTTGTTTGTTTGTTTTTTCTTTTAGGAGACTTTGAATTCCTTTCTGTAGTGTTCACTTACACACAACTCCCAGTGGATAAGAGGAGAGCCCAGATGATCCAGGCTGTTCCACATCCTTATTAGATTAGACAGCATCAACTTCCCCAAGGCCACAACCCCAAGGACAGGGAATTACATGAGTTTTCCATCTCTCCCTTCCTGTTATAATCAATAGTAAAAAAATGAATTGCCATCAGGGGAGGAGAATTACGTCTCTGGAGGCACATCCCCATCCAGAGTACTTGGTCCTCTTTGTTTGCTCATAGTAAGTCAGACTTTTATCTCTCCTGGTTCCAGTCCTGCAGATGTGTGGTGTCATCTCTTGGAAAAAAGAACCCAAGGGAGTAAATCACTATCTCAGAGATTAGCCTCCCATAAATCAGTATTACTCTTCTATCCATACTGGGCCTGCTTTCCCCCTGCTTCAGTTTCCAGTCAATCAGTGAGAGCTGAGGCAAGATTACTGATTTTTAGCCACCAGAACAGAGATTTGCCACCTGCATATCTCTCACTACCAGTTTACTGTATAACTGCTTATTTAGTGATGTCAAATATGCATCTAAGATTAGAGGAGACAAAGCTGTGAATGCCTTTGAAGAGATGCTTAGGAAAGGCTTGCTATGATACAGAGACACCTGAAGGCACAGAGGAGAGGGAGTGCGGAAGCTTTTCTTTCAGACAGGGTCTCCAGAGGCTATTTAGTCATGAAAATGCAGTGGCATTATTAAAAATGATAATAGTGTCATGAAAAATTAAATGGCAGGTGGCAAGCAGAGTTTAGGATGGAGATGTGGATTGTTTTACTGCAGCCTGTGGATATCAAAACAAGGTATTTAGACATTGATCCAAGATCAGTTAGCTGGCATCTTCTCACTGACTTCAGGGAAAGCTGGATCAGGCCTTAAAAATCAGGAAGATGCTGAGTTCAACCCACTGGAGCTAATTGTGATTTACACCAATATGCAGGAGATCAGCTCAGATCTGTTGCCTGAAAATGCCTAGACCTACCCTCTGCTCTGCAGGACAGGGAAAACTCAACCCTTCCAGTAATATTCCTCTACCTGCATTTCAAGGGACCAGAAAAATCTCTGGATCTTCAGCTTTGCATGATGCCCTAGGACACAATCCTCTGAAGGATCTGCCACCTTTGTCCAAACTGGCATGGAGGCACAGCTGACACCTCCTTGCACCATTATCCTTCATCTCCCTGCTCTGCCAAGGCTGTCCCACACAATGGACTCTCTGCTTCATCCCCAGTGCCCTCCTGCTCTTCTTCAAGCCTCCATGGATTCCTTTTATTCCCGGTGGGAGACAGGCTGGCAGGCAGGGCTGTTGAGGTAAGAGCTGCTGCGGTAAGAGCTGCTGCGGTAAGAGCTGTAGAGGCTAAACTGCTTTTAAAAGCCACTTAATAAAGCTCAGCAGAAAATCTAAAATGAGTTAAAGGAAACTAATGCGAATCTCAATTTTTAAAATTCATAACATTTATCAGTGTCCATGCGAGGCAGCACAACAGAAGTAAACATTGACTCCCATTGACTCCCCTGGCTCCCCGCCTGCACTGCTGACAGCAGAATCAGTCCCCCTCTCTGTCACTGGTGTTACTGTCTCAGGGCATGTTAGATGGATGTCTGAGCTGCCTCAGCCAGGAACTTTTCTCTTGTAAGAGGCAAAGATCCTCCACAGTCTAAAGAAGGACAGAGGCATGTTCCAGTGCTCTGGGAAAGAGCGTTTGCTGGAGATCTTTCACGTGCTGTACATCTCTGACATTCCCTGCAATTTGCACGACTCCTGAAGTGCCAGGAGGGGAGGGATAATCACCTCTGTGCTCCAGTCCTTCCTCCAAAGCAAAATGTTTCTAAAACTGTCAGTGTAGAGGTGCCAATTGCATTTGAGATGTGTCTTGGAATGCTGGTGAGGGTCAGAGAAATTACCCTGGAAATGGCCACTTGTTATTGCACACGCTTGGTTTGTAGGCAAATTCCTCTGATACAAACCTGCAGGGCTGGCTGGGAAATAGAGCAGCCCCGAGTGCTCAGTATGGCAGTGCCTGCTGAGAGTCCCTGCTTGCAGGGATGCCCTGGCACTGCAGCTGTGATGCCCAGCGGCAACCCCAGGGCTTCTGCACCCCCCCAGAGGCACAGACCCTTCACATCTGTGCTACTCACCCAGGGCAACTCCACGGCTGCTCCCGAGGGCTTTGCAGCTCCCTGCGTGGTGCCCAGCACACGGGTGCCCCATTCTTCAGGGATCAGTGCCTGGTGACTCCATGTGCCACCAAGCCCAATGCTGGCTTATTCCTGGGAGGTTAAAAAATTATGATCCCCCTCAGCCTTGAGTAATGACCCTTGTGACTTGCCTCTGATCATCCCCCTAAAAACACACTGCTGAATTTTTGTTTTCTGAGCCCTTTTCCTCTGTAGCATCCATCAGACCACTGTCTTTTTATTCCTTCTTTCTCTTACAAAGTCTCCGCTCCAATTCGCTCCTCCAGATGAGACCCAAAGCTGCTAGCATTTATCACTGTCACCAAAGTATCCCTTTCTTCTGTTTGCTGACACTTCACCCACCGATCCCAATTACTGGCTGTCTTTTCTTCCATTCATACAAATTCCCCATGCAACTTTGGATCATCAATTTTCAGCAAATAGGCTGTTGGCAAGTGCTGGGCCCTGCCTCATCCCCTTTGGCTGACTGGTTTCTTCCGACACATGGTGTCCCTACTGCTCCCAGGCCAGATGAATGAAACTTTGTCAGGAGAACACTGAATGAAGAAGAAAGACCTTGTTTCCCTTCCCACATTCCTCCTATATTCACAGGAATTTAGCTCTTGGTGAAAAGCATCAGGTGGGCAATCACAGAAGTCCCAGATCCAGCACCTGGTGAAGCACTGGCTCTTGGGTGGACACCACATGTAATGAAGCCCAAACTGACCAAATAGATGGGAATGGCCCTGGGAACCCTGAGAAGGGATGCAGGATGCACTTTTATGTGGCCAGGATGGTGCAGCTCCTGGTCACACAGATCTCATCAACAAAGCAAAGGGGACTTCAGTGCAATCCTTCCTGTGCTGGAAGTCAAACATTTATTTAACCCCTTGGGAGACCAGGCTAGTCCTTCTCCTCTCAGCCTGCTGTTGAACTGCTTTGGAGTGTCTGAGAGCACTGTGGAGATGGTCCCAGCTAAACTCTTCTCTGTCTGCATGTGTCTGCAGTGTGCTCCTGCCTCAGCACGGGCTCCACTGTGGCATTTCCAGTGCTGAATCAAATGAATAGCTTCTCCACAGCCCTTGGCACCTTCCAGTGCATCCATGTGTCACTCCTCCATGTCCCTGGCTTATGGAATTGGTCATAGGTGAGGAGAGAGAAATTACTACAGGATTCCCTTGTAAAAACCCTGAAAGCAGGCATGTTGGGATGCTAGTAATAATCCTTCTGTTTCTCAGCATATCACTGCCTCCTAAAATATTAATCAAATCATGTCATGTGATCCTAAAAATAGTCTTTCCAATTCTACTCTGTTCTCTCCTTAAGGTTTCTTGTCTGTTGTGGTTTAACCTTTTCTGGCATTTCACTGATTGTAGCAACTGCTTTTCCAGAGTATTGCAAAACCTCGTGCCCTTTCCCAGTGTGTACACACCAATGTACATCCCTCACACACCACTCCGCTTTCCCATCATTTTGGCACAAGAATCTCCTCACCAGTATGTACATACATTAACACACCCGAGGACATCACAGAAATTTATTCTAATACACAGTGCTGCATAATCCAAATATCTTTTTAGCTCAACTACCACCTCAGCTATCCTGAGCCCTCCAGGACAAGTCAGAAGATCCACACACACCTCATGATTTTGGGGAAGCCGACCAGCATAGGTACCCCTGGCAGGTCTTGGAGCACCTGGACTTCATTTCTTCCTTTCTGCTGCTGCAATGCTAATGGATGAAGTTCTATAAATATTTGATTGACCTGTCACTGCCATGCCGCTCTCATTTATCACTTGCTCAAGTCGGATCCGAATTACTTTGGAATATTTTGTGCTGTCTCTACAGAGTGTTCAATTCTTCTCCTGCCAACCCCACTGCCCCTTTCTCCACGCCACCTCCAACGCAGCGCAGCACACAATGGATGGAGCAGCTCCTGAAAACAGCCCTTCCTGGGCCAGGAAATAAAACAGAGCCAAGTGCTTGTGGCAGTGGGACAGAGAAAGTGAATCTAAAAAGATGCAGAAATAACGCAGACAGGGCAGGGTGATGTGTGTAGGGTGAACTCAGCCCCAGTATGAGGGAGTACATACCACAGTGTATGAGATCAACAGCCCCTCTCTGTCATTTCCAGAGCGCTGCGTCCCAAAAGAGGATCACAGATTTACAAGAAATTCAGGTAATGTGCTTGTTATGTTACCCATAGGAAGTGAGTAATTCTCTTCGCTCACCACTCTAATCAGAGTCTGGGTATTTTACTAGCAAGGGCTCAGGAATAAATTAGGATATATAGTCCATACAATCAAATTCTATTCTGTTCATTTTCACTCCTGTCTTCTTTAGATTTTTACATTTGGGATGAAATCAGCAGATTTTAGGGCTTGTGGAGATTGAAATGACTGTGTTTAGTGATGCAGACCCTGCTCACGCAGAGGCCAGTGCTGCTCTGCTCATGGTAATGAGCCCCCCAGGGTGCTTGTAGCTGCCCTGGGCTGACACAAAGGCAAACCCTCTGCAAACCCTCACTACATCTGCTCCAGCACTTCCAGGGCCAGTCCGGCCCCACAGTCATCCCCACTGATGCCACACAGCTGTGGATCTACCTGCAAAATCCCTGGGCTGAGCCAGCTCTGGAAGCTGGCGAGGACTTGTGTTGGAAGTGGTGTATAAATCCCATGGGCTGAGTTGCCTCTGCACAAATAAATCCTTCTCTCAGCCTTCAAAAAACAAAAGCCTGACACATTGAACTACTCCTATCATTAGAATTACCCCTCTCATTAGCTCTCCCCCTCTGCCTCCTCCCTTCCACGTGTCAGCAATATGCCGATCCATCCTGCTTACACCAGCTCTTACCTGCACTCCAATTACTTTCTCATCTTCCCCACTGGCTGTTTTCAATACTATTATCTGCTGCATTTGCTGGATCCGGCTTTCAAGCGTTTGACTGATGCCTGATTCCTGTAACCAGAACGTGTCTGTTGATTGGACTGTCAATGGATTTCTTGGCAGAAAGGGCACTGGGCCTTGCAAATGTGAAACTGTATTTCAATCTCATTTAGGAGGAAAGAGAAAGGAGAAAGAAAAATACCCAAAAGCTACATTTTCACTTGCTCTCTTTGAACAAGTGCTTTAAGTAAACAAGCATTTTACCTTTTTTTAATAAGGTCATTTGTGACATCACTTTCTTATCAGAGAAAGGAACATTTTGTGTTTTGTGTTTTCAGCTCATCTTTAGTTTTCAGCAAATGACTTCTTACAGAATCCTCTGTGGGGAGGGAAAGAGTGGGGTGGGGGATGTACATCCATCCCTGTCTCAGGGCTGCCCGCAGTGACATCTGGCTCTATCAGGAGCAAGGAAAGGCATCTCTGGCCAGCCCTCCCCATTCCTGCTTGCAGCCTGAGCCTCTCTGTAAGAATGCACCTTTGACTTTCCTAAATAACAATGCAATTACCTTCGAAAGCTGGCAGCCAAAGTACGTGCTGAGAGATGGCTACCATTAAGAAGAAATTATCTGCTCTCAGGGAATGGCCAATTTGTTAACTTGTGAAGGAGGAGAAAGATCCCAGTAACAAACCACATGGGTGGGAGAATTGCTGCTTCACCTGGGGGGAATCTCCTGGGGGTTAAAGGATGAGTCCTGGGTGAATTGGATCTGGTGCACTTTGCTGCCTGTGCTGCGCAGGTGTAAATAAGCAGGTCCACACCATGCAGCTCTCCTCCAGGCACAGGGCAGGAGTCCCACGGAGTCATTCCATACATGGAAGCCACTGATGTGGAAACAAATAAATGGTCCTGCTGCTGGAGACCTGAGCTCAAACACAACTGACCTGTCACCTGCCTGTGGCTCAAGGAGGCCGCCAGAATTGCTGGTATCACCTCAAGTTCCCAAAGCCCCAGGGCAAGGAGCTGCATTTGCAAAATAAAAGCAGGGGAAAGAATTTTTGAGACAGGAAAGACTGAGGCATGAATAAATTACTTGATATTTAAATAAGACACTTGAGCTTGGCTTCCATCGAACTGTACATTTAGGGCTGCACAGGTGAGCTCTCACACATTATTTTTTTTTTCCACTACCTTATGAAGGACTATTTAATGGGTAAAACCAGGATAACTGATCTGTCCAGAAAGACCCGGCTTTTGCTGAACGTTGGAGGTAACCTTTGATATAGCACCTAACTGCAGAGAGCATCGTATTTGTGCGGCATTTTCATACCTAAACACAACCCCAAGAAGCCCACCAGTGAGTGAGCTGAGAAAAAAGCTGAAATCACTGGTGTTGACAGGACTATCTGAAAATATCAGCATGTTCAAACTCAGAGGTTTGCTTGAGACCTTCCTGGAAGACAAAAAACACTCTTTGATTGCTCAGAAATGGATCTGGTGGGCTTATAGTGCTAAATAAAGAACGGCAGAATCAGGGAGCTTTGAAGATGACAAGATTTTCTAGGTCACGTTGTCTTTTTTTTCCCCCTTGGCCAATACAGACTGTTTTGTAGATTGTAGCCTTGAGACCTCCTTCCAAACCAACCCTAAATGTTACAAGCAATGCACTTCGACAACTGCTTAGTGGATGCAAACAGGCATCAGCTTTGTAGGTGTTGAGGCTGTTAGGGTATGGCTGGTAATCTAAGCAAGGATGTTTTGAATATTTATTACCTTTTTACAGGAATGAGCTGGGAAAAAAAAATAGCCTGGAAGAGGGTTGTGCAGGAAACCTCTCCCTGAAAAGGGATGAATAATCACTTTCTTCCCTCCCAACAGACCTGATCTACTGCTCCCACCTTTCCCCCTTGCCATGGGCTCCTGGCTAGGGTGATGCAGCCCAGATGTGGAAGAGGGGATGGACATGAAACTAGTGCCTTTTCAAACCTGGAAAAACAGGTAAAACTGGACTTTGCTGCATAAAAGCCAAAAAGCCAGAGCAGAGGCAGAGCCAGGCCTGCCGTGGGAGATGGAGGAAGGAGACGGTTGTCAACAGAGGCCAGAGTGTGGTGCTGGGATTTCTGGAGAGTTAGGTCCATTACTTCTTGTACAGAGAATTAATCTTTTCTGTCACTCTCCTGACTTTCCAGTAGAGATATTGCACGATCACTGGTGCCTGTAGTAAGGCAAATGTAAATATGTCAGGAAACATAGACATATTTATCTGTGATCACATATTTATCTGCGATCCCCTATGGGTCAAGTGGTGGTCTCAAAGGATGGGTCACCATGTAGTGAACTCAAAGAAGGTGAAGCAAGCACATCTGCCAGCAGACAAGTCAACTCCTACAGAGTTGTCTAGGAGACCTGGTCTTTCAGCTCAGAAATCCCATTCTGGGGGATTGAAATAGGCTCAGGAGAATCTTCTTGGCTTCTCCAGTAAGACTTGAAGGAAAGGCATGGAATCACTAGAACTGATTTGCAAAAATCCAGACTATTTTTGACTTTGTTTCTCACAGCCACATTCAAAACGCTCCAGCTTCAGGCAAACCTACACTGGAGCTCCCTCACTGAGCCCTGAGGAACAGAGGATGGGATGGGAGGCAGTTTTGGGTGCTATAGACTAGTTGCCATGAAGCAGAAGCAGGACTCTGGGCTCAGTGCTGGGAGCCAGGGAAGCTCAGTGCCTGCCCCAGTGCTGGCCTGCCTGCCTGTTGCGTGGTGCTGGAGGGAAGCACAACTAGGGAAATGCCGACAGAAAGGAGGGAGAGCAAAGACCACATCAGCCTGAAAAGCAGCAGCGTTAGCAGCAGGCCAAGAGGAGGTTATTCCCCTGATACATCTCCTCTTCACACTCCCCATCATGCCAGCAGCCTCTTTAGCTTTGCACGGAGGTTGTGAGGATTCATTAGTTAATGTTTGTGGAGCACTGTATAGATGGAGAGAGCTATGTAAGTGCTAAGTATTATTATTATTATTACAGACAGTCGCTGTTAAGGCAATGGATATGCTCTTAAGTGTCATTTCATATTTAATTAACGTACAATAATTGTCTTCCTAAACCTGCAGGTAAATCTTTATTCCTGACACTTCCTTTAAAGAGACATTGCAGCAGAGCTGCTGCTAATGGGCCTCCTCCCTGCTGGTCTGCTAGGGAGGAGTGGGAATAGCTGGGAGCAGGGAAGCAGAGCCACTGGGGAAAGAAGGGCAGCCAAGGCTTTTTGTTTTCTCCACCACACCTCTGAGCACACACAGCAGCCCCAGAGTGAACTGACCCAACCTAAAAGGTTTGCTTGGACAGCCCCAAGGGAGGTGGATGTAGTCCCCCGGGTGGAGGGCAGAGTTCCTGGGTTTTCCCTGAGGTCAGGCTCCTGGCAGCATCAGCTGAGCACTGCACATGTGTTCTGAGTAACTAAACACAGCTGTGGCTGTGCACCTCGCCATTATCAGCAGAATTAGAGAAATTTTTTAAAAAAGAGGCTAGAGAAGCTTACAAGTACAGAACTGGGAATTTCCCTGCTATTTTCCAGGGACATCTTTGCCAAGAAATGGTATTCTCAGAGCTAGGCTATGTATCTTTTATTGACAGAGGGAAGCAAGGGGAAATCATCTGTGGGGCCATCTGCTCCTCTAGCAAATGGGAAGGGGAAGTCACTTCTCCCACCTCCCAGCTATGTTTGCATTTTCAAGACAGACAGGGGAGGTAAAATAAGAAGCAGTCCATCATTAGCTCAGATGTAACACACCTACAGGAGACACAGGAAGATGCCTGGGCCTTCCGTGTCAGTCTTTCTTAACCAAACACCAGTTTTCTCCAAGATTTGTTGACAGATCAGTGCCCTCTATGGGTATATCCCCAAAAAGCCCAAAGGACAATTTTCCTGTGGTTGCTCTTGGGGTGTTCAGGGGGCATCCCAGATGCTGTGGAGAGAGTGCCAAGCACTGCACCTTCACCTTTGTAATCCCCTTTCTCAGGACGGGCAGCTGCCACCACCCCACACTGCTCTATCCTTACTCCCAGCACACAGTGCCCTTCCACTTCCCACAACAACCCCAATGTGATTGTCTGAATATTCCTCATCAGCACTAAGTGCTCTGGAGGTCACAGGTGATAAAGCTCCTGCCACTGCCAAGGACCAAGCTTTGCTCCAGCTCCAGCCCCAGAGCCACCCTCCCTTTCTCTTCCCATGGCCTTGAAGGCAGCCAAAGTGACAGAGCCCTGGGAGCGCCTTCCTTGACTCCCCCTCCAACCTCCCCCTTTCTTCTTCTGCTCTCATCTGCTGCATTTGCAAGGCTTTCCTGTGTGGCTTTTGACATCAGCTGGGGAGGGGGAGAGGAGAGCAAGGAGGGGAGGGCAGGCAAGAGGAGAGGGATACTATCGAGATAGAAAACCTGGGGATCGCCTGAGAGCAAGGGTGTGTGGGCAAGAGGGGCTGCAAAATGCAGGGGAGACAGTGGCCACTGAACAGCTGTGCGGGAGCTGCAGGGAGAGGGAGGACATCAGCTGGCAGCTCATGGTGAGATTTAAAAATGTAAACTCAGATGTAAGGTCAGACTGGAGTTACAGGAAAATCGGTCAATTTTTTAGTCTGATTTCGGGTGTAACCTCTTGTGGTTCAGAACATAACAGAGGTCAGTGAATTGGCGAAGTGCTGTCAAGCCCTCAGGATGCAATCAGGCTATCACAATTGACTGTTTAATTGCCAGGTCGGGGGAAGGAGGCCAGTGTGTGCTCAGGGGGAGATGGAGCTGGAAGGGCTGTGGCAAGGGCCAGGTTGCTGCCTGAAAGGGATATTGGTGAAATTCATCTTCAGTGCAGGCATCACATTCCTGTGATTTGTGGCTAAAGGAAAAGCACCTCTGTAACAACATTCCTCACTTTCTCTTCAACCCATGCACTTTGCAGTTTTTCCTGGATTCCCAAATGGCTTCACTTGCCAGAAATACCTTTCACCAACTATCCATCCTAGCAGACACAAGACCTGCACTCATCATCTCCTGCTGCCCTTCCTTTGACTGTGTCAGCACCCCTAACACAGCTTTTGTCCCAGTCATCGGGGCAGCCCAGACTGCCATAACCCTGGTGCTTTCCAGAGCACACTGCCTCTCTGGTCCCTCACAAATGCAACCTTTTCAGACCTTGTAATTCCCAGACATGGCTCATGATGTCCATGGCACATCTTTCCTTAAGGAATAAGACTGATGTCTTTTTACTACCCAAAAGCCTCTTTCCTCCAGGACTTCTTGTCCTGGATGTGTCTTCAGCAGATATTTGGGGAGATGGTTTGCAGAGTCTGTCCACTTTAATTTCCTTCATGGTGGCTATAAGGAACCCCACAGTTAACCCCAAAACTTCTTCTGGGTTGGTTTTATTCTTTCTACTCAGCTGCAGTCTAAAAAGGAGAAGCAGTGGAGATGTACTTGAGAAAGGAGAAACCTAAAGAGACCAAAAATTTCAAATTAGCATATAAAATCAAAACCTAAAACCACTGGAAGTCTTAATAAATAGGTGAAAAATAATGTATTTACTTATTGCTGACATGATCTCCTACCTGACATACTGAATAATGGCACAAATTTTTAATCCATCTTTGGGGCAGAGATTGAATTCTCTATAAAAATACATCTCATACATTTTGAATATTGCTATTAGTTAGTATTAGCAACGCTCTCTTTCCCCCAAGAGTAGTCATCACCTGGTGTTGCAGGTTGCCCAATAGAAAATTTGAACAATGGTAAAGAATAAGAGAAGAAAGAAAGAAAGAAAGAAAGAAAGAAAGAAAGAAAGAAAGAAAGAAAGAAAGAAAGAAAGAAACCAAGCTTTATGTACACATCACAGCAGATCTTAAGAGGAGATGGAAGATGTCATCACCAGTTCTAAAGGAGAATACAAAAAAAAAAATATCATTAAGGAGCTTGTATTTCAACATATTGTCCAGAAAGTGTTCTAGTGTCCAAAAATACAATAATACTCAGAAAAATCTACAATTTTCAGGATTCAAGTGTGTTTCTACCTGTTAAAAGGAAAGGCAAGAGAAAGAATCCAGTTGCTATGGAAATCAGGCCATCTCCATGGGAATTCAGAAAGTAGAGTATCCTCTTGGCCAGTAATTCAGTCACTGAGCAGCCATTACTTGGCCATGGCATTGAACAAATCTGAGCTGCTCCCAGGATACATCATTTCCCCAGCACTACTTCCCTGTCTCAATGTCAACTAATTTCATGAAGAATCTGGTGCTCTCTGAGGTAAAGGACTTGTTTTATGGGTTGCTTCTATGAAGGTGTGTCTTCAGCTCCTGTTATTGGGATACAGATTTATGTGGGTGCAAAAAAATAGAAATTCTTGGCTTTGCAGCTCAGTGAATGGTTTTGCTTCCACATTTCTTGCTGTGGAAAAAAAGATGGTCATGTAGTTACGCAGGGAATAAAAGAATTAAAGAATTAAATAAAAGAATTAAAGAATAACAATAAAAAGAGCTGACAGTGTTGTTCTAATCCAAGCCTTTTCCAGAGCTGCTCTCTTTGACTAAGGAATACTGATGGTTTAGCTGGGGAATCCCATCCCTCAGCCCTAGGCAGGTGTCACTGGCTCTGCTGCTCCTGGGCACAGGTGATTGCTCAGAAGCTGTGACCCCACAGGGGACCCCATGCATGACCACAGGTCCCCATCTCTGGTTTTGCTCCGGTGTCACAGCATGGAGGAAGTCAAGACAAGGAGTGTCACAGGATGCTTTGCTGTAATGCTCTTCTCTTGATATTAATCAGAGCATTTGGTCATTTAGTCAGGGCATTTGGTCCCTAGAGCCCAGGATATTGCCTGCTGAAGTCAAAGGAAGCTCTGGCAGGGCTGATGGGAAGCAGGTGATGAATTCACAGTGCTGAAAGCCCTGCTTTGACTGCTATGCAAACACCATATATTATATCTCTAAGTCTGTATAAAACAAGAAGATTAAAAAACACCTTGTTGGAGAGATCCTTGGTTGGATATGCCTTTGTTCAGAGGGATGGCTGCATTATGAAACAAATGCATGGATGTCATTCAGCACTGGGGACGTTAATGGGGCTGTATTTAAATACATCTCAGTGGGTAAGTGAGGCTCATAGACAGAAATGTCTGTCTGGTGTACATGTGTCAGAGAACACTGCCTGACAGTGATGGAAAGCTGCTTGATGTAGTTTCATCTTTCAATACATTTAGATTTTTAGAGCTCAGGCTAAGTTGCCCAACTTAATTTGCAATCATTTAAAGTAAGGGTTAAGTGAAGGTCACAGGCTACTCTCATTTAGAGTGAAACCTCTGCAATACTTGCATGCTTTGACCTTTTCAATGTTTTCCAGTTCCACTGACCAGCTGCACCCTTTATTGCATTGTTAACCTGTGAGCAGTGTGAGGACTGGTCATCTCCCATAGTAAAGCAGAAAATTTTAAAAGGTTAAAACAGTTGAAAATATTCCTGGCAAGAGCAGGTACTGAATCCCTAGGAACAGACTTTGTGTATGTGTAGCAGGAATATCCTGCTCTGCAATGTTTGCATTAGAAGTAAATCGAAGAGAATGCAAAACAGGGTTGTACACAGAGTGAACCAGGTCACATAAGTTCAGACAGCTCTGGCTGCAGGTTATCTCAGCAATCAGCTCCGTGGAGACAGAGATTTAATACAAGTAGGGATCTATGCTGTCCCAAGGCTCTAAAAAATAATAGTAAAACAAATTCCAGCAATAATGCAAAGCTAAGGACTCGTGTCTTTTCCAAACATCACACGCATAACCCCAGGAAATGTGAGGCTTCAACATAACTGGAGCTAATGGCAATGAGCACTAGGTGTGCAGGGGATGGGATGTGCTCTCTCACTTCAGTAATACTCAGAAAATAAACTCCTGGTGATCCCCCATCTTTTTTTATGCTCTACTTTTTTCCCCAGGTTTATGATCCAGCTCCTAGTTCTGCAACTCTCCCCTCCACCTTTCATTAAGAGATGTGGAAAAATTTTAAACCCAGACTGTCATAGTAAGTCAAGTCTCTTGTCTCCCCAGTATCGTGTTTTCCATGGCAGTGCCTGGTCCCAGATACCTCCTAATCAGAAGCCATTTCTCATACACACAGCTTTTTAGTTTTTCCCAGTGTCACAAATACCTGGAGAAGGAAAAAGCAGATAGTTTAGTCTGAGCACTGAAAGGTGCTCTATTTCATTGTGATACACTCCAAATATACAGAAAGGGTCAAAAAGTCTCAGCTTTTGCCCTAGGAGTTCTGACTGCCGCAGGCTAAGCCTCCAACTCTGAGATCTGTGTAAGAGAGCAGTGGGAAATCACTCCTCATTAAAAATTCAGGTTGTCCAATACATTGGTCAAGGTCTAACAGATTTTTCAGTCTGCAGCTCCGAGAAAAAAAAAGAACAGGGTGGGAGGTAGAGACCTCCCTCCCTCCCCTCCTCCTCCTGATCATGCCCGTGAAGAGACATGGGCTCCTCTAGCTTTCTCCATCCTGGCACAGCCAGGAGGAGCAGGAAAAGTGCAATTCCCCTCCCAGACCCCCTTTCAACGTGACAGGGAAGGGGCTGGAGTTGCAGGCGCTGATGGCTGTGTTACGTGATCCGCAGTCAGCAGTTTGTTGCAATCAGAGCTTCTGCTGAGCACGTCCAAAGCCTGCCCCTTTCCTGTTAATTGAATGTAAGCCCTTTGGTACTTCTGTGTCTTTGATCTCGTTTCCAATGAGATGCAAGGCTATTAAGGCAGAGAAACAGGGCGAGCACAATGCTGGCAGTAATCTGTGTCAGGATGAAGCCACGATACGCAAGAGACGAGGAATGAGATTTCCCCCCCTTTTTCAGATCCAATACCAATGGGGTTTTTTTTAATATTCACTGGATATCAAATACAAAGTGATACAAGTGATGGACATGAGGGGAAAAAATCATGTAACAAACACATGTAAAAAATTCCATTTGCACCAAAATACCCCAGCATCTCTAAAGCAAAGACTACCTGCTCACCAGGGGATATAAATGACTCTTTGAAATAAATATACATTACTGCATTCATCAGGCAGTGTTACTGCAGGATTTGAACACTATGAAACACGGTACTACAGAGAATTGCTGATCATATTGAAAGCAAAACAATAAAACCATGCAAAATAAAAATAATTTGAGTTAATTTCTGCGATTCATTTTGTGCCTGGAGCAGTTACTGTTCGGACTAAGGATGACTTGTAGGTCTAATGGTTAGGTCTGTGATAGCAAAACCAAACACAATTTTAATAGTTAAAATGTCACTGTTAAGCATCATTAAAACAAAAACTCACTTCCCTATTCTGGCTCTGCATTTTATCCCAGGATTACCTAAGTGGGTACTTATATAACACACTATGTATTTCGAAACAAATTAAACAATTAGCTAGTAAATGCACACAATGCCTATTTGAAGGGCTGCACCTTTCAGACAGTGTCAGGCTTATTGTAACATGTCATTTTTCAGTTTTAGGTATTTAAAATTATGAAGACAAAGTATCTGGTTTTGGGACCTTTGAAAATGTTTAGTTTAAAACTGAAAGGACATCAAAGTTGGTCATTATTTCATGATTAAAGTTCATTGGGATTTTTCTGAAACATGTTCTTAAGAAATGGAAATAAAACACTGAAGAAAGTAGAAGACAACCTGAAACAACGCTTCGGTCTGATTTTTTTTCTGGTTAAAATCAAACAAAAAAATTATGCTGAATAATTTTTAAAAAACAACCAAATCTTGTATAACAGAAAGGCATTTTTAGCTAGCTCAGACCAGAGCAGATGATATACAGACAACAGCGGCAATTCCTATGTGCTAAATATCCTCATACTGAGTAAAAATCTGGCAATGAATTTTAGCATCTGCAATCCCTGGTCCGATGGCCCTTTTTTATGCTTGTCCACTCTGTCCTCTCAGAGAGGCTGGATGGTCTGTGCTTATGCTACAGCTTATTCCATATGGAGCAGCCTCTGCAGAAACCCAGGTGGCATTTTTTAAGCAGGAGAACATGACCTGAGGGTGCTTTGAGAGGAATGAGCTCTGCCACGAGGCAGCAAACCCTTGTTCCTCTGCAGCCCCCTCCTTGTGCAGCTCTGTGGTACAAAGTCTTTCCTTGGTTGTCTGTGCGCAGTCTGGATCCCAGGCCAGTCTCCCCAAGAGAGAGCTCTGTCCTTTTGCTGCTGACAGACAGCAGCCAAAGCTCCTCAGCTGAGGCAGGAGCATCCACCAAGCTCACACCACCACTATGTTTGGCTTCATGGACTCCTGTGCCAGCTGAGTCATCCCCTCCTTGCTGATAAATGGCAAAAGCCACCTACAGCGCTCAGTCCTGAGCCTTCCATCAGGGGATGAAGGTTCCTGATGGATGGCTTGATTGTCTGTTTTCAAAATATAGTCACAAGCATGTGAAAAATAGGATCAAACTGACTTGCTTCCTATGAAAACAAATTCCAGTGCTTGGAAACTGAACATAATTTTAAATGTTATCATCCAACTAATCATGTTTTACCTCTGTTGGTATTTCATTTTTCTGGTATGAACCTGGGTCAGTTTTGCATATGTCCAATCTATTTTATATATACATGTTCACTCTATTTGCACACTCAGATGGGAGACATATGCCTCTTCTCATTTGGGCAGGCCATAGTGTTATTAAAATGGAAATGTGCAGGCTTTGGGATCCAACTGCAACATATGTTTAAAAATGAAAGATAATTCTTTACTTATAACTACCAGAAGAACTCAGAGCTTTTGACTCCATGCATAATTACCATGAGACCTTAACAGTTTAATTCACTAGGTAATTACATGGTTATTTTTTGTTCTATAAAATGTAAAGAGGTAACATTTAATTTACAGGGTGCTGCATAATCCTGTAATTACTCAGTAATTTCCATGTCGTCATACAATAAAAGCAGGGCCTTTCCATGGCCCAGATATGACATGAAGAAAAGTCAAACTGAACTCAGCATTGTCAGGAAAATCGGGGGATTTCTTGGCCTCCTTCAGCTACAAAATTGAGAGAATGAGAGGTTGAGAAAGTGAAAGACATGGGCGTTAAGTGCAATGACAGCCGTTTGCAACTAAGGAATTTCCCTCCTGGGTCAGTGCCTCTAGGATTTTGGAGAATCAGCACTGCCTTGGGTTCAGGTCTTCCACACCTCTCTTTTCTTGCTCCGTGCCTTTGCAGCCCATTTATTAGAGCTAATCCTAGAAGCAGGGCCTGTGACATGGGTTTTGTTTCTGTAACTGGCTGATTATTGTTTCTATTGCCCAATAACTAGTTTGGCTGTGAGGATAAGCTCTCCAATTCTCCACAGAATGGAGTAGCAGTGATTACAACAAAGATGGCAATTTCTGCCAGAAATAAACTCAGAGCTCTTGTTAAGAGCCCTTTCTCAGTCCTCTGAGTTGCTTGACCTGGAAGTGACTGCATTGTTTAAATGACAGGTAGGACGTTTCCAACCCTACAATGCCACGCTCCTGCCACACTGCTCTCAGGATCCCCCTTCTTCCCCTGCTCCCCCAGCACAGTAGTCAGGCCTTCATTCAGGGTGTCTGAACATGTTATCCTGCCCTTCTTTCTTCTCTGCAGATTTAACCACGATGTCCTGTCAGACAGGGCTTTGGCAAACACATACATCCTATTCACATAAAAAAGATCAGCCAAAGTCTTGCTACATCTGCATCACTTTCCTCTACAAAATGTGATGTGTTCAAAAAGGCCCTTGAAAATGACAGGACCTGTCCCTTGATCAGCACAGGGCACCTGCTGCTTCCATCACCTTCAAAGGCTCTGGTGACACCCCCCGCACTCATGTTCCAGCCTGTGGTGTGACATTTGCTCTCAGGCAGAGAGTCAGTGTGAGAAAGCTTCCCTCTCCAAAGTCCCATGGGAGGATTCATCCCAGGCTGAGCCCACAGTGAGGAGAGCAGTGCACATTTATATAAATAAAAGCAGCACCTGCAAGTCCTAACAATAAAATAAAGAGCCTATTAATCTTCATGATTCAGGGTATTGGTGGCCAGTGCCAGGAAATCATCTCCCCATAGCCTGGGATAGCAATGTACAATTGCCTGGCTACAGGCACCAGGTCTCTTCCTTTCCCTGGACTGTCCCTTTTCCTCTCTGGCAGTCTCATTTTTTCCATGCTGTCCTCTGAGCCTCAGCGAGATCCCACTTGCTGAAAGAAGGAATGAGAGGGCAGTAAATATGATTTTTAAGGTGCAGCACTCACAGTGCGCACCACAGCCCTGGTTGAAAAATATCCTTGTTCTGCCAGTGTACTTTAGGCATCCACTCCCCTCCTCTCTTGACACAATAACCCATAAAAACTGTGGTCTAATGCATTAATAATCTGCAAGTAAAGGTCCCAAAGTGGCCATTGACATTATAGCCATTAAGGCGCAGTGTGTCAATAACAATGCATGGCATGAGAGCAGACACTCTGCCTGTGTGTGTGAGCACACATCCCCTCTGCTGCTTAATCCTATGCAGTGATTTCCAAGTCACATCAGCTTCTCTCTGATCTTGGGGGACTAACATGACAAGAATCCCCTACGACTGCTACCCTGTGCATTTAACAAGAGCTGTTTCAGCACAGGAAGGATGGAGAGATTCTGAACCTGCCTCCTCTCACACGTACAATAATTTATTGGGCTGACAGAGCTTGACGACAACAGTGTTCTTGCACTGTTAATTTCCGTGGCATTTTCTGTTAACACGAACAGAGCAGTGCCCTCCTCTGGGATGCCAACACTCCACAGATCGAGGCATCTTCCTCTGAGATGGAGATATTCCACGTAAGCCTATAAAAAGGAAAATTAATTGTGTCTACACACCCACACACTTTCTTAAAATACCACTAATATTTTACATTTCTCCAGTGGCTTTTATCCTAGAAGTTTAGGAAGCACTTTGAAACCTCAAGTCTACAGATATCATCCCCGCTCTCTGAGAAAAGAGCCCTTTCTGCTGTGCAAGTGTGGGGGGTTGGGGTGTTAGTTTTTTTCTTTTTCTTTTTTCATCCTCTTTAGTTATGGCATTTTTTGTCCCATTTGTTGCGGGGGGAACCTGATGGCCGATGCTTAAGTGTATTTGCAAGACAAAGGCTTGCCGGGCCGGGAAGGGAGACT